>JAOVVA010000030.1:9259804-9276592 GCA_028565275.1 Leiocassis micropogon | reverse complement strand
CCCATAGCGTTTTCACGCAGCATCTCGTTCCCGCCTTTTCAGGGAACAGGGTTACAGCAAAGTAACCCGAGACGATTCCGTTAGTGTGTGTGCGCACATCAGTGTCTCGCCTTCACACACGCACACGCAAACACTGCTCTGACGCGGTTCTTTTTAAAGGTAAAGTGCAGGTTAATTTGTTTTATTTTTCACACACACACACACACACATATATAGCATGTGCGTGCACAAACACACACATTTCATTATTTTGGGTTGTGGAACTAATAATCTGAGTTTTTATTATTTCAGATGGGGAAATTTGTTTTGATTTATGTGTTTTGATATACGAGCATTCCTCCTGGAATGAGTTATGCTTGCAATTCAAGGTTGCACTATATGTTACTACTTGAGATAAATTAGCAAAACCAAGCAGGCTAGCACAAACGAGCAAAATTAACCAGTGGTGTTCTAGGTTATGAGCTAGTGAAATGGTGTGCATTACTTGAACCATTTAGCAAAGACTAGCTGACTAAAGGGGGTGAACAGTAAGAATACCCTACAATAACTAGAATACAAACTAGCTAAATGAAACAGATAGTGAAAATCTGGATAATAAGCTAGCAAACTTATGTGACCTAAACAAGTTTAGCTAACTAGTTCCGTTCACAAAAAAAAAACTAAAATATTTTAAAAAGTTGACTACAAACTAGCTTACTACTGGGATTTCACTCACACACTCACTCACTCATCAATACCGCTTTATCCTGTATACAGGGTCGCAGGGGGGCTAGAGCCTATCCCAGGACACTTGGGGCATGTACATCCTAAATGGGTCCCGATCCATCACAACACACATACAGAGACTCACACAGCACAATAAGCAATATACTTGAGAATGCCATATAGCCTAATCTGCCTGTTTTTGGACTGTGGGAGGAAATCCACCAAGCACAGGGAGAACATGCAAACATACTCCTGTGTACATGGAGTACACAAACATCCTGTGTACTCCATGTACACAGGAATCGAATCCAGACCCTGGAGGTGCAAGGCGACAAAGCCCACTAAGCCACGGAATGTTGTTGGTCTTTCAACTGCTCCCGGCAAGGGGTTGCCACAGCGGACCATACAAACTTGGCACAGGTTTTTTTACGCCGGATGCCCTTCCTGATGCAACCCTTCCATTTTATCCGGGCTTGGGACCAGCACTGCATTCACTGGCTGGGAATCGAACCCAGACGGCAGACGAAACACCTGAATGGGTTAACAAAAACAAGCTATCTAACTTAAATGTTAAAATGAACGCTTTAACAACTTTTATTAATAGAGCGAATGATAATAGATATAGAAAAACAAGTTAGTTTATCAAGTAAGACAACCTGCTCTTGGTTGTGTCTAAATTGCTCTTCTACACCTGTCTCATCCACTTTTCTTAAGCTCAATTACTTTCTTAATTTATTGGACAGATTACCATACACACCTTGTAAAAAAATATATACACACAGCATATATACACAATCCACTAAGTGTGCAGTATGATAAATGGATGCAAATTATGAATACAAATGACCATCTGCAAGTAAAAGAAGAGGACTCATAATTCACAATAACCAGCATGCCTTAAACACCTACTCACCGAGACTAAGCACCTCGCTAAATGACAAAGCTAGATTATACCCAAGTGCTGACTCATCCCAACAGCCACGACACTCAGAGGTCATGGTAAAAACACACAGCTACATAACTACTCAGGTTTGGTACTATTCAACATTATTAGATTCATCTCAAGGACACAGATTTGGTTGTTTCAAGGGCATGTCTCCTGGAATTTTCTACTTTACTCCCATTTCAACCATGCATCACGGCTGGACAGAGACGCATGTGTCTGCTCACTCGCCACGACACTGCCTGGTTGATCTATGATCAGGAGATAACGGGAAAAAGCATGCTGAATATAGAGTGAAAACAAATGATGCTGAATGGAGGGAATGAAGCAGACAGTGAGAACAGATAACAGAAGACTAAAGAATGATCCAGAATTTTCACGCGCTTATGAGGGGCATCCATCACCAAAGACAGCCAAACAAATAGCATCCCCAATATTCAATTAGTTCTCCCTGCAGGGTATGTACATGCTCGTCAACCTGAGTATTTCACACACACACACACACAGATTTGGCCTTCACTTTTTTTTTCCAATCCTTTTTTATCTCCACATTATTCAACCACGAGCCCAATAAGCACAACATTTGAAAACCGCAAGTGTTAAATCGACGTGCTTTATGACAGCAGTGTATTGAGGAAGCAAATGCAAAAAAAAGTGCTCATATCATGATGGAGAAATAGATAAGCACCCATCTGCCTGTTAGAGACTCTAATGGGTGTCTAATGGCACATGAATGTGAGGATGAACAAGGGCTGAAAGAGTCGTTTGAGCGTGGGAGAGAGTTGGGCAAGCAGCAAACCTACAGAGACAGCAGGACTCTCAGCCTCAAGTGTGCGCGCACACACACACACACACACACACACACATACAGGTTTCATCCAACCATGGTAGAGAGGCAGTAACCTAAAATTTACAGAGAGGTGTCTTACCTAAATAAGAGAAGAAGCAGGAATACTTGCATGAAAAAAGGTTGGTGGGGTAACTATCAAAATTACAATAAATACTGCATAAATGTATTTAGAAGCAATTATTTGTGTTGAACAAACACTCTGAGTTGATAGTTTAACCTCCACTATATAGGTAGTGTATATAAAACATACACTATATGGACAAAGTATTTGGACAAACCTGCAATAACATTATATCCAAATACATATACCTCAATATGGATCGATTCCCCTTCTGCAGCTATAACAGCTTTCATTCTTCTTGGACGGCTGTCCACAAGACTTTGGAGTGTTTCTGTGGGAATTCGTGTCCATTCATTCTGTAGAGCATTTATGAGGTCAGGCACCGATGTTGGACGATGAAGGCCTGGCTCGCAATTTCCATTCCAGTTCATCCCAAAGGTGCTTAATGGGGTTGAGGTCAAGGCTCTGTGCGGGCCAGTCAAGTTCTTGTACACAGAACTCATCAAACACCATGTCTTTATAGTCCTTGCATTGTGGACTGGGGCACATTCATGTTGGAATAGAAAAGGGCCTTCCCCAAACCGTTGCCCAAAGTTGGAAGCATAGCATTGTCCAAGATGTCATGGTGTGCTGAAGCATTAATATTGCCCTTTACTGGGGATAAGGGCTCCGATTGAAACTCCAAATTCAATAATTAACAGGTTTGATCAAATACTTTTGTTCATATAGTGCAATTATTCAGTCTGGGAAGAAGATTCCTTTATAATATGACATTCCTAAGCTGTTATGAGTTACCCGGACATCCTGTTAAAGGGTGTTCCACTGGAATTGGTGGGAAATTTGTATGCATACATCAGATACAGATACATAAAACATAAGCCTCAATGTAAAGCACTGAAATAAATTCAACTACATGATAATTGGTCACGGTTGAAGGGACTAAATAAGAAAGAATGAGTGTGTAAGCTAGTCCGACACGGCCCTAAATCCTTTCTGAATGTGTGCTATTTGGCACTCACAGCTATGAGATGGAGAACAAACAATAGAGCACAACAAAGTGAACGGGACAGTCTTCCACAAGGAACTTCAAATGGTATTTTATATTTTCTTAATTTCTGTAGCTTCAAATAAAGAAAATCAGTATAAAAATCCACTTTGGAAAGCCTGAAAAAGACAAATTTTTATGTCAATTTGGACTTAAATGACAATCAAGGTAAAAAGAATAATTTGTTATTTTATGCAACAAAATTGCTAGACAACAATCAATATTTAGTATAAAGTCCTTTTTTTCTTCAAAACCTGCTGGATCCGGCTGGGCACAGAGTCAAAAAGATGCCGGCCATACTCTGGTGTCCATGCCTGCTTGATTGATTCCTCAGGAACATGTACCAGAATTTCTCACAGAAGTTCACAATTCATGTGAGAATTCCCTAATTTTAGGCATTTTTTGTCATGAAGAGATGGGCTTCAGAAAGTAAAAGTCCTGCCACTTATTTGTTTTAACCATTAACTAAACCAGGTGACTATAATTATCACAAATCTTTAGCCAAATAGAACTAATTAGTGACGGCGCATGGGAGAACTACGTATAATACATGGCATATGTTGTCTTAATAGTTATGGCCACCATTGTACAGAACACAAACATGCTGCTGTATTAGTGATAATCTTTATTAGATAAAGTTACTTTAAATGTCAACATGTTCGGGATCACTTGCAAAATGTGTGCTAGTAATATGGGTTCCCTGAGAGAGTTGTACAAATTTTGAAAAATCATTAATACCAATAATACAATGGATAATGGGATCAGAAAAAAAAAGGCCGGAGTTAACAAGCTGATCTGGAAGTTAGGCATGACAGGAAGAGGGCAGATTTCAGTTCTAAAGAAAGTAATTATTTGGCGAGTTAAGATTGCTGAGGATGGCCACACAGATACATGGATCACCTGTTTTAGATCATTACACATGCCTCTTTCTACTTTGTGCTGTTATGCACTTAGTAAAATGAATGCTTAATAAAGCTTTTGTGAGGTGGCTTTTCCTTTTGTGGATTGCTTTCAGGACCTGATATTTAAAATTTCCCTGCACTCTCATGAATGGATAACATGACAAAATCTAATGGCTGAAACAAATTACTGTATTCAGTCCACAAAAGTCTGTCTGTATACATAAAGGAACAGTGCAAATACACCCTGGCCTAAAAAAGAAAAAAATTACTTAATGGAAAGTTAATGTACTCCTGGGAGGAAATGCTTTGCAAAAAAAAAAAAAAAAAAAAAGTCCACTAAAGTCTTACTCAGCACCTTTAGTAACTGAATGATTGAACCCTTACTGAATCCACCTTTGAATAAATATTGGAAAGGTTAGTGATTTTAGTGCACCGGCTGCAAGTTCTCTTTGTTCCTTGTGAAATTTTACTAAGGAATCATACAAATGTAGACCTTAATTCATTTGTCTACATTTCTTTCAATAACAGGATCTTAACCCACACAGCCGATAAATAATTCATGATACAGTAATTTCTATACTGATTGTCCACTCTGAGATTATGCTCACATAATGGTTGCAAATGAAAATATTAATTGTTTCAGAATAAGGGACATGTGTAGCCTAGCAACAGGAGCCAGCCATATATACATGTGCTGGAGGGTTCGATTAAACTGTTGCATGGAAACTCTAATGTCTCCCTCTATAGCTCCCATTTCTTTTCCAAATTAGCCAGGCCTGTAAAATTAAAGATCTGAGCTGAATCATGTGGATCATTTGACCCTGTTAACTCTCAATTGCATACTTTTGCATATTTTACTTATTGAATGATCTGCATATTGTGACTTCAATGCAGCATACAATGTCACATCATCAGATTGCCTATATGCACAGAAAAGCAGTGATTCATAGGATATAAAATGGACAATTGCTGATGCATAGATACTGTTTCCAGCAAACACTGGACAAAATGCGAGTTAAGAAAAACTGTTGTTGTTGCTCTTAAGTGTTGCTCACAAAACAGCCTGTCACATATCCTTGCTGATGTCTGGTCGTTAATGTTTTATAAGCTGGTCAAACTTTACATGAAGGTTCAAGCTTAGGTCGGCATGTGGCGAAGGTGTAAATAATATAAAGCTGAGATCCAGAAAAAGAGGAAGAACAGCTCACTCCAAGGAACAGGTGATTAACTTTTATTTAAAGCACTTACATCAGCTATTTCCTCCCACAAATAAATCTTTTATAAGGTCTCCTCGGCCTTGGCTCAGTATCTTGTCATTTTTCACTTACTTTATCTCTCACTTTTTGCAAAAAAAATAAATTAATAAATAAACAAAACCCCATGCTTATCTGACCCGTTCAGAAATTGCTCGAGGGAAAGAACCACTGTAGAAAGTAAATATGGTCAGAAACATCACCATTAAACACAAGCGCTTGCCTTTGAGCCTGAAAACCTTTTTATTAAATTGAAGAAATCTGGAATTAAAAAGTCTGCAATATGATATCACATTGAAGAGACTAAATAAAACAAAATGAAAAAAGAAAAAAAATGTTGGAAGAATAATGTGATTAATGAGAAGATAGAAAGCAATATGAGTCTAGTATACTGCCAATATCCAGCCTAAACTGTCTTACATCGATCACTGATAAATTCAGATTTTTTTCCCTGATTTTTTTGAAGCATGTAATAATAGCACTTGATCCAGCATGTCAGGATTGTTAGGTCTACTCTGGAATCAGTGTCAAACTCAATATCCCAGAGGATGCGGAACTAAACTACAAACATGGCTGCTATGGACTACAGTAAACCACCATTATAGATTCTCCTGCACACCTGATTACTAACTGCGCACACCTGCTCTCTATCACACACACACACACAGTCACAGTATTTAAGAACTCACAACACCATGCTCATTGTGCTTGTATGCTCTTTGTTTCTTTCAGCCAGTTCTATAATCTTTGATATTCTGTATGATTTTGACCCTGCTCTGTGAGGAACCCTGTCTTTTATGCATAAAATTGAATTCTAATCTGTTCTTAGGATTAAAACCACTGTGGATCTGAAATAAAACTCATTTTAGAAAAAAATGCATATGGATTCAAAACGTTGGACCACACTGTACATACAATTATAAGCCATAACATTACAAAGCAAAACATTATGCCCATTATTGTGTAGGATCCCTTTGTGCCACCAGGGCAGCTCTGGCCACTCTGGGCATGACTCCACAAGACCTCTGGGGTGTGCTGTTGTGTTTGGCATCAGGACATTGGCAGACATTGTGTTTGGCATCCTTTGGGGTGATGTGGGTTGTGGGGTGGGGTCTCTGTAGATCATATTTGTATTCATGGGTGCTTGATCAGATTTGGATGCCTGGTAGGTAGCATTAAGCTCCTTGCCTGTTGGGCCCCATGCTGTAGGGTGTGGTGCGCTGGGTATTCAGGCGCCTTTCTGTATATTACTTTATGCTGCATTGGCTTTTGGCTGTGACTTTATGGCTTCATTGGCTACATTGGCTGTGGGATTCGATCGGACAGGCTGTGGGCAAAGTTGAGCCTTGAGTCCCCATTAACCTGTCACCAGTTTACTGGTAAAGTATATAATTGCTAATAATTGTTAATGTGTTCATGTTTTGTGGTGTTAATATTATGGCTGATCAGTGTATGTGCAAGTGATCCGCAATCAGAAAATTCCAATCCCAATCTGTTAAATCGATGCAATCTACTGTAAAGAAAGCATGCCTTTTATTGTAAGCAAAAGCTGACTAAGCACTTACAGTATCAGCTGTGATTGTAGCTGATGTCAAGTAAGTGTAGTTCATAACATTATCAGTAAAAGGGCAGTATTTGTGATAAGCAAGCTTCTGATTTAGATGCTGTATCCTCTGATGTCCTGTGTGCAGAAAAACTAAACTTTTTTTTCAGATTATTATTAGAGATCTCGCTATTAAATCATTAACAGTGCTTTATGCTTTATCAAACATAAAGCATTATGGGTATCTCCTTTTGCATTAAGGTCCAAACAATGACTTAAAGATTGGCATTGCTTGGATACATATCTTACATTCACGGTCAGAATCAAACTAAACTGTGAGTTTGTTCAGTGAAATCCATCCTGCACTTGCAGCTTCATTAAAATGAAGCTTACGGTGCTGGAAACGCCACATTATGTGGGCTAGACCTGCTTTCCCCAACTCAACTTCCTGGACCGTGGCCATATGTCTTTTTGTCACACTTAATAAATATAGTAACACAAAGATAGAGAAAGACACTCATTCGAAGGCCATAAAAGTTCGTTCACAGTGGAGGAAAGGGAGTGAGATAGCAGGAGGCCAGAAAGTACTATTTCACCTTTATGACTGGCTGAACCTGGGGTCTTCCACCACGGCTCTGTGGTATCCTCCTGAAAGAGGTGGTTTTTGGCATTTTTAGCAGAGCCAGCTGCCTTCCTCATGCTCTCAGTGTCAGCGCCAGCTGGGTTGTGTGGTGCACGGGCACCATCTGCACTCATGCCCTGCAGTCCACCTCCACCTTGAGGAAGATATAGCAGGAAGGTTGAACAACAGAAGAATGTGGAAAATGCACAATTATGCAGACTGTTGTACTGATATTTACAGAGATTGTGACTGTATAAATGGGCCAGTGTACAACTACCACACTACAGATTCAAAAAGCTCTGCTTACAGGGAGAAATAATTTCTCTATGCTTTTCTTTATGTGACACTGCTTAACCCTATGACGCACCATAGTGATTAACATAAATATAAGAGATGATGTTCTTAATGAGCCGGAGCAGCATGTCTAGTCACTACTTTAGTATTTCTTCTCAACCATTTTCAGCTCTCTTAGGCTACAGGATGTAGGAATAGAAGATACAGGATTCACAGGAACAGATGAATTACTTACATTTTGGGCTCAAATGATGTTAAAACAGATATTTATTTCAGGAAGTCTACAGCTACAGTATATTGATTTTGGTCTGATGTTTTAGTAAAATAAATTAAGTGAAAAGTTTTTAATTAAATTTTTATAAAAGTTTAAGCGATTGTCTGGGTTGACCTATTTCCTAGTCTATGCAAGCCGAACAAGCACTTTCCATAATCCATGTTCACAATACAGTCATTTCCATCATCTGAAACAAAGTATAGAATAAAACGGTATGGTATGCACATTAATGAACAGATTAATACACACATGGGTGCTGTTAACATGTGTGAAATGATGAAGCTGTGTAATGCAAATGCAGCCATTCCTCAGATTAGCTTATATTTTATGTGAAGCCAGTGGGGATCTTAATACATCCTGTTCTCTATTAAAAAGCACTGCATCTTGCAAAACTGCCTTCAAATCCCTCCTACACACACATTCAATGTGAATAT
Organism: Leiocassis micropogon; assembly: GCA_028565275.1. Taxonomy (NCBI): domain Eukaryota; kingdom Metazoa; phylum Chordata; class Actinopteri; order Siluriformes; family Bagridae; genus Leiocassis; species Leiocassis micropogon. The sequence goes on along the minus strand of JAOVVA010000030.1, from coordinate 9,267,666 downwards.
TAGTGAACACACCTACTGTCTTATCGGTGACCATTAACATACAGTACTTTAATACAGTATGCGTGTACTCAAGAAACAGTACACACACACAAAATGTGATATGGAGAGTTAGATTTTTTTTTTTTTTAGTATTATCAAAGACAAAATACATTAACACTTCATGTGAGTAGTCCATCTACAGTATAGACTGTCAGAATCTCGCCTTTCAGCTAATTCTCAAAAACGGATCAGATGATGGTTAGCTTCCGATGAGTAGAGAGTAAGGCAAGTGCGTAAACATGGATTGAAGTTTATTGGGCAAATATCACAACTCATGTCAAAGGTCAGAACAGACAGGTGTAATACAGGGCAATCTAAAATCAGAAAGAAGCAGCAAGAAGGTCAAACACCTCCTTTAAAAAGGAATGTACACTAGTAGGCTAGTCAACATGCTTAATAAGATAAAATAAGTGTGCCTTCAATAAGATACATTTCCTTTCGCGGAAGAAAAACTAAAACTTTTGAACATATTCATGTTAATAAATCTGTTGTATAAAAGAAACATTGCAGTCATAGTATAATGTATATGGAATGCTGAATATTATCCCACACCTGGTTGCAGCCATGCTGATATTCAGTATAACTTTCTTCTTGTTTGTGCTTTATAGCTGAAATATAATAAATCCATCAATTCTTTTATCTTCAGTAATGACTTTCTCCTGGGCAGGTTATGGAAGATACAGAGCCAATCCCAGGAACACAGCCCATGAGACAGCAATACACCCTACATGAGACACTAGTACATTGCAGGCCCCCATGCACACACATCCCTACACACTCATTCACACCTAGGGGCAACTCAGCTGAGCCAATTCATTTACTGTCTTGTTTTTGGGAAGTGGTAGAGAAAAAAAAACAGTAGACAGAGGAGACCCACATACAGGGAGAACATGCAAACCTCTGCACAAAATCGATACCGCATTTGCAATAAAGGAGCTTATATTCCTGTCAAAAATAATAATCTGGTATCGTATATCATTTTCCCAGAACAATTATTCTGCAATTAGTCAGCTCAACAAAAGCCTGAGAGTCAACAAGCACTGGCAAGTTTAAATAGACATACACTTTATTATGCTTACCATCAGACATGGTTTCTTCAGTTTTGCAGTTTTGTTTCTGTTGGCTCTGAAACATCTATTTTGCTTGGATCTGGCAGCTGGTATGATGATGAACAGTTCATTAATGTTCTTCGAGACCTGGGGTTCTTGAATCTCGTCCTTTTATTGTGATTTCCATTGGGTTTCACAAGACTAAACTTCTTGTTCTTTGGCATCATATTATTGTTCCTTCTTGGATTCGGATCGGTCACGTGATCAAATCCCTGACTTTTGGAAGATGATCCTTGGATAGAGGAAATCTCTTTTTGAGCACAGCGAGCACGATTCTGTAGTGTGGCAGGGATAGGCAGTAGGGGAAAATCCTTGACTGAAATACTATCAAAGCTAGCTTTTGTCTTCTTGTCTTTTTGGCATGGTCTCTCCAAACACATCTTCATGGTGCGGCAGCGCTGGGAAGTTGGGGGAAATCCTCCGCTGACAGATCGTCAAAGCTAGCCTTGTTCTTCTTGACATAATCAGCAAAAAAAATAAAAAATTGGTTTGCATCTACTGTATAACACTTTTATGGTCTCATCCAGAATATCAGGATCAGGAACCATGGCATCAGTGTGATGCCAAAACATCTGGTCCTTTTTGTCTTTTTAATCAACAAGGTCCAGTTCTTGAATAAAGAGAACAAAGATCACATTGTATTTAGCTCATGGAGATAGATTCTAAGCTAATAGAGACACTCTGGTCAATGAGCCATGGAACATCTACCAGAGTGAAATCCAACCATGTGGATAACGTTCTACACATTTGCTGTTTGAGTTCTGCTCCTGCAGCATACCTTTACTGTAGGACAATTTGAAGTAGACTAAAAAATATATAATTTATAGCAGCTGTGCACTAGGTTGGATCTAAAAGATGTTCCTTCACTACTAAAAATATTTAAATACTGTGGAGGTAATAGTTATAATAGTGATAATTTATAACAAAAATAAAATAATGTCTTGTCAAAAGCTCGCATTCATTTGCACATTTGTCTGAATGTGTTCTTTTAATCAGTATTCTGCCAGGTATCCTTTGATCTTTAAATTATAGTTACCCACTAATTTAGATTATTGTCTTGTTAGAGCTATACAGGACACCCTGGTAAGTTTCATCTTACATTCTAGATTTTTATTTTAGAATAATATTTTATTAGATATTGTAAAATGCCATGCACATTTTCATTTGAAATCATGGGGTATATAAACCTAATGCACTGTATGTCTACAGCTGATAGAGCTGACACAATGGGGTGAAAGTGCTATTTTTCTTATACCCACTTCTTTAATCTTAATATGAACTGTGGCATATAATTAAAACGAGAATTAATCTTCTCGCAATGAGCTAGGAACTTAAGTCCTGTGCAAACTTCTGGCTTGTTAAGAGTGAGCCATGTAGCCGGATATTTAGCTGCTAGAAGTCATATTTTTACTTAGAACATCTTAAGCTGAACAAGAATTCCCATATTGCCCGCTGTATTAACCTATAAAGCATGTCTCTGCAAAGAGATGGCCCGTTCTAACAGTCAATATTTTTGCAAATGCATGTAGAATTTATGCATACCTAAGTAGCTTTAAAAAGGAATTATGGTCGTGACTCAAAAATCTTCTATGTAGGTTTTTTCAATTTGAAAGTAAAATTAAAACTGATCTAATCCAACGGCAAAGTAAACAGTCCAACTTATGATAAGCCACTGAACTTGAATTTGAATTTGAGAAATCTGTTGTTTGACGAATGTTTTCAACTGGTGAGCCACATTTGATAGTTTTAACAAAGACACTTAGTCCTTATTTTTCTTTATCCCAGAGGTTCTCTGACCTTTTGCAACTAATATTCTTCCACACACCCCCTTGACACTCCTCTTCGCTCTTCCCTCTCATCAAGGCTCCTATTTAAACACCCTGCCCGCCTAACCACCATGGGCTCTAGAGCTTTTAGCCGCACCGGCTCTCGTCTCTGGAATTCCCTTCCTGAAAACATCCATAATATACTCCATGTGATTTTTTTTTATTTTTTTTTTTTTTAAATGTCAATTATTTTACTTAATATTGTTTTAATGTTATTTACTACTTGGTTAGTAATTTATTTCTTGTTTGGACTTTGGACGGGGACCTTGGGTGACTAGAAAGGCGTCTATGTACTGTAAATAAAATGCATTTTTATTGTACAAATTCAAATATTAGGTTTATTGTTTAAATTTGGTCTTTTTTTCTTAAATAACCCAGATTTTCTTCAAGACAACAGCCCCTTTCATTTGTCCACTTGCATGAGATCACATACTGTACATCCATGACACCCCAACACCTCTAACACAGGGACTTATTGTATATTGGGGACAAAGTTATTTAATCTAATCTATTTATAATAACTTTATATAATCCTTATTTAATAAGTTTATTTAATCTAACTAAACAGAAACTGCCTTTTTTTTTAGATTGTACACAATATAAAACCTAATTGTAAACATTCATGTTCTTTAATCATTTCCTTTGTCTTTCGGCTGTTCCTTTTCAGGAGTCACCACAGCGAATCATCTGCCTCCATCTAACCCTATCCAGTGCATCCCCTTCTTTTACACCAACTAACTTCATGATTCGTGTTCTTTAATAGATAATAAAATTATTGCATTGGCAAATTTCTGTAGTATAACAGGATTTTTCTTTTAAATGCGTAATTGGATACATCATCTGATCAATTAGTTATCTATAACTAAAGCATAGTCCATTTATTCTGTAAATAAATAAATGTAAAAAAACCTATACGTATTCTGTTAACAGTGTATTTTGCAAACCATTCCCATCTAAAACTCAATTATTCTGAGAATGTCAATATGTCTAAGTATGTACCATATAAAGCCAGTCACAGTGATAGACCAGGGATGTAGGGAACTCAACTACATATTTCTTTCCTGCACAAATGCTGCTAATGTACACTCAAAGTACTTAAAGTATAATGAAGAAATGGGGAAAACATTAAAGACTAGGGGTATGACCTAAAGATGATCTTGAGTTTCCAGAATAAATGTTTTTTATATTAGAACTGATTTGTAAAATTTGATAGAGAGAAAATGCAGTATGAGGTCATAAGAATAAAAGCCCATGTTGTTCAATCCATGTAAAAATAGTCTGCCAGTGGAGTGTGCATTAAGGCTAATCCATTAATCAACTCAGCATTGAAACTGTTTGTCTTTGAATTAACAAATAGTTTTGACTGCTGCCACCATTTTGCTAGACTGGTATGCTGGCAACAAATTGCTAGATATGACAGGACTATCTTATTATTAGGGCTTTAATGAGGTTAATTTTGTAAAACTTAAATAAAGAAAAAACAAATATCTACATGGCTGTGACTCTCCCTTGCCCATAGCCTGGTACTGTACATCCCTGATTTAATGCCATGGGACAAAATCTTTTTATCACACACACACACACACACACACACACCAGGCATTAAAGCTAAAAAGGGTCTCATGACACCTGGAGATCGAACTACTAATGGAAATCCTAGATTGTCAATAAGTGTTGATGTAAAGGCAAACAAGCTCTGCAACCACTTTGACAAAACATATAAGTCATGCCATGCCTAATGTAGGAAATATAGGGGAAATCACTTTGTACTAAATGTGCAGGTCTGGCAATAGTTGTTCATTCTTTGACAAATTACAGAACAATCAAGCTCACCTCTCGAGGCAACGTACACCAAACTAAATACGGGAACATGGCTGGTTAATTTTTCAGCTGGACATAGCTACTGAGGTTTATAATCTGCCCAGAGCGACAACAGTCAAACTGTCGAAATCTTAAACTTTTACACTCTGCCCCAGCGCTTCCTAGAAAAGTGGAGCTACTCTTGCAACACTGAAGGAGTTGGTTTGTTTTCAGGATTTCACCACATTCACCGTATTTGCAGATCCCAGTATTCCTCCAGTAATCCATGGCTGCAGGAATTTCCCATGTGCAGTTTTAGACAATCTGAAGGAGACACTACATAGTAACAGAGAAGGGTTATCTGTGACGTCCCAAAGTACGTACCATGTGTGAACAGTGTGGGTCAGATTCTTCTGCCTTCCCTTTAGCATCAAGCCAGCGAGAAAGGTATTTCAATAAATTACCTCAACAAATGAACATTAGAGATTTTCCTGGGGCATGCTCTTCCAGAAAGCATAATCATTGGACCATAATGAACAGACCCAATGTAAATACAGAACATTAACAAAATGTTATGCGTGGTGTCTGAAATCAGATTAGATGTAGGTATAATAGAGATGGTACCAGGCATGACCCAAATAAAATGTCTGCCATAATGGGGATGTTCCATCCCACAGAGAAAAAAATAATAATAATTACAGCATTTACCAGGCCTGATACACTTCTTGTCCCAGAACAAGAAGCAGAGCTCACTGCATCAGTTAGACAACAAATTATGCAATATGGCAATGGCAGGCAGTACAGAAAATAGCAGCAGACAGACTGAAATCCGCTATCTCTGCTTCTCTACTCCTTCTACAGTCCTCAGGGAAAAAAAAATAATACAAGCTGCTATATCTAAAGGGCAGGTGGATGATACAGGATATGGACATGTGCAGGGCAGAACTAAAGTTGCCCGGACATCTGCCCATGTGTTCCTTAGAAGGAAGAAAAAATAAACAAATGATAAATGTTTTATTTTTGTTGTTGTGGCTGCATAAATATAAGGAGCCCATAACTACTAAAGTTAAACCAAATTTGATTGATGCATATCAAAAAGGAATAATAATAAGAAGAAGATAAGAAGAAAAGCACTGGCCTCCCAAGATGTCCTTGGCCCTAACCTCTATAGTGAATGACAAGCAAAAGTCATTCAAAGTTTTGAGAGGATTATGCTAAAATTAACAAAATTCACTAATCACAAACCCTTAAAAGCCAATAAGCCAGTATTTATTATTCAAAAGCAGTCTATGTACCCACCTATCACAACCTGGGCCTACTCATGAAAATGATGATCTTATCAGTGTAATACTGCTCGCATTCTGCAGGAAAAACCTTGGATAAACACAGTGAATTACTTCATTCTCAAAACAAGTCACGGACGCAGACTCGATTCTCCTGAAACAAATGCATCAAAGTGGTTCACCACAGAAAAAGAACAATGTACCAGTCCAGATACAGCCGTGCTGGCCTATTTGTGACAAACTACTTGGAAGAATCATAGTTCCCAAAGAACTAAAAGCAGAGCTGTAGAACACAGACTTTGTGTATCCCATTAAAGCATTGTGACAATTAACCCAAATCAGTCAGCTAATGTAGTGGCCTGGGTTCATACAGAGCTGGTGCTGCTAAGTTATGAAGAGTCATTCACATTACATGAAGTGCCTGAGACACAGTGGAGAATGAGTGCCAATGATGTGCCAGTACAGTGCTAAAATCTGGTCATTACTGCATTCTTAATGTCATAAATATAAAAGAAAAAATATTCAAACATAATCATTGTAAAGATCAAGGGAAAGTTAGTATTAGTAGGGGGGTAAAAAGAAACTGATTAAGCTAATGTAGCTTTTACCAGAGCAGAAAGCAGGGCAAACCATGGGTTACCAGGCTTCAAAACCTCTCTGCCATTTGGTGTGTTTTACCCGAAAGAACTCATATACAGGGTTAAAATGTACAGCCCCCCAGGGCAAACCAAATTTCCAGGAGAAGCCATGCCACCAATGCATCAACACTTAACATGGAGACTGGCAGCGTGCTACCAAAGTAAGAATCCACTTAATTTACATGAAAATAGCAGGATGCTGGGTTTCTAAAATCATTTCCTTGACCTATCTAATATGCCACCTGCTGAGCACAGGCTCGCAGTGGTTCTGCCTTTACCCACACATGCTGCTGAGGGCATAATTTGCACATGGATGGGCTAGTGGCTTTTAAACGTAAAATCACTTCAATTAAAAACAACTATGATTGCTGTTTTTTAAGGAATTTGAGCTATTTTTTTTTTTGTTAAATGGATGCACGTGTCCAAGGCATGGACCTCTAGAAAACGCAGCCTGGGTACGCACTTTTCATAAGCGCTCATCAGGTCAGGATGCTGTAACTGTCCGTTGCAAATCTGTGGATGTTTTCTTCTACCTATGCCCAAAACGGAACGTCTCCATATTCTAAAGTACACTCTATCCATCTCATCCAGCTGGGGATGTCTTGGGATACTGATCTTGGGAAAGGCCCGAGGGCGGAACACTAAGCTCGCTTGGGGCTTTCACTTGGTTCCTCCACACCAGTGGGTAAGAACATTTTATACAGGGTGTGAGCGGGTTACGGTCGATATAGCAAATAAATTCTGGAAGTAAACAAAAACGTGCATCGAATCAGTATCCCTACAATTTTCCCTCCATATTAAAAAAAATAGACTTAGAAATGTTTCCTGGTTATGTGTTATTTAGCTCATTTTGCTTTTTAATCCAAATATAACTTTAAAGTGACTTGTATAACTTTCGGGAAACTTTCAGGTGTTATTTTATGCTATATCCTCCTGAGACTCTACTGTTGTGTACATTGCAATTTCCACTGACTGTTTCTATTCATGCATAGCTGATAACTATAAATTCAATCAATGTCTTCAACCTGAAGGAAGTTTACCAGCCGAAAGAGTTACCTAACAGTCCTCATATGAGGAGGATAGAAGGATATACACTACCGTTCAAAAGTTTGGGGTCACTTGCAAATTTCTTTGTTTTTGTTTTGTGATTTATTTTCTACATTCTAC
>JAOVVA010000030.1:9248755-9259179 GCA_028565275.1 Leiocassis micropogon | reverse complement strand
TGTAGAAAGAAATAAAAATCAGGAACGATCATGGAGTTAGAAAGTGACCCCAAACTTTTGAACGGTAGTGTATATATCGAATGAAGTTGGGAGAAAATGTCATGCACTCATATGAGGACATTAGGGTCTAAAGAGGATATAATAAATTATAATGGCTACAAAACTATATATTCTACTTGTTTCTGCAATGTATTATTATTATTATCTTCTCATGATCATTATTGTATAGAGTACCTGCTTGATTAATGAGACTGTTGCGCTTTTTTATCTATACCCTAGAGAGCGCGCAGTCACACACACACAGACACACACGGGCGCATGCAGTTGGAAACATTTAATACCCTCATTATTATTATTATTATTATTATTATTATTGCTGTTGTTAACCAACTACTATTATTATTAGACTATCCTATCAAATCTTCAAAGCAACAGACTGTGGGCCATAGTGCCAGTGTGTGTATGTGTGTGTGAGAGAGAGAGAGAGTGAGAGTGTGTGTGTGTGTGAGAGAGAGAGAGAGAGAGAGAGTGTGTGTGAGAGAGAGAGAGAGATGCGCTCTCTGCAGTCGGACTTTTGGCGTCGTTGAGAGACTACTAATGCAGTGCGCCTAAACGAGCTGCGGTCCACGGAATGCCTTATCGACCACGTCCACACCTCACGATGATTCACACACAAATGGAGGCTGCAAACTTTTGAGCGCAGGCGGTGTGCGTGTCCTGTGATTCACGCGGAGAGAGGCTGAAAGGTAGACTTCGGGTAATTAATTGGAATCAAAACGCACGGACGTCTTGTCGGAAGAGGACGCGCGTGGAGCGGGTTACGGCTACAGCAGCCTGCTTAGAGGCTTTTACACCCTGGATCACATCCATCCCTTCTGTGCAGCTTGTAACATTTTGCCCGGACTCTGGACAGGAAAATAAGCCGGAGTTCTCGCCATCCTAGTCTTCCATTCTCCTGTTCTGTTTTAGTTTATTTTATTTTTTTGCTGTGAAATCCTCCCGCAGCATCCGCGAACCCCGCAGTCTGCGCGAGATGGTTCAGTCCGCCTGCGCGAGCCCGCTCTCGACGCGTGGGGATTTTTCTCAGCGCCGACGCGAAGCGGATCTTCCCGTAAAAACCGTGTGATAATACCGAACCGCCGCCGAACCGCAAAAAGGGGGAGAGAGAGAGAGAAAGAGAGAGAGAAAGAGAGAAATTAATTAATGAACAAACAAACAGACAGACACAAACCATCCCCGCAAATCCTTGTCATGGGCGCCACTTTGAAATCGGATGGAGCGGGACTTCCACGGACTCGATGCGAATGCACAGGGAAATCGGGGAGAATGAGGCTTTTCGCGCTAATGAAGGCAGGAGTACCCTCGCAGCCCTGGAACCGGCTTCTGCTCTTGTGCATTGCGCTGCTTGCCGCCTCGGTTCACGGCAACGGTAAGTTTTACAGTTGGCGCGCACGGAGCGGCGGCTGATGCGCGGGGATGCATGCGCACACCGGGCTCGGTATAGACTCACACTGCATATACCGTATACACTATGAACCACCTTAATTTGTCCCCTTTCCCGGTCAAATTAAATGTCTTCAAACGATTCTGCTGGTGCGCAAAATGATGCTTTTTTTTTTGGAGCAGGTTGTGCTCAAGAGTTGAGCATCCCAGCTTACATGATAAGCCGTTCAGTTTTCTAAATACGAGCTAAATATTGCGACACGACTGCTTGATGTGGTATCATCGATGAGCCCGTGTCTATGCGGACATTTGTAGCTATAAACGCGCCATGCTGTCATGCTCTGTCAAGCCTGAGTCGTTGAACGAAACGTCACGTTTTCCACTAAAACGTCTTCCATGGGAGTTTATCCCAAAACTCAGACACGTAGCTAGTACCTCAGGGGCTTGAAATATTTATTTTTTTTTTGTCATGAGAGGGTTTCGTGTGTGTGTGTGTGTGAGGGGGCGAGAAAGAATAAGGGTTTTTATTAGGACGGGGGCATGTGTGCGGGGGTGGATTGAGCGTTGAGCTTTCGGCGCTATCCTTTACCACTAGGCATTTCTGAAAATCCAGTTTTCTCTCTACACTAAACAATATTACATCACCTATCGGTAGCCTGTAGTTCTGCGCCAAGGCGAACTTTTCCAAACTCACTTGCGGACTCTTGGCCTAACGGCTTAACGAACAGCAACAGATCATCAGATTAAAAAGGCGCATTTTTGAGTCACGCGTTTTCAGACCGCTGTAAGTTTCTATCGTGCTGTATTCTATGAACCCGAGAATGCTTAGATTGCGTCTAAGAGTTTTATTTTATTACTGATTACTCTCATAAGCCGCCGCGCTGTCTGGATTTACCCGCGTTTATAATGTATTCCAAACTAAAGCCGGTGTGTTTGTTGCGTAAAGGGGCGTAGGTAGTTCACTGCTTAGCTTTTTGTGTTTGATTTTTTTTACCTGGTTTGCACAGCGCCGGTAAAAACGGCCCCCCAAGCAGTTGCCCTTTTTTCCCATTAAGCGGCACCAAAGCTTCACCATACCTCAGCAAAAACTGAAATAAATCCACATGCGACGTAGTTTATATAATTAAACCCTTATTGCTAAATATAGTCAGCTCTGTGGTTCACGCAAAGGAATGTTTAAGGTGGCTTTTGAATTGACGGCCGCTAATTCAGGATTTGGTGAGGAAGATGGATGCAAATCAATATCAAACACCGCTTGCAACTTCTTCAGGATACCCGGGATCTTTAGGTTATTTTATCGTCTCTCAATGCAGGATCATTTTAAGGACACATCAGTTTCACAGCGTTAAATAAAGCCCTCAAGAAATCTTCTGGAAGTTGTGAAATAATGTGAATATAGTCAGGGTTTAGTAAAGCACTCATCCATGGCATTAAGTTCTTAATATGGATTTACGCTGTTTATTCGTTGACAAAGTGTTAACACTTTCAAGATTTATGTAGCTTTGAGATCATTTGGTTACTAATAAAGATGGAGTTCAGGGATATGTTAATGTTAATACAACGCTGGTTCATTTAGACCTCATCATACTTTTTAAGCTTGGTTGAATCAGGATATCTTTAATCTTGCAGATCGCATAGATAATAAATGGCTTAGTATAATCAGTAGCAACATCAGGCATGTCCATGATGCAACTTATTGTAAGGCTCTGTTCACTCTTTCTTCATCATGTTGCAGAAGTCTTTGAGTAAAGAAGCACTTTTTTGTTTTTACATCTCCAACAATGTAGAATGGCCGAATTTGAGGGCTAACAGATTTCTTTGGGCGTGTAGAAAAGAGCTTGTTTTTCTTACAGTTTACAGTTTGCACATCTAATGTGAGGGTCAATATGATGAACCTAAATGCTAATGATAAGTTCAAAATATTACCTATATTTTTTGTTGGATTCAAAAGTCAGTCTAAGTTTTGTTATGCCTTATTTTGGTATAATATAATTAAATACATACGATGATCATAATGAGTTGCTCAATCTGGTGGCATTTTTGTTGGCCTACAGCCCTGAATTTGATTTGTTACAGCACGTTTTGAGGTGTTCTTTTCTCATAAACTCATTGTATTCCTCTATTATATTACCAAATATTTTTTATCAATTAAATAGCAACAAATTATACAGTTTATCTTATAATAATTAACAATAATTAACAATTATTGTTTACTTAGTTCTTTTTATTACTTATAACAGCTCTAGAAACCATTATTCATTCAAGTGCTCTTGTTCTTTTCTTTGTCTTTGTATCTGAAGATATTAAGATAAAAATGGCTTTTCCTTTGTAGAAAATGATTTTGACCTCTGCATGTACATGTACAGTATAACTGCCAAAGTGCTGACACTAGAGTCTACGTCCAAAATGATAATGAAATCTCACTTCATAGAAAGCATCAACATATAAAGGTTACCACATATTTTTCAATCCCTTTATCAGCCGCATCCACCATGCAAGCTGTTAAATGAGCTCTTACTATGGAAATGATTACCTGTCTAAAATTACTGCTAGAGGTGCTGTTATACAAATTGATCACCACATTCTTCCAAATAGGAATCAAGCATTCAACCACTTTGTGGGTGAATTAACATTTGGCCTTCTGTTTGTGTGGAAAACAAATATAGGAGCATGATGCATTCCCATGAAGCCTTGTCTACCTGGGAATCCTAATCATCAGTTACTCTTTTTAATTTTATACTATGTATATTTATTTTGTAATACTATATTAAATTGATACCTAAATTTGTTGCACATGTACAGTACAATGACAATTAAGTATCTATCTATCTATCTATCTATCTATCTATCTATCTATCTATCTATCTATCTATCTAATGCAGTCTTTATGGCCAAGAAATAAGAAAATACAGCCTATTATATACACTGTATGCATCACATTCAGCACCAAAGGTAGGCAACAAGCTCACTCAAGTGCTAAAGTGAAGCGTTTTGTAGCTGTTGTTCAGAGTTCCATTTACAGAGGTGCAAAGAGCAAATGGTGGATACGTGCTGTAAGAGATAGTGCAGGTTTTTCTGTCACAATCTCTAGTGGCAATGCATTAAGGACCACGGACAGCTCCCGAGTGCTCAAAGTCACAACTGAAAAGCCAGCTGGCTTAAGTGGGAACTGCATGAGCTTCACACCATGCCATGAAACTACAGTACAGATCTGTCCTGACATCCACAAATAGTTGCCTTTACTGAGAAAATTAACATTTAGTCCTCTGTTTGTGTGGAAAACTAATACAGGAGCACCATGCATTGCTCGACATGAAGCCATGCCTACATGGAAAACTCACTCATATGGTGTATAAGTAACCATTACACACTGCATTCGTTATTTAGATTTATATTTTACAAAATGTTGTTTTATAAATGATACTGTGGTCATGAACAGTAATTAAATTGAAAAAGACACAGGGCGAACTATGTACAAGTTCATTTCCATTCGGGATGTGAAAACATCAGACAACATAGCCCTGTTTTAACATAATGAGGTAACAGGATGTGCTGATGGCAGTCTCGTAATTGCTGTGGTGGTTTCAGGTAAATGCTGATGATGTGGTCATTATGGCAAAGTAGGTGTATAATGGCAAGAAGTGAACACAAGCATCGTCCTTTCGAAGCAATGGGCATTCCTTTCCAGACCCCATGGCGGATTCCTAATGATAATAGCATTATAGTCTCAGCTTGTACTTTCCCTTTTTGGGTTTATGTTTCTTCCTGTCATTTCGCATTGCAGTCAGCTCTCTCAGATTACATAATGGCACAAGGAGTAGGAGGTCTGAGTCAGCTACATACACAAACTCACCTGCTTAATGGCATTTCTTAAGAGTGTCTAAGAATGGGGGGAAAAAAAGATTAAGGTCATTTTATTCCCATGAGGATCTTCATCGCTGAAGTTTACTGGAGTTTACATTCCTTAGCAAGAGAATAAAAGGTATATCTTGCTACCAGCATGATATGCCATGTACGTGTTAGCTTGGCATCTTGTGACATTGTGAGTCGGACAACAAGAAAAAATACTTTGATGTAGTGACATGTTAGAGTGGATGGGCTATTTCATGCTCACTCACATAAAACAGTTGTTCATTACATGAGTCAGAAGAGTTTGTGGCTTTGGTAGTACTGGTATTAGTTAAAGGACTCAACTCCTCATCTTCTTAGGTTAAAGAACTTTTGTTATGTTTTGTTTTTCATCAGTGATTAAATATTTCACAAGTGCATCTTTATAATTTATCACCTATACTTAAGAATGATTTTTTTAATCTCTTATGATAAGATTAGGCTGCAAATTTAAACCATCATGTGCCTTGCGCCAGAGCTGCTTTGTTGTTTGTAGTTTTTGAATGCTCTAGACTTGATAATTGGCCTTATTCATTGCTGCATCATTAAAACGCCTAGTTATTGAAACCTGTTACGTCAGAGAGAAATATATTTTTTTATCAAGTAGTATATAGAAACTTTACAAGAAAGAAAAGCTGGCACATTAATGCATTTATCCAGTACAGTATATAAAGAAAAAGAAATAGTGCGGGGAAAAAGTCAGCAGGAGCGGTGCAGCCATCATGTTTTAGTGCACTGACGGCAGGAGGTTGTTAGCTGCTCTAATCTCTATCGATGCTGAGGATCTGTCACAGCTGTTGTACTTAAGCACAGGTGTTCATCATTCTCTGGTCTGTACCAAAGAAGCCTGTTGAAACAATAGACTACTGTATATGCAAGCAAGGTTTCATTTCATGCATTTGTCTCCTTGTGGACATTGCTTGTTGTTAAAAGTTTGCAATGTCACCATAATGTTTGTTACATAATTTATTGGAATTATTATTATTAATTAAGCAATATCACATGAGTAAAAGTGATGCATAGGTTAACACAGATGTCGTAATATTTAGCACAACAGATTTGTGAGTATGACATCGCTTTTATACCACAGTTCTGTAAGCAAGGGACTTAAACTGGATAATGGATGTTTTGGATGCAGTTTCACTAAATATTTTGTTCAGTTAAAGAAAAAAAAAACCAAAAGAACCAGCTGGATAGAGCATTGTGTGATGCAGTACATGCAGTGCACAGACTGACTGACAGCTTGTAGTAAGTGTAATAATGGTTTTAATGTATTCCTATATGTATCTATAGCTAGAATTGGAATAATATGTGACACATCATATAAAATCAGGTATTAAGTATTTCAGGTTATTATTATTATTATTTTTTTTGTGCTATGGCCAGCAGCGTGCAGTAGGTAGAACTGTATCAAATTTTCAATTTAACAAAAATCAGTTGAGAAATGAGATAATAAACTGGCTGAGGGTTCGCTTTTTCTTTCTATATCACAAAATTCCCATTTAAATATTGTAAAAATGTTTTTTTTTTTATACACAGAGCATTTCCCAGTGTTTCATTAACATCCAGACATTGGAAGTGGTACCCCACAGTGTTATTATTGGCCCAGTTTGACTCTCTAAAATTTTACTTTGTACTACTACTCCTACCGCTCCTCCTCCTCCTCCTCCTAATAAAGGGTAGGGGTAGTTTAATTGTTAAGTAATTAGACTACTGATTGTAAGGTCCCTACAGCAGCAACTTGGCCAAGGGGTTTCAACCTGAGACCATCAGGCAGACGCCCAAAGCTGTAATGTAAATGTAGTAATAATAATAATAATAATAATAATGTGGGTAGCAGGATTGTGCAGCACACAGCATCACCACTACTGTTTTACTGCTCTAAGGTTTCTGTTTTAATCCTGACCTCAGGCCACTGCCTGTATTGGCTCTTTATATGTGACGAATTTTACATATCTGTATGGAAAGTATAGACCGACCTGGCATATAGACACGTTCTGTTTGTTTTTGACACTACAAGACAGTAAGTTGGATTGAATAAAGGAGTTAAATTAAATTTGATGACTACACAACAGTTAATAAATAAATAAGATTAAATACCTTAATATAAGGGTCTAAAAATACTGGTATGAGGTTTAATAAACCGTATACTATGCAGTGCGTCACTGGGAAATGCCTCTTCTGGTGCTCTGTCATCATATTCTAAAATTAAGATCCAAATAAAGGCTGGGAGACTATCAATAGTGCCTAATGGAAACTTTTCAGCTTTCTGAATAGAGTGAGTAAGTGAGCGGGTAGTATATACTGTCAAGGGGAACTTAGTCCAGTGTTTTAGGGACATTAGTTCATAACCAGTAGACGCCAGGATAAAACTAATCGTGGCTGTGTAAGGGAGAGTAGAGATACAACCCTGAATACCAAGTACAAATCAGAAAGTACACAGGGAACAGGTACAGTCTAAAGAAATGTCACATGCCTGAGTACATTTGCTGATCAAGGTTTATTTATTTATTTAACTGTAGCTTGATGTTTGTTTAAATACAAAATGTTGACACTGATACTGTTCGTATTTTATTTTTGTTGCTGTTTTGTTTTTCTTAATGCTTACCATACTTCAAAACTTGGCTGGCACAGTAAAAAAAAAAATGTTCTTTGTTATGATGAGAGCTTGGTGTTTATACTTGTTTGTCATTTAAAGGGTACAAACTTGTTTTAAAAGGAATATTGCACCACAATATAACACTGGATTTCTAGAATGTGTGAAAAAACATCACAAAAGCGTTCACTTCCAGAAATTCATCACCTCTGCTTGATGAACAAAAAAGCTTGTGAGACAAATTTTTCCAAAAAAAAAAAAAAAAAAAAGCCGAGCAAGGTAAATGTAACAAAACAGGAGGATGTGAAGTGTCAGATCTGTTCTTAGTCCTTAAGCCTTGCTTTAGACTGTTTTCATCCTTTTCTTGAAGGTAAAATTATAGTAATAACTGGTGAGGAAAAGAGAGTAGAGTTAGAGCTGCATGACTGGTGAGGTCGAAATAGAGAGGGGATCCTCTTATTGAGATTCTGTCCTTTCACTCGCTCGTTCCATCCTTGTTGTCATGGAGATGGCATGAAAACTGCTTTGGCCTGAGCAGTGAACAATAAACAAACAGGCTACATGGGTCGTTCGGGATCTCTTCTCTCCTTCTCTGTCCCAACCCTTTAAATCGCAGACTCAAGGAGTACTATTTAGAGAGAAGCTAAATAAACTCGCTCGCAAACATGACCTTGCTCAAAAAGACTTAGAAGAAAAAAAAAAAGTGTGCTGTAAAGGTCTGTAAGAATGAGGCTGGGTGGTTATTCAGCAAACAAAGTTTTGCTGAATATATTGCATCGGTGCGTAGAAACACAAGAATAATGTGATGTTAGTGCACAGCTAGAGGAAGCCAGTTTGTCTGAAAGCATATACTACAGAGTTGAACACCGGGTCATAGTGGCTTGGTAATAGGGCTGAGAGCATCCAAAAATCCTGTCTAAAATACCCCACATCCTTTGCACTCCCACACAGATCCATCTGTTCCTGAAATATGACACTAAGAAGGAAGAGCAGTCCATTTTAAGCTACCTCTGCTTGATGGAATCAATGTATGTTTATCTCTCACTTACCTGACCGATATCATTTGCGTTTTAGATGCAAACTGATTTTTAAAGCATTTACCTCACACCACTTACAGCATATCTGATTAGTAACTTGACATTGTGGATGCATAATTAATGTGAACCTGCTACAGAACTGCCTGAGGTGATGTGTGTGTACTGTATGTGTATGTAGTGCACGAGTTAAATATTGAATATGAATTGTTAAACCATTATCTAAAATTTTACACATTATCAAATGTCTCTCCTCTGTTTGTTTGTGTTATAAGCCACCCAATCTACTGTTAAAAAAAGATGCCACCCCACAGCAGTAGGGCCAATCTTCTTGTCTTTCCAGTGCATTTGCCATGCTATTAATGGCCAACAGCATCACCCCACACAGACATTAAGCTAATGCATAGCTTCACTCCGGAAAGCTGAGGTTGCCGATTTCCATTCTAATGGTGGGCATTCTTAGGTTAATCCTGCTATGATGTAGTTTAGTGGCATATGTGCTGGTACATTAGGCTGGAAAATAGTTTCACCTACAGAGATTTGTGGTTCCGAGTAGTTCACTTTCCCCTTAGGGTTGGCATACTATATTTTGATCAGCCTTGTTTGGCCCGTTTTTGAAAGGTTGGGATGTATTTTTTTTGAGAAAGAGTTTGGCCTATGAAACAATAATCTGCAAAAGTCCTGCAAAAATGCAAATGAGCACTTAATAATAATAATAATAATAATAATAATAATAATAATATTATTAATATTATTATTATTATTATTATTATTATATTTGCTGAATTATGGCACTGGTATGATTTATAAGAAAACTGAAGATAACCTATAAATAGAAATATAGCTTATTATTGGGATGAAAAAACAGCGAAGCAACGCTAGATATATCCCCTACTTGGCCAATTTAAAAGAAACTCTTAATTCAAATTTTAAAAAATCCAATTAAAATCAAATTCAAGTTTTTATTTGTCTCGTACACAACCATACACAGTATGATATGCAGTGAAATTCTTAAATGAGTGTTCATGACCTAAAAAGGAAAGATGAGACAGAATAAGAAGATAGAAAGATAGATTTTACTGCAGTAATAGAAGAGAGAAAAGAATGTAAAATAGAAAATGTTTGATCTTACAATTATAATAAAATAAAAAAATAGATAAAATGTATAATGTAAAATATAGAAATGTATAAAATGCATAACTTATATGGAATCTGCAATATAAAAGGGTATAAGAGCGAAAAGACATGTACAGTAGGTACAGTATGACAGCAGTACTGTATGAATGAAACATGGATTTAGCACCAGAGTCAGGTTTATATTTTTGATATACAATATTTAATGACAATAAGATTTTATTTTGAGGTATAATGTCTATCGAGGAAGCGTTGGAATTACTGTTAAGTGTACTGACTCTACATTAACAAAACATGTCAGATTTTCTTAATTAAATTTTCTTTTTAGT
>JAOVVA010000030.1:9235295-9248655 GCA_028565275.1 Leiocassis micropogon | reverse complement strand
TATATAGCGATGCTTTCATTAAATGCACAGTGAATGCAGGTGATTGACTGAATAAGTAAAGCCAGAGTACCCAGCGAACATAATTAAGGCTGCTCTTTATTGTATATATTAAGGAAACCCACCTTGTAGAAGGTCAAATCTGTAAAATGGCAACTTGTTCTACATTTGTAACTAATATTCTTTTGAAGCTACAAGACCACAAGTCATAAAACTGTAGCAGTCTACCTTGTCTTTGAAATAAGGTAACTATTAAAGGAATAACACTAGCATCTGTCGCATAAGCCAGGCTTTGCCGTATTTTAATAGAAAAAAAAAAATCCATGGCATTTAAGTACCTGGTCAACACATTTTATACTCCTACCTTTTGGAGCCACAAACATTATTTAACTGATGAGCAACAGCATATACCGTATATATCAATAGATGAAGCATCCTGCAAGGGCTTGACTAAATGCATCCTAACTTGTAACTCATCTTACTTATACCAGTTAACATTATGATTTATACTGAAAAACATATTAAAAAAAATATTGTTGTGATTAAAAGCTGTGTCTCATATGCCTAAGAAAATATTTCGTGTCACTCATCTTATAGAAACGCCGCCCTTCATTCCTGGGTGGTACAAAAGTTAAACAAGCCCCAAATTGCTACTTGAGTCCACAATCCTTTGCCCAAATTGATTCTAAGATTGAATCTAGAGCACAAAGGGGCTGAAAGTTGGACAAAAATAATATGATGATATAAAGAGATTGGATCAATGTAAAACCTTTTACCTAATACCTAACTTTATTTAAAGCTGATACCACTTGAGTGAGATCATGCAATGCTTTTGCTAAAACCACATAAGCACAAAAAATTACCACAAGCATATAAAAATATATTGGGCCTTCATAGCTTATTGTTTTTAATAATTCCTGTAGGTTTGCATTTGTAATTTTCTGATTCTTAATGAATGCAACTAGAACTAGGGCAGTGGTGGGTCATGCAGTAAAGGCTGTGGGTTATTTATTTGAAGGTGGGGGTTCAAGCCCCAGCACCGCCAAGCTGACACTGTTGAACCCTTGAGTTAAGGCCCTTAACCCTGTCTGATCCAGCGCTCTGACTGACCCTGTGTTCTGTACCAGTTTCCTAAATTGGATTTATATAATGGTATATAAAAAAAATAGTTTCACTGTGCTGTAATATAGATGTTCTTAAAGCACTAGAAAACAGTAAAGTTTAATATGGTGTAATCGAGTATCAGTTTTCTCTTCAATTAAATATTTTTCTTGCCAGTGTTGGTAAATATGTTTATGGATTTGACAGATGTAATATTAAGAAATATTGAATGTAAAACCTCGCCAAGCCAAAAAAAAAGTTTTTTTCAGAAAAAGCCATTTCAGATTGGTTAAATTGCTGGGCTGCATCAAGCAAAGATACTAGAAAAAGAAGAGGCTGAAACTGGGTTAAGAACCCTTCACCACATGATCAGTACCTGGGAAGATACTGCTGAACAAAAAAAAATCATGAATGAAGATCACTTACACACTTGGTTGCAAGGTAAAAAATCAAGAAGGACTAAAAAGCTGTATGGCCTTAATAAAACCACTTGTTAGTGAGGCTAATCGAAAGAAAAAGGCACAAGGAAAAAGTTTATGTGGTCTGATGAGTTCTAGAGTGATGGGTGCGTCAGGGTAGGAAGGGGAAGTGCATGAAGCGGTGCACCCATCATGCATAGTGGCCACTGTACAAGCCTCTGGAGGCAGTGTTATAATCTGGGGTTGCTTCAGTTGGTCAGGTCTAGGGTCAATGGGAATAAAATAAAATCAGCTGATGACCTGAATGTATCGAATCACCAGGACATACCAAGTAGACTTTTTCTTTCTTGATGGCACAGGCATATTCAAGGTCTCAAACTGTGAAAGAGTGTTTCTGGGAGCATGAGTAATCATTTCCATACATAAACCGGACACCACATTGTGACCCGTAATCAAAAATAAAGGTGATTTGAATAAAATCATCACGTAAATTTTTTTATGAAGAGTGTGCAACTTTTTTTTTTTTTTTTTCAGACAGTGTCTTTCAGCCTGCAGGCTTATTTGAGTCAGTTAAATTCAAACTTCACACTGTCACTGATTAAAAAAATCTACAGCCACTTTGACATTTTTGAGTGTTCCTTTAAAAACAGTGACAAAGTAGGTTTATTAGCATCTTAAGGTCACATATATTTGCATGTTATACATACTAAAGCAGTGAATAAGCACATTAAAATGAATGCCCCAGGCAACAGCAGTTGCTAGTGTAAAAATGAAAAGTGCCATGGACAAGCTGAGACATGCCACATGAGCAGTGTCAACTCTGGTGTAAATGGACTCAATCTGCAACCCCTAAATTCCTAAATGATGTCCATTGTTGCTTGGTGCTTCTAATGGAGTTGTACTGGAAATGATTGGAAATGTATCATCATCATTTCATCCTACGAGCTTCATATCTGGACTCCCACTCCTGTCTGCATAAAAGTGAAAACTGCTGAGATTTTTTATTTTTCATTTATTTATTTATTTTTAAAAGCCATTTACTTGCTAACTATGACAGGGACTGTACTACAGCCTGCATGAAAAATGTAGCTTTTTCTATGTTTTCTCATGTCCAAATAGCAATTTCGGTATCCAGATAATAGCTCCACAAACAGTAAACTGGGAAATTATATTTCTACAGTTAAACTATGATTAGAGACCACTAGAAACACTAAAACATTTGTGCTGGTTTTTCATAAAGGATACAAATTATAGGGATATTGTTGTGCCTTGAATATTGCAGTTGAGCCTGTAAATGTCGCGTATGCTTTATAGGCTAAACACTTGTAGATAGTTGATAATGAAAATATTATATAAAACAATAACTGTAATAACATGTTAAACATGCATAAGTTTTGGATCTGTTTATAAGCATTGGGTATTGTTTTACCTTTTAGCTTGGTACTGTAGCTAGATACAATCAGGACAAAATAACCCTAGGAGATAAGTAATATACACCATATGAACAAAAGCCTTTGGCCAGTCTGTTAATTATTGAATGCAGGTGTTTGAATCGACCGCTTATACCCAATGAAGGGTAATCCTAATGCTTCAGCATACCAAGACATCTTGGACAATGCTACAGTATGCTTTGTGGCAACAGTTTGGGGAAGACCCTATTCTATTCCAAAGCAAGAACTACAGTATAAAGACCTGATTTGATTAGTCCGATGTGGAAGAACTTGACTGGCCCGAGCACAGACCCCTGACTTCAACCCCATCAAGCACCTTTGGGGTGATCTGGAACTGGAGCAAGCCAGGCCATCTTGTCCAACATCAGTGCCTGACCTCATAAAAAAACAGAATCTTGTGGACAGCCTTCCAAGAAGAGTGGAAGCTTTTATGGGCCAGGGGTACTGTAGCTCAGTGGTTAAGGCATTGGACTACGGTTCGGAAGATCCCAGGTTCAAACCCTACAACCACCAAGTTGCCACTGTTGGGCCCTTGAGCAAGGCCCTTAACCCTCAACTGCTCGGATGTGTAATGAGATAAAAATGTAAGTCGCTCTGGATAAGAGTGTCTGCTAAATGTAAATGTTATAGCTGCAAAAAGGGGATCAACCCCATATTGATGTATTTGGATTGCAGGTTTGACCTAATACTTTTGTCCACATACAGTACTGTGTAACTAACAGTAGTGATGGGTCGTTCATGAACGATTCGTTCTTTTTGAAGGAATCTTTAACATGACTCAGATAAACGAGTTGTCTCGGAGAGTGATTCGTTCATTTTCTATTGGGCGCGCATGCGCAAAGCATCACAAGCCCTCCGTATGTCATATACAGGAAACAGAAATGAGTAGTTACCTTTGAGTCTTTTCGATCCCGAGTCGTTCGTTTTTTTGTCACGTGACTCCCATAAACACTATGCAGTGCAGCACACAGAAAACAGAATTAAACGTTTCCTTCTCAATGACTCTTCTACTCAGAGTCGTTCGTTCTTTTGTCACGTGACTTCCATAGACGCTGTGCAGTGCAGTACACAGGAAACAGAATTCAACGGTTCTCAACGAATTTTCAAGTCCAGAGTCGTTCGTTCCTTTGTCACGTGACTCCCATAAACGCTATGCGTTGCAATGGATTCAAAAGAACAAACGACTCAGATTAAAAGATATAAGAGGTGAGCTGCTCATTCTGTTTATTATAATATGTCCTTAGTTGCATTGTAATATTTTCATTACTTAAACTATAGCCAAAATTTGTGTATGTAGATGTATTGGGGGTCTTTTTATTGAAAATGCAACATTTTATTTTTATTTCTGATCAAAAGAATGAAATGAACTAAATGACTCAAAAAAAGATTTGTACATTTTGATGAACGAGATTCAAAGAACCGAGTCACTAAAATGATTCAAACTTCCCATCACTAACTAACTAAGGCTTTGTGTCTAACTATTAAGCCTAGCTAATTGCAATAATAATGCCAACAAAAGCTGTGTTGGTATACAAACACCAAATCTCTTAATGATGGAATGCTCTGGCAGAAGCCTCTTTTTTTCTGAAAGTAGCAGCATTCTGTGTTTACATCTTCCCTCGGCGGAATAGCTGGACTTGAATTACCAGCAAACCATGAAAGTCTGCCAGAGTCAGTCTATTCTCTTGATCATGCTGGTTTTTTATGTCTGGCCTGAGTGAAAGGAACATGAAATAACAGAGCGGGATCTGAACAGACTACAGACAGGGAGGCAGGGAGAAAATCATTTTAATACATTGCCTCTGTGAGAGGACTGCATGGATAAAAATGTAATTTTGTCTTATGAATCTTATTATTAAAAAAAAAGTCTCTCTTAGTCTCACAGCAGAATAAACAGATTTTGAGTCAACATCCGTCGAGCTGTGTTTTACAAATCGATTATTCTGGTGTATGTACACAGGGATTTAAAGGTTTATCCTTGTCAACAAACAAAGATGCCATCATTATGGACTGGCATTATCCTACGATGAAGATCATCGTATTGGCACCGTGTTTTCCAACCAAAGGGAAACATGGGTATTTCAAATAGTCCGACACGCTCAGGTTCGTTTACTATACAGTGTTTACTATAATTTTGTTTCATTTCACTTTCTCTCGTCTTTGTTTGTCTCTCCCGAGTCCTGCCTGTGGACACTCTCTGTAGGACCGCTGTCCTACCGGTATACGGCACGGTAGTGATCGATTCATCAAAGTGTCATGCCAGAGCACAGCGGCCCTGTAGCAACAAAACAACAGCAGTGGCAAAACAAACATGGCTTCAAGTTCTTGCAGTGGTCTCTGTAGTCCCACTACGCAAGGTCAAAGCGTTTCATCAGTTTCAGTGTAGCCGTGCACATTCACTTCTAAAGCTGTAACACGATGCATGAAATCTGAATGCATTAGTAGGCAGCAAGCGCTTGCCACTCTTTTATTTTCTATTCAGTGCATAATTTTGTGCTTCATGCAGCCTTTTACGGAATTCACGCAACATTTTACAGACACCTGAGCTAGAGGGGAACTGTAACACCATTTTGGATTTATTCTTTTCGGCATAGGTCACTTTAGTACATCGTCTCATTTTGTAATGCATCACATTTAGTGGACAGGCAGAGTGAACCTAATCAGATGTTAATGCATGCTTTGTTTGACTCTGTTAGCTGTATGTGATGAATGTATTTTACATAATGCTTTAAAGAGTTTTATATCAAGCTGTTCTTGGAATTAGGATGTATAATCCTTGCATGTAGCTCACAGTAAAACATGACACTGATTCCACTCGTAAAATGTATACAATAGCACATATTAGCTTTTTACTGGAAAGCTGATGTCACTACAGACATAATCTCACTAGGTACGCTTTCATAAATATCGTTGATTTAAAATGGTGTACATCTTTTACTATACATAAATTCAGACATGTAATAAAACAAGCCATTACATACAGTAGATCATGGAGTAATATTCATACTGCATTGCTTTTTAGAGCCTTAATGCTTTTTTTGTTGTGTAGTACAGGTTCTTGTTTCACATCTGAACAAGTAATAAATGATTTAAAACAGTTACCCCGAACTCTGATGTATACCTGAATAAAATCTTTGGTTTCAAGTAAGGGTGTAACTCCACTTCTGCATTGAGACAGCATGTTGTTAAGACGTTTGAGCAGATAGATTTTCTATAGATACACTGAGAAAGATGATCTTTAACTACAAGCACTTCATGCATCGAACTCTGACACAGCTAATGCAGTACGTGTCTGGTATAGGAGTGTAGATTATCAATGTGGATGTAATTTGAATTTATTTGACAGAAAGATGGAACAGTTTTAGAAAACTTTATTTGCAGTTTATATTGCTTTGGGGATAGCAGGGAGTACTGGTGCATGTGGAATTTCAGGTAAGCATAAACATGCAATTGTACAACACACTTATGATCAATTATTTGTCATATGTACCTTACAGCACAGAGGATTTTTTTTTAACCCAGTTAGGAAGCTGGGGTCAGAGTGCAGGGTAAGTCAGGATACAGCGTCCGTAGAGCAGATAGGGTTAATGGCCTTGCTCAAGGGCTCAACAGTAGAAGATTGGCAGCACTAGGGCTTTGAACCTCGACTTTCAGATCAGTAACCACTGCCACCACTGCCCCTAACCTAAAGTGTAACATCTTCCTAACCCATTGAGTGGCCAAAAGCAAATATTGATAATATTTAATAATTACTGCAGTCAGCAGCCTACTTACTGTGAATTAAAACTGAAATGTACACATTGCAAATAATACAAAGCCAAGTAGTAATGCTGTAACCTCTCGCAGCTGGAGGTCTAGAGAGAGCTGATTGGCCGAGCTCTCTCACAGGGGAGGGATGAGAGGTACTTTGTGCTCCCACATTAATCACGGCTCTACGGCCAATCAGGGGCGTCTGTGAGCTCACGCAAGCGGAAGGAGCCGATAGCGCTGTCCTCGGAGTGTGTTAGAAAATCAGGGATAACCCCCCCTCCCAAAAAAAAAAAGGAAAAAAAAGATATACATTTATATTGACATTTATAATATAGTTCGATCGGCCAGTGACCAGAATCGGCTGGTTTTCAGTTTGGTTGGTCGTGACCAGTAATTTGCCTCTATAAATAATTCTGTATTGAGCGCAGAAGTTTCTGAGCTGCGCAACAGAAACGCTTTTTTATGTAGTTACATTATCAAAACGTGCGAACGTTAAAAGCCACTAATTACACAAGTTTCAAAACACCACAAGCGCAAATTCAACCCGCAGCCATTCAACCCGCGCGTCACTGTCAAGCTGAGTTTTGAGACCTTTGGAAGAGGTAAAACGTCACCATTTAAAAAAAAAAAACAAATCCTAGAGATTAACTATTTACACATCCCGTATGGTAGGAGTGATTCTTTTTTGCCAAGTTTGTTAAGAAATAATAATTCTGAAATGTTAAACTCAATGGTAAAAAAGCAATAAAACTAATGGTATAAGGAATGGTCTGCATTCAATTAATCATTGACTGGTGATTCCAATCTCTACTGTTTAGTAATAAAGAAAGTCAGCCTATGTCTTCATTTGTGTGATGTAAGCAGTTAGCGTTACTCACTACCAACAGTTGCTTGTGCCCTTATAGATCACTCTGTGTGCCACCCGGGAAACATCGGGCAACAGATATATATCCGTTCTTTCTGTGGCAGTTATTTACAGGGTTGGCTTAACACAGCACCACTCATCTAGAAGTTGAAGTTAAGGTTGAAGCTAAAAGCACATCCGGGGTGTGAGGTCCAAGCAGACGGCATGATTATTGCTGCAAGGTGAAGCGTAAAAGCATGAAGCGTATGGGTGGAATGGCAACATGAATAGATGTGCATCCAGACAAAGAGATGACTAAATACCTAGCGCATTAACTACCAAATGAATCAGGAGCTCTACAGCACATTTGCAACAACTGGTAATGAAACGGATGGAATAATTTCGTCAAATGACTATAAACAGTGTGAAAATAGGTCTGTTGGAGTCATTGGTTTCGCTACGTGAGTAATCCTGCAGGCTCAGATGACGAAATATCGCCTCAGTGCACGTTTGCTTCTAGTAGGACACCTGACTAAGGCAAAATGCAACTATTCACAGATTGAGAATGACATCCTCACAGTTGTCACTCCTAACTCTAAGAAATACACACGTGACAGGTCCAGGGCTGTCACTAGCTGTGATTTACAGTAGATGGGTCTTTTGAAGAATTTGCTATTGCTGAAACCCATGTACAAATCAGTCAAGGTGACTTGAATTACAGCACAATTAACTTCTCAAAATCTTTCAGCATCTTTTGCCCCAGGTGACATCAGGGCCTACTGGTGTGCTGGGTAATTTTGAGGACTGAGTGGTGCAGTGATTAGCGCTGTGGCCTCACACCTCCAGAACAGAGGGTTCAAATCCCGCCTAGGGTCTATGTGTAATGGAGTTTGCATGTTCTCCCTGTGCTTGATGGGTTTCCTCTGGGGGCTCCAGTTTCCTCCCATACAGTAGTCCAAAGACATGCAGGCCTGCCGCGGTTTCATTTCATATTTCGTGGAAAATACAAAGAAAGTAGACAGTAAGAGATTATGATCTTATAAATGGTATATTCTGGTATATTGCCCCTAAGGAAGGAATGGATTTTATGCTATGTTTTGTATAACACCCTTAAGGATTTTTGAGTTTTATTGATCCTTCATGGGACGATTAAAGCGTTGCAGCCACATGATATTTGAAATACAAACGATGTGAGGATGTTAAGAACCTTTTATCTCTCCAATGAAAACCCTGTGGACAACTTTAAATTTTTCATTTCAATATGAATAAAATTTTAAGACCAGCAACAATATGGTCATATGGCTAACATGCATAATGTTATAAAATAATTCAAAATAATTGAGCGGGCAAAAAATATACTGTATAAGAAGGGTCTTAGAGTCTTAACAATTTTGAACATGCTCCAAGGTTCCAGTTAGCTCTTTTGAAGACCCTTAAAGACTCCATATACAGTATATTTATATATAAATTAAAGAGAGGTTGTGTCTGGACAAGCTAAATTTTATTTCTTTATGAAGGCGGAGTTCTGCCGTACAGAAAGACAGGCAGACATGTACGTGAGCTTCAACCTGAAATAATACTGTAATATCACTGATTACATTAAAGCTGATCGGCTTATTTTAAGCTTTAATCTTTTAACTATTTCTACAAACGTTTTTCAACAATAGTGCAACATTAGTGTGTTCTAGCAAAAGTATGCACACGTGTCTAATATGCTTTAATTTCATGCAAATAAAAGTGTGCGTTGGTCCCGTTCTTACACTAACACTAAAATGCACTCCTGAACAAAGGTCAGGAAACCTTAAGAATTTGAACAACTCTGTGTGTGTGATGAACTGGGACACAAAGAAAAATGAATACTGAAGTGGATCCTCAAGGACCGTCAGAACCTTATTATAGGCTTTGTATTAGGACATTACTTAGCATGTGCTGAAGTCAATAATCTGGGGAAAAAAAGAGACATTGAAAAATAATAAAAGGGTTATAAAAAGGGGATAAAAATCATTCTGGTCATTCATTCATCGTTAGTAACTAGCGCTGGCTCTGGCAGTTGAGGCTCTAGGTTGTTGATTTGAGGATCTCAGTTCGAGCCCCACTGTTGGTGGGTTGTAACACTTCATACGACCCAGCCACTGCATGCAGTGCCATTAGAAAAATGTCAGGCTTCAGGAAGAGCATCCGGTGTCAAACCTGTGCCAGGTGACTCCTTGATAGGAGCAGCTGCAAGAAAATTTATTCATCTTTAGTATCTACTAGTATCTGCGTCTTGGTCAGGATTGCAGTTGATCTCGAACCTGTTCCAGGAATACTGAACTCAGAACAATTCACAAAAAGAAAATCCACGTCGTGTACTTATTTACACCTAGGGAGCCACCTAGAACAGTCAGACCCAAGAAAACAGCACAATTAAGGAGAGAACAGGAAGTGCTCACACATTGTAACCTGGTCGCACAATCAAACCCAGGACACAAAAACTGTGAAATGGCAACACAAATTGTTAAGACTTAATACCTTACTTACTTTACCTTACTATTTTTTTTCCCGTTTGTTATTTTAAAACTGTTTGTACACGTTTTAAATTAATAAGAAAACCCAACACTGAATGACTATTTTACAGTATGTGTCAAATTGTGCTGCCAATATTTTGCATGATTGTAAGGTATGAATTAAATTACAGCCTACCGCTGTAAAAAAAATCCCCGGGCCAATTAGGAATCAACAAGCTTTCTTTAGCCTTTAGTTCTGAGTGAACACTACATGAAGGAGCATCTTTTGAAATGTGGCTGCAAACACTTTGGCACATGACTGCAAAAGGAAAATCAATAAATGTGTTGGTGTATAAGAGTTTATTTTTGGTGTTAAATACAGAAGTAACTTGGGTCAGAATAACAAAAATTCTTCTTGGTATTTAGAGATGATCCAGTGTGATCCAATACAAAATGTGTGCTTTTGTTCTATGACTACTGACCTGTTTGTGCAAGGTCAGAAGTGGCACACAAAGCAAAAGATGTGCAAGGATACAGCAGTACAGCTGAAGCTCAACATGAATACACGTGGATAGCCTGAAGTTTGATCTAATTCCCAAGACTCTTCCAACCTCCAGTGTACTGTAGACTTACCGAAAAAAAAAAAAAAATCAGCTGTAATGATAAAGACCATGGTGCTTCATCAGATATAGTATCATTTGAATATACATTTGTTGGAGAGTGTTCATATATTTTTGCACTATGCAAAATTACATTTTAGAGTTTCCTTTTTGATTTTTTTTTTTACATTGCCGTAGTCTCCACTGACACACTTAGGGGTCAGGGGTAGCTCAGTGGTTATGGCATTGGACTATGGTTCAGAAGGTCCCAGGTTCAACCACTAAATTTCCACTGTTGGGCCCTTGAGCAAGGCCCTCAATCCTCAGATGTACAGTATAATGAGATAAAAATACAGTTGCTCTGGATACGGTCGTCTGCTGAATGCCTAGGTGTAGATCTGAAAGTCTGTGAAGCTGATTTGTGATTATTGTTAAAGGCACTATACAGTCATGTGAAAAAGTTAGTGCCCCCTCTTTGTGCATTTATATAAAAACTGAAAAATCATCTGATCTAAGCCGGTCTTTTTAACAAAAATGAAGCCAGAAGAATTTTTTTTTTTAGCAACAATAATCTTACATAATCATAGTCTTTCACATTATCATGGAGGAATTTTGCCCCATTCTTCTTTAAAACATTGCTTTATTTCAATGAGTTTTTAGCCCATTTGCTGACGCACAGCTCTCTTAAGGTCCCAACACAGCATTACAGTTGGGTTGAGGACTGGACTTTGATTAGGCGAAACAGTGATGCTTTTATTTTTCAGCCATTGTGATGTAGATCACTGGTGTGCTTCAGATTATTGTCCTGTTGCATGACCTGATTTGACCAAGTTTTAGGTGTCAGACAGATGGCCTAAAATTTACCTCTGGAATACTCTGGTATGCAAAGGTGTTCATGGTTGAATCTGGTTGTCCTGTGGCAGCAAAACAAGCCAGAGGTAGCTCAGGCCCCAGGTTCAAACCCCATGACCACCAAGTTGCCACTGTTGGGCCCTTGAGCAAGGCCCTCAACCCTCAACTGCTTAGATGTATAATGAGATAAAAATGTAAGTTGCTCTGGATAAGGGCATCTGCTGAATGGCATAATGTCATTGTAAGCTCAATTCACCATCCCTCCACTACAGAGCTTGACAGTGGCTATAAGGTGTTTTTGCTGAAATGCTGTTGTAAAGGCTTTTTGAGCAAATTCTACTGTGAGTAGATGTACATGTTTACAACAGGCACTGCTTGAGGCTGCCATATACTTAGGGTCAACCTTTGTATTATTATTATTATTATTATTATTATTATTATTATCATATCCATATGCTATTATACCACAGTGCTGTTGGATTCTCAAATCTAAAGGTGTTGATTCTGCTGATGCTATAACATCTCTCACAGCTGTATTTCAAATCAAGTTTATATTAGTAGGTTTGTTTCAGTGCATTATCAAGTCTTCAACTTTTTAGAATTTTTTTTGTACATATGATGCACAAAATCTGCTAATAAAAGAAAAACATGCTGAGCAATATTCACTACACGGTGGCCCTGCGATGGATTGGTGCCCTGTCCAGGGTGAACCCCACCTCGTGCCTGCCTATCCCTGGAAACTGGAGTACCCGGGGGGGAAACATTCAAACTCCATGCACACAGAGGCGAGAACTGAACCCAGACCCTGGAGGAGCAAGGAGACAGTGCTAGCCTCCTGTAATGTGACTAGACTAATAAAATGAAAATGAATTCACATCTTAAATCAAGTTTTATGTACATAAGCTAGACATCAAGTCCTACAAGCCCTTCATATAACTAGATGTGCAAAATTTTCCAGGAGTAAATATAAATACATTTTATAATACATACTCTTTAATTCCGACCACAAAAAAATAAGAATGTCCTCATTCATTACGGTTAAGCTCGTCAACATACTGTAAATGACCCTCCAACTCTGTCTTCTAAGGTGACCTTATTTTTCCCGTTCTTCAGCTAAGCTGTAGTGTCTGTTGGTGTAGGTAGAAAATAGCCATCACAAAGCTCCGTACGCTCATAAAGAAGTCTGCTTGCAGAGGTCAAATGCTCTTTTGGTGCTGGTCCGTGCTCACTTTCCTCCAGATAGGCTGTCCCCCAGGATCAGGTATAGACATGATGGATTGTTTGGAGCTAGCACACATTTTCTATCCCTGGAAAAGATTCCCCTTTTGCTCCGGTCAGAAATCAGCTGCACTCTGTGCTGTAGGGCGGAGATGAGAAAAAATAGCTTTATTAAATTCTGCCTAAAGTCCTATTTTTCTCGTCTTTATAGCGTGCATGAGAAAAACCACAGTTGCTTGAGTCTTAAGCAACATGTTGGCTGTTGTATAAGCCAACATGCCTTGAAAAAAAAAATTTGGAAGTATAAATCTATAACTCGTAATCTGTTCTTTTATAATTTCGATAAGTGCACAGCATTCTACTGCCAGCAAAAAGGGGAGTATCTGAATAGAACACCATCTATAGGTCTTTCTTGTTCCTGCTTTTTAAAATGTATTTATTTATTTAAAGAATTTTCTCAGGATGAAAACTGCTCTATGATTTTACCAGATTCCCAAGAATTAACGCTGGATGCTTTAGAAGTGTAAAGCCCATTTCTTCTTGGGCATGAATTGTGTAATTTGCAACATATACAGTGAATGTTTAAATGGCAGGAGATACTGTAGATCTGCATGTCTCTCATATCACTGTCTTTAAACCATGC
>JAOVVA010000030.1:9210738-9228995 GCA_028565275.1 Leiocassis micropogon | reverse complement strand
ATCCAATCCACTTTATAGCTAAACAAAAGTCTTCATTATATTATAAAAGGAGCTTAGCATTCTAGATCTATTATTTTGTTCTTTATTCTACAGCGTGTCTTTATTCAAAATCTCATCACTTCACTTCACTTCTTTTATTTATAAACCACATTTACAAACTAGTGCAGTACACATCAGAAATAAACATAAAAATTTAAGAAAAAGAAAAAGATTTAAGAAAAAAAAGCAAGAATTATTTACAATAAATATAATTTTGCACAAAATTGCATATCATTTTTGCTTGTTAAGGGTGTGCTGAGTAGAGAGAGACTTATTTTGGCCTGTACCAATTTCTGTAATTTACTATTATTATTATTATTATTATTATTATTATTATTATTATTATTATTATTAATAATAATCATAAATCTGACTATAATAATAGTCAATATTAATAATTTTTCACATTCGAGAAAGCACGCTATGCACACAGATATTATTAATAATTATTAATAGTCAATATTAATAATCTTTCTGATACAGATTTTGGACGATTACAATTTTTTCATTTTTTCTTTCTTTCGAAAAACTAGAATGGACAGCATAAACAAGCATTCTTAAAACTTTTTTTAAAAACGGGAAAAAAAATCAATGTTCATAATAAAACACGGTCTATTAAATAATGTTCAAAACACACCATTTTTTTTTTTTATTAAAACTACACAAAGTAGTTTACAGGACTTTTCCTACACACAAACATATAATAAAACAAAGCTATTTGTTTGTACAAGTAAAATCCAATGAAAAATAACAGCTACAGTACCAACCAGGTCACGCGTCTCCTTCGGGACGGCGACGCTAGCCAATGGCAGGTTCCTGTGATGCTCACAGGAAGAAAGCGCTTTCGTCCATGATTGGCCAGTTTTGCTATAATTGAAGTGGGAGTACAAGTATAACAACCCTCCGCCCTTGAGCATTATGAATCTGCTCCCTAGACTCACACCTACAGATGGCTGTAGCCAAATTCGAACTCACAATCGAAACAAAGATGGGGAAAACACTTTTCCGTGGCACTACTCTGGAGTCTGCGCCGACTGAGCTGAAAAACATCTGATTCCAGCAGCTGCTTTAGTGTTGATGTACTGTTGTATATTTTCCCCCATGTCACTACACTGTGTATCAAATTATGCATTCAGTTGTCTATTAGTAACTGTTTGTACATGATCCGATTTGATAAATAGGTTGGTTTGTTAATTAGCATGGCTCTGCCAATAGTTTAGACTGTAAGGCAAATCACAGGTTTATATGAAAACATACTTTTTCTGTGCTTTTCTTTATACAGTAGCTTGCGCACGAATACTTTTATTCCAGATGCTTACATAATCTAGTAATAAATTGCTTTAAAAAAGATTTCTTAATTAACCAAGAAAAAATGTGTCTACAATGTCGATGTTCAGAAGGACAGAACTTTCTGGATTCTTTGTAACATGACAAGCTGCTTCTATAAGGGAAAAATAGAGGCTGGTGATAGAATTTTTATACCATGTTATAAGGTTTGTAATTGAACAGGTTCCACCACATTAAATTAAATTAACTAGAAATGGTAAAAAAGAGCATGATGTCATTAATACATTACAATTTGGCTATAAGAATAATAACGCACTTGTGCTACTGTATAAGAATAATAACACACTTTGGGGTGTGCTGTTATTGTGAAAACAACTTTGGTGTGGTTATAGCAACCATATCACATCTAAAAAAAAAAAAGTGCTGTTGATTAAGTTCTTCTACCTGTTTAAGCACCATCCTACAGTACCTGTGTTCACCTGCAGGGTTGAGGGTTCGAGCCCTGTCTGTCTGGAGTTTGTATGTTTTAGAAATGGCACATGGTGTGAGTGAGTGTGTGTGACTGTGTGCTTGCGTATGCCCTGTGATAGACCGGCACCCCTTCCTCGGATCGGCTCCAGGCCTCCCACAACTCTGTACAGAATAAGTGGTATAGGAAATGAGTGAATGAAATAGTTTAAGCATTGGAATATTATATACTGCCATGTTCGTGCCCTCTCTTTTTATTCTATGTGTTTTTGCATTGAAACCTAATAAAAAATAATATGATTATAATAAGCAAATACAATGTTGAACAAAAAGTTCAAATATGGCAAATACTAAGTATCCCCTTACTGCATCTACAGGATTTAAATGTAAAGTAGAAGTAAGAGATTGGACTTGTTTGGGCTTGTTTTGCTGTCACAGGACCTGAACAGTCAAGTCAACCATAAACTCCTCTGTATCCCAAAGTATTCTAGAGTGTATTTTAAATGTCAGAATATCTGTCTAAAAGCTAAAGCTTGGTCGGAGTTGGATCAAGCAACAGGACAATGATCCGAAGTGCACTAATAATTCAGAATGACTGAAAAATAAAAGCATCAAGGTTTTAGAATGGCCCAGTCAAAGTCCAGACCTTAACCCAATTGAAATAGTGTGGTAGGTCCTCCGCATACAGTATGCGAATTCCCAAAACCTTGAAGCGATGTTGTACTGTAAGAAGAATGGATGAAATTCCTCCACAACTATGTGAAAGACTGAAGTCCTACGGGAATGATTATTCAAGTTACTTCTGCTAAAGGTGGATCTGCTGTACAAGCTATTGAATACATGTTTTCCTTTTTTCTTTGTAATAAAAATGGTACGGTAAAAAAATTACATGTTGTTTGTCTGAGGTTGTATTTGCCTAATTCTAATATCCAGTATGATCAGATGATTTTTAAACAAAAACAAATAGAATTAAGCAGGGGCACTAACTTTTGAACTTGACTGTTCCACTATTTGAGTAAGACCGAATAAGCACTGGTTTGATTCCTATCTTTATATAGAGAACGTTGTTTTAGCTACAGTGTTAAAAGCTCCCATTGGACTTTTTCTTCTGCCGTTTACTCCTCTGTTCCATTAATTATAAAATAAAGAAAGGAACCAAACAATGCCCCCTTAAAGCAGACTCCTTCTTAATAAAAGTGAAATCGGGAAACTGTAGAATATCATTTAACTAAAGAACAAATAATAACAAATTAAAAGTGTGCGTGCAAATCTGACCAGAACAAATCATTTCAGGGAAGATTTTTGCTTGATGAATAGAGGGACACGCAGTTATTAAAATTTCACATGCAGAACGACAATTTATGAGTGGCCATTGACAAGTACGCGAAAGAGGAGCGCAATTAACCGCAATGGAGGGGAGTCTGAGCTGTGGGCAATGGGAAGTTATTAAAATTACTGGCATTAATAACCATCACCCCTTCCCCCTTCTCCATGTGTTACTGTGGAAACAGCTTATTGACCAGCGAAGCACAAGAAGCCAACAATATGGGCATTTCACACACACAGGCTTGCTTAATTGTGGAGGGCTCATCCTGTCTAATGACTTCACACAAAAATTAGTTCTCAGTAATTACTTTTTAAGAAAGCAGTGAAGTTAATGCTATTAGGCGAACACAGGCTGTGTGTCTGTTGGTGGTATAAATAGCAGTCATCTATTACACTGTACGTTCCTCTGTGTTATCTCTGGAGGAAGACTTGAGAAATGCCTGTTTAAGTTGGCATTAGGTAGTTTATTTCAATATTGGAAGCCTCTGTTCGATTCTTATCTCACTTTGTTTTTGTTTCTCTCTTTCTTTCTCAGCTCAAAATTGCAGCTACACACTATATAGTCCAAATGGGACGATAGAAAGCCCTGGATACCCTTACGGATACCCGAACTATGCCAATTGCACATGGGTGATTATGGCACAAGAACACAACCGGATACAGCTGGTTTTCCAAGGGTTTGCATTAGAAGAGGACTTTGACATACTATCTGTCTATGATGGGCAGCCAAGTCCTGGGAACCTACGAACACGGTGAGTAGCTCAGTTTCTTGCTATCATTAATGTAAGGGTGTACAAGTCAAACCAGGACTTTTAATTGCGCAAAATAACAGAGCACATTTATTATAGTAAAAACTACCTTTTTTTTTCTATATACAATCCCCTGCTACAAGTTTTCCTCAGTACTCTGGAGCCATGAGCAGACTGCCTGCTTCACATCTGAAACGCAGGCCTCCCAGGAACTGGCCAAAAAAGGTGTAAATCACTTGGAATGACATCAAGACTGCATGGGGATGGAGCAATAAGCCCCAGCCAAGTTCCTGTAATGTGTTCGTAAATGATTGCGTGTACAGTTCCAACAGACAGATGCGTCTTTTTGCGAAATGTTGACACGTTATCCACTTGATGGATGTGGAATGACTGCAGTGGGCTCCGAGCCACCTGGCCTTCCATGGATGTACAGCCTTCTTCAAAACGTTTTACTGCAGCTAAGAGTCTCATCATCGTAATGTGAATCACAAAATTCCATCACACGTCCCGGTTTGACTTGAACACCCATCATAGTTTAGTTGCTGTCATATCAAGGGTTATGGCTAAATTATTTCATGTTCATATTACTATGAAACAATATTATATGGAATTTAAGGTTTACTTGCTCAGGGCCTGTTAAAAAAAAAAAAAAAGATAAACGAATAAAAAAAAATTGCGTTAATGTGAATGGAAGAAACCAGAGATATTTGAAAACTTTTTATTGCTATGTTAGTCCCCAGATTGTCACATTTATTCTAATAAATGTAATTAATCTGACCGGTTTGAACAAAAGTGCAAAACAAGAGTACTGCTGTACCAGAAACCTCTCAGTGCTCAATGCCTTTACAATATGTACATGGAATATTTTTAAATATTTTTACGCTTTGCTGGTAAGATCAAATCACTGAACAAAAATTGTGTAAACTTTTCGACGCACTATATAGGCAGGTTTCTTCTTTTCGGAGCAATTAAGTGAACCCAGCAGGAACCCTGATGTTGTTACGTTGCTGTAATTAGATTATAATGTTGTCCCTTCAAAGCATGCATTTATGGTGTCTGCACAGATGTTTGCTCAATACAGAAATCAGATATCAGATCAGATCAGAGAATGGGATGCGCACTACAGCATCTCACACACAGCATGTGTACCTCATGTACACCACATGCTCACATGTCTCCTGACTGTTGGAGCCTTATCTCTCTCTCTGTTCTTTCAAAATTAGTATGGTGAAGTGCATCATCAAAAGGTTAGTAGACAACACAAAGGAAAATCATTGAAGGATGTTGCTCACAATTTGGACATGTCACACTTGTATAGTGCAGTATCCCTGTATAGCATTGGTAATTAGTTACATCACTGCACCGTAACATCCCAGTGGTGGTCCAACATGCATTTTTGACACATTTTGACAACCAAAGATCCATGCCAAATGCTGATTTCCCACACAGACACTAATGTCCGTTTGGGTTTGCCTAATGGAAGGATCTGTGTTCAGATCATAACCTTCTGACAATCAGGTTTTGTGCAAAATGTTCACGCTTCAGAGTATGTTCAGAATATACTTAACAGATATGATGATTCGAATGGCACACAAACTTATTCTAATAGCTCCGGGGTATAGTGAGGTGCACAGTAAAGACACCAATCAGCCAACGATCAGAATCGGCCGGTATTCCACCCGATCGCCCGTGTCCTCTGATCGGCTGATTAGTCTCATAGATTTTGTGCTGTTTTGTGTGCCTGTTGTGTGTAATTTCATGCTGTCAATTACGGTACTCAGAAAGAAAGAAAATCGTAATCGGCCAAGAAAATTGCAATCGGTGCATCTCTAGTACACAGTTAACTTTTAATCACAGATTACAGTATATTAAGAGCAGGCTAGGCACAAAGCGTATAGCAAAAGCATTAATTTACATGTCTAAACGGATCCTGAGTGTCAGCTGTTTCTCACAATGGGTGGGAGAAAATTGGCCTGAATACACCCACTGTGAGAAACGGCTAAACAGCTGAGTGCTCCACTTTGGTGCATCCTGTATACATATATTCACGGCCTTCGTTTTAAGTCTATCCTGACACATAATACTGAAATATATTTGGCCAAATTGTAACCTCCTGGCTCTAATTATCTTCAGTACGTGTTTTCAGATTTTTGATTATAGCACCGATTTATGATTATTGGCATTATTATTCTTCATGCTTATGTCCAGTGTCTAAAATTAGCAGGAATCAAATATACTGAAAAAAAATGATTGCATATGAAAATATTCTAAATATACATAAATTAAATATAATAGTTATAAAAAAACGTCTGTATCATATCTAATAAAAAAGAATTGTAAGAAATAAAGTAACAATTGGAATTCTAAGACATAAAGTCATAATTAAGCATAGATGAAGGAAACTTAAGCACATAATTGAACTAAAAATAAATAAGGAATTAACCTTAAAAAATGTGTCTTTAGAAATTATTCAAAATGTCATGAAATGGGTTTAATAATTATATTTATGTTTAGTTTTCTGTAATCATATAATAGGAAAAGGTTACAGGATAATTATGACTATATTTAAGATATTAGAACTTGTGAGGGTGCTATTTTTCGCAGTATAATTCCAGTAATTATGCAGAAAGTTATACATTTATAACAAAGGCCATAGAGTCTTAACGTCATTAATATGGCCATAGAGTCTTGTGTGTTATTTTTCACAGTAAACACACTCCCTGACAGATATTACACATTGCTGCACATTTTTCAAATTACTGTTTATTTAATTTTTCGTTTCTATTTAATCCAAAGTGCTTGTTGGTTGTCATTCAGAGATTTGTTCATAAAATAAAAGCAAAGAGATGCATGGGGTTCTATATGAAGTGCTTTGACTGTAAAGCCTGAATCGTATCTTCTAGTTGACATTTATTTATCTGTTGAGTGTCAGGAGAAGCATTAGATTTATTTATAAAGCCTCTTGTCGGCTGTTTTCTCTTTTAGGAAACCTTCCCTCCTACACCCTGTAGAGCTTCGAGAGCTTGATTGGATTACTAAACCCAATCTGATCGTCTCTGCGCTATCTCCGGAAAAAATCATTGTACAAATTTCAAACATTTTCCTTTGCACAGACATATCGTAAATGGATTGTATTGTTTAATATTCATTGAGCCACATATTTCCATGAATGCTTGTAACGTGGGAGGTGATATCTTCGACAGGAGGCGGAGGTGCATGCGTCTGTGCGTGGCAGTAATTGGAGGTGTGCACAGGAAGCCTCATTTAGACCCTGGGAATTTGCTATATGGCCATAATGCTAATGGTTATCTGGATAAAGTTGTGTATTTTATTATTTAACTTTATTTATAAATCACAGAGGGGATGCACTGATTATACCTCAAGGCAAAGAGGCACCTCTTTGATGTTACTGGGGTCTTTTTTTTTTTTTTTTTCTTGTATCCTCATTTAACTGTGTGGGCATTAAGAGCGCACAAAGGCAAATAAATGAATATATGAATATGCTATGATGATCCTATGCTCGTTAAACGCTGGTTTATTGGTAGGAATGTTGTAAACATTTCGAGCAGATCACTCATGTTCATTTACAGAAAGGTCCCTGAATAAATGTATGGAATTTTTTCACGTTTGTGGTCTGTGTGGCATTTGCGCTTATTGATCTTCCAATTAAAATGCTGCGAATGTTCAGACAAGTCACGTTTACATTATGTTTTGTTGAACATAACATATTTGTTATGTCATTGTTTCGATTCTGCAGTATTATTGTATACCTTATTGAGAGTATATACCGTATAAGAATTGTGTAGTGATCATATGATCACTGACAAAGTAAAATGTGCTGAATGTGTATAAATTTATTCAGAGAAAAAAAATATATAAATTCAGCATATTTTAATTTGTTAGTGATTATATATATATATATATATATATATATATATATACATATATATACATATATACTGTATATACTGTGTGTGTATATATATATATATATATACACAATTCTATTTAATACTTTTGCAGTATCTAAACAATGACAAACACATTATGTCAGAAATGTATACACATCTCAGGAAAAAAAAACGTATAAATATTTTAATATTGAATTTATTGCTATACATTATACAGTATATTGATGTATATGATAACATTATGTTAATATTAAATGATAATGTTATTAATAATATATTAATATAATATACATCATACTATTTTTTTTACATTTTATTTATGGAGCAGGTTAAAGTTCAGGCAAATCCCTAAGGTTTCATTAACAGACATACAGACAAAATATTTTCTGAGACTGGTTTCGTGTCCTTCAATATATGAAATGTAAAGATATTGAAAGAGCAAGTTCTGATGTACAGACAAAAACTTTTTTTTAATTCATATAGATTTATCAAATATTTCAGAAAACTGCTCGGAATACATTTATGACTAACAGCTGAGTGATTCCTTTTTAAGGTAATCCTGCTATTTACCTACAGTACCAGATATCTTTAGTACAATAGTCTGAAGAATAAAATAAATTAGTTACTATTTATTAGTTAGTAATAAGATAGTAAGCAAGAATAGATCTAATAAAAATATAGTGGTTACAGTATATAGCTCCTCCTGAGTTTTATTTTTGCCTGATAATATGAATGCATTGCTAATGTTCCATACATTTTTTTATTATTATTATTATTATTATTATTATTATTATTATTATGGCATAACATTATTTACATATAATCACACATAAAGACAGAAAGAGTATATGTGTGTGTGTGTTCAGGAAAGAGAGGTTATGAACATGTCGTTATTGATTTAGCACTCAGGTCATGTTAAAATGGCCGCTTATTATTATTATTATTTTTTTTTAAGACCTCTGTCTTTAAGTTTCAAGTCTGTAGCAGGCCAGAGGGCATTTTGTGAGTGAGCGAGCACGGTATGCTCTGTGGTGCACTTGCTGTGTGTCACAACCGCTGATGTAGATGCTCAACATTGTGGGGTGAGACAGGAACGCTCTGATTACACCAGATCCCTGCAGCTTTTGGCGGCACTTGCAGAGTTATGATCCTGAAATATATATGCCCCAATGCATCATGTTTCAGAGCCCAAGCAACGTGCTGTTTGTGGAAATGGCTTATGACTCGCAAGTGCCTCTAAATTGGTGCTGGCAGAATTTTATCCTGAGGAACTAGACCAAATGAGAAACCAATGGACCATCACTTCATAGCTGTGCCTCGGCGCTGGGTTTATGAGCTGCACGGGTGAGACGACACGGGCTTCGTCTTGCATTTTGCTGTGGCGTTACCTAAAATATATCGTATCAATTAAGAAGATTAGAGCAGCGTTATAGATACATAACGCCATCTATTTTTGTTTAGTGTACAGTATGTGCACTTTAAAAATATAATAGCCACTAAGTACTTTCTGCGATAGAAACCTTTTCCAATAAATAGTAATGAGGCCTACTGTGTTGTATGTGTGTGTGTGTGTGTGTGTGAACTAGCATAGAGGTGTGGACGAGATATAGAGCTAGGTGAGGAGTAGTAGCCACTCTGTTTAATTGCTCTTATTTATTTGTTTAACCCCAGGGCCGAGCCTCTTGGTGATATATAGCAGCTACTCAGCCAGCTTTTATTGAAGCAGCCACAGGAGCAAAACTTGGACCAGGACCATCCAATCCCATTAAATCACAGTGTGTCATCCTCTTTTCCACCACCCCCTCTGTTTTTTCATCTCTCTCTCTGTCTCTCTTCATCCTTATCTCTCTTTCTCTCTGTTTACACTTGATCCTTTTATACCCCAAGTGATTATATCCAGATAGCAATATCTACTTTTAAATCTGTTAAAACACTGATCACTAAAGGCTCTCCAAGAGGTGCATGATATATTTTTTCGTCAAACCTTTTACAAATATCTGAACATTTACAGCATTTTACAACTAAATCTTCCATCGCAGTTCATTTCTTAATTATGCATTTGACACATGAAATTTAAATGCCTGCCATCTTTTGCATTAAATCAGCAAGAAGCAAGGAACCACACAGGAACTTTATGGTCAAGTGTTATAAGCCGATTTGCTGTCATCTCACACAGCCAATTTACATTGTGGTTCCCATGGCAACAGCACCAC
Organism: Leiocassis micropogon; assembly: GCA_028565275.1. Classification (NCBI taxonomy): domain Eukaryota; kingdom Metazoa; phylum Chordata; class Actinopteri; order Siluriformes; family Bagridae; genus Leiocassis; species Leiocassis micropogon. Next base: position 9,219,002 of record JAOVVA010000030.1, on the reverse strand, counting down.
ATGCTTCTGCTTGCCTTAGGATCTGTCTTCTCTATCCTCATCTTATTGTGCTCACCTTTGCCTGTTTTCCATTAATTAGTTTGTATTTAGTCGTCAGCATATCAGTGTCAACACGTGATGGCGAATGTGTCTGATTGTTCATCAAATATAAACTGTTTAGTTCAGTGATTTTCGTTGGTTGGTTCTAAGTTAGGATCTCTGGTATGAAGGCTGGAATAAATGTGACCCATCACATAAAATCAGGTATTAAGTTGCATTGTGGGTGATTTGGTTATGCGTACTTTCAGATTCCTGGTTTGTCCATTTCTATACCAGGTTTATTACTGTATCATGTGAGGTTGCTGAGATATAGTCAGAGTGAGTTTGTTTACAAGAACGGTGTCAGAAAAGTCAAAGTCAATAACTAAATTTTTTTGAATATTTAAATGAATATTTTTTGATGGCGTGAGAAAGAGGTAACTATGGTGGTTGTGAAGTGCAAAACAAATTAATAAAACTGAAAACAAAATATCGAATTCAAAAACAAAATAACAAAAACAAAATAACGAATTCAAAAACAAAATAACCAAACTGAAAATTAACGTACAAATTCAAAAACAAAATAATGAAACCGAAAAAAACATAATAACAAATTCCAAAAAAAATAATAATAACGAAACCGAAAACAAATTCAAAAACAAAATAACGAATCTGAAAACAAAATAACAAATTCAAAAGCAAAATAACAAATCAGAAAACACAACAACATATCTTGAACCAAAATACCCAATGAGAAAACACAACGTCAAACTGGAAAGGGTAGGTATAGTTTGCGAATAAAAATCTTATCGCTGATTAGAAGTGACAACTGTCACTCAAGAGATACCCTGAGGCTGCAGTACTTCTTGTATTTAAATGTCCTTGAGGCTGCAGTACTTCCTGTATATTTTGAGTGACACATGTCTCATCCAATCAGCGGTAACAATCAACAAAAGGTAGTTGTGGTTTGCGAACTATCTCACTCAAGATCAGCGGTAAGAATTTCCTTCACAAACTACACTTACCTTTTTTGGATTGATTATTATCGCTTTGTTTTCTAATTTATGTTGTTTTCGGTTTTGTTTTCGCATTTATTTTGTTTTTAGTTTTGTTCTTTTGTTTTTGGATTTTTCATTTTGTTTTTAGTTTTGTTCCTCAGCCTCAGGATTTCCATGCTACCCCAAAATTAACTTTTCCAGCAGCACAGTTTTATAGAGGAAAATAAAAATGCATGTTTTTCTATGACAACTGGAGGAACCAATGTTAATTTTATTCATTAACGTGCTTAAAACAATGTTTATGATTTAAACCTTTCTCAATACTTTTTAAAAATCAGGAAGATACGCAATTTATCAAATGATTTTTGCATCCGTATCAGATTATTTGCTGTTAACAAATATTATTCTGGATTTTAGCGGAACCGATTGTGACAGCAAAACAAATGGTTCTAATGGAAATACACCAAATGTTCAGTTAGCGACACTGATTACTTTCCTGCTCATGTCTCCGTCACGTTTAGCTGATCGTCAGCAGTGATTACGGTGGCACATGTGAAATATCTTCAAGCATGTGGTGAACATGACGAAGATGGATTATTTAATTTATCAAACATTTATTTTTCTCCCAGACCCCCTTATGTGAAGAAATTAGTGAAGAAATTAAACTTAGCTAGTCCAAGTAGATTCCTAATCAAGGTAAAAAGTACATAAGAGGATAAATGGCAAAATTATATTTTGTGTTTTTTGTTGCTGTTGTTTGTGTTTGTTTTTTTTTTTAATAAGAACTTCTCTACTTACACTGCATAAACGCTGTTGAGCAAAGAAATCATGAATGTAGCCACCTACCTGCCTGTAAGTATAAAAGAGTTTGCTATATGCTGCTCATTATGTGCCATCGATGACCGTGTTTCTTATCTAAACCATAATACTATAGTTGACAAACTATCAACATTTTAACCCTCCCATCACATCACATTTACAGCCAATCAGAGATGCACATACGAGTATAAATATGTGACGTTAAAATCTTTCTTAAAAAAAAAAAAAATTAAATAAATGAATAAATACATGAAATACAAGAAAGAAATGACAATGAGTAAACTGTCTTTATAGTCTAGTTTTACTGACTCAACAGGAAAGTCTTGAGATCTGGCCAATGCATTATTTTTAAACTCAGATTCAAACTACCCAATAGTATCTTTTCATATTCGAAGTTGTATAAGTCACTCTCCCATCACACTGATTCATATTCCCATTACATCTGCAAAAAAATTGGGGGAACGTCTTAAGACCACGTACAACTTGACCTGGAGCTGCATGCTTTTTTGTTGGCATGCTCAAAAAAATCTGATGAGGACGTGGTTAATACAAGACCCAGGAAGACCTCAATAAGGACATCGTAATGACTGCATTGACTGGTTAACGTTAACATAAAACAAACGTGATGCAGGAAGATTTATGACCAAGTTATCACTGGGATGTCACTGTGTTGTTGCTACTGTACATCAATGGAGTTCTCACAGGCATGTGCTATGACCATGATGGACCAATGAATCGTTGCAGAAGGGACGGTTGACGCTGAATTGATGGGACGGTTCCACTTTTCCATGAGACGGTCCTGGCATTGGCTGATGCTGACAGCTGTTCTCTGAGGACTTGTGACTGCAGTCGCTCGATAGTTCAGGACTGGAGTTTCCTACAGTCTACAGGATGGGTTCCCTGTTGAGTCTGGTTCCTCTCAAGGTTTCTTCCTACTGCCATCTCAGGGAGTTTTTTCTTGCCACCGTCACTGCCGCCCTCGGCTTGCTCATCAGGGACAATCTTATCATTTACACATTCATATTTCCTACACACTTCCATAATTCTTTTAATTGTGTAAAGCTGTTTTGCGACAATGACAACTGTTAAAAGCGCTATACAAATACATTTGAATGGAATTGAATAGAAGGCAGCATTAAGTTCTTCTAGCACGTACCACATTTAGCAACCGGTAATAAAAAAACGTAGTAATAACTCCGATCTCAATGGATGTAGTGAGGGCATGATCATGTTCGTGATGGGAAATTAGTGACAACACGATAGCTGTTTTGAGAACCTGACAAGGACGTGGTTGCAAAGTAGTACGAACTTGATAAATGAACATCCCCCCCCCCCTTTTTTTTTTTAAACTCCCGTTCCTGCTGCGTTCCTTAATATTTTTAGGATGCAGTGGGAACTTCATGCTCTTTGTTGCAGTGAGACGAGGTCTTGGAAACTCTGGGTAACTATGCAGGGGGACTGCTATTTTTGTAAATTCAAATGAGACACGCTAGCTTCACACAATATTAAAAAATGGACAGATTGAACAAAGCTTCACTTCATAAGAATTCTACAGCTTTTATTCTTTGCACTCCTGCATTGAAAGATATTAAAATGCCCCCTGGGTAGGGCTTTTATAAGTTTTTTAAAAAGAAACTTTAACGTCTCGTAGTTATATACAATATATATATATATATATATGTGTGTGTGTGCGTGTTTGTATATTTAACGTGTACAAAGTGTACGATACTGAATTATTATTTTGCTTGAAAATTGCATTATTTGTTTTTTTTTTACTTTATGTATTGAAGAAGGAATAAAAGAGCCACGAAACTAGATGTTACTTCACGCATCTGATTGAAGGATATACTAACACAGTTTAATAACTCAAAGTGTGTGTGTGTGTGTGTTTGATTGCTTCTTTGAGTCGATGGCGGCAGAGAACGCAGGAACGCAGGAAACCAGGCTGTTGTTGTTGGCTTCAGTGCAGGCTGTAGCTCATGAGCTAATACACTCCTTTGGGCTTATTGATTGCTGGGGTAATGTTCAGGCCTGTCTTAAGGAGCCAGTGGAATGAACGAGGCGATGATGAGCTGGGAGGCTGTTGATTACTAGCCTTTTACATTCTCTTGTGCCTGTGTGTGCGCATTCCATTTAACCACACTAAGGGATGTGTGAAGATGATTCACTTTTCTTTTTTTTCCCTCTTTTTTTTCTCTTCTCTTAAAGACTGCTGCATAGGTTAGAGCAGTAAATCAATTGTCCGATGAGCCAACAGCATAGTCCTTTCTTTTAGCTAGCATGTGGTATGCACACTGCATTTAAACTGACAGCTTGCGGGATGGCTTGTAAACAATAGAAGGCTACATCCTCGAGCTGGACAGCTGGAACCTTCTCGAGCTCTGAGCCATAAATCATCTCTCCCACTTTCCTGTCTCTATCCCTTTCTCCATCTTGTCCCATACAGTGATTTATCCCTTCCTAGTTCCACATTCTGGATGGAGATCTCTCTACTTATAGGTGGCAGTTAAATCGACAGCATCGTAAAAAACCTACAGAGATGATCACCCTCCAGCCCACATCCTCAAATCATCAGTGTCTGAGGTTGTTTAGGAGCCAGATTGGTGTTATGATTGATTATTGACTCTTATACCACAGTGCTGTCGAAGGTCTCGAATCGGATTGGTTCAAAGGTATTGATTCATTTCCTACAACACATAGCTGTGGCGGTTTTTCCAGTTCCTGTTTATACAGTAGATGTATTGTTTATATTAATCTGTTTGGACTTATAAGTTGTTTCTATAGTAACCGTTAACCGTAACTGTTGGACGCATCACATAATCTTACCCTAACAATAAATGTATAAAAATGAGTTGTTATTTAACAGAGAAAAACAACAATTGTTACGATGAAACAATCTGCGTGGATACATTTATTTAACATTAAGGCCGTAATTAACAACTATGTAGATAAATCTGTCAGTTATTGAAGCGATTAATCGATCGCCAGTCAGGCTAATCTGCATGTCTTTGGACTGTCTCTGAAACCAACCAAGAACAGAGAGAAAATGCAAACTCCATGCACATAGACCTGGCATGAGAATCGAACCCAGGACCTGGAGGTGCAAAGCAACAGTGCTAACCACTAAGCCACCATGTACTTAACATTATGTTATTCTTTAAAAAAAAAAAATTTTTATTATTATAATACAGTACTGGGCGGTGGTGTAGAGGTTAGAACTGTCGCCTTGCACCTCCAGGTTCTGGGTTCGATTCCCGGCCAGGCTCGCTTCCCATTTCTGTGTGCATGGAGTTTGCATGTTCTCTGGGTACTCTGATTTCCTCCCACAGTCCAAAGCCATGCGTTCCCAAATTGCCCGTAGTGTGTGAATGAGTGTATATATGTGTGTGTGCCCTGCGATGGATTGGCACCCTGTCCAGGGTGTTCCCTGCCTCGTGCCCTAAGTCTCCTGGGATAGGCTCCAAGCCAGGCCCCCCGGGACCCTGAATACAGGATATAGCGGTATAGACGATGAGTGAGTGAGTGAGTAATACAGTACTAATAAATACTTCCCTGAAATCATTGAAGTATGACTTTAAGTGAACTTTCCTGATAAAACAAAATCTCAAGTCAAATAAAAAGCAAAGTAGCAGGAATAGAATTTAACAATTAAAGCTTAAAGATCGCAAATGGCAATTATGTAATTAAGTCGAAATGTTAAAAAAAATTAAGATTAAGATTAAGTGTGGGACAATGCCTGTGAAGGGGCATGGTCAAGTGGCAGGGGCAGGGTCAAGCAAAGTAAAGTGTTAAAGGGTGCAAGGGTAAAGAAAGTGGAAAAGGGACACACACATGAAAATATGTATAGTGTGTGTGTGTGTGCGTGTGTGTGTGTTCTGTGAGTTGAAAAAAATGGAGAACACAACAGTGTGAAAGAACGAAAACTTGTGTGCCGAGCTCAAAGACCAGCAATAAGGTGTGTGTGCGTGTGTGTGTGTGTGTGTGTGTGCTGCTGTGAGCTGAAAAAAAGTGGAGAGTGCAAGAGCGTGAGAGAAAAACATGCATTCAGAATTTAAAAGCCAGCAATACAGTGTATGTGTGTGTATGTGTGTGTGTGTGTGTGTGTGTGTGTGTGTGTAAATTTCACTCAAAGGGTTTATTAGTGAGAACTGGAAATAAAACCCTGACTCATAGCAAGACACAGTGTCTAATTATCCACATTCTCTTCAATGTGTGAATCCTTTCCCACGTACCTGACTCTCGTACCCTTAACAAAGAGGCGCTTGGCCACGCCCCCATCAGCACAAAGTCTTTCCTTCCGATTCTAGTGGCTGTTTTGCTCAAGTTAAGACTGAAATGTTCCCACACTTAGATTTTCTTGCCTGTGAAGGTGTTCGCCATCGTGCTATTACTCACTTCACGCAGTAAATCTGACACTTGTTAGCAAGCTGCTTTGTTTGTCCGAATGTTTTGTTAGTTTTATTAACTGCAAGAGAGAGGTAAAAAGAGGGGCTGCTGTGGAAATGACAATTTATAGTGGTTATAACAAAAGTGACTTATCCTGCAGACATTCTACTATTTAACCTGTGACTATAAAAATTGTATTAAAAAGCATAATGTGTCTCCTGCAGCAATATATTTGGATTTGTACAGGTTGGTATAGGGCTATTGCCACTGTTGCCCCCTAGTGGCATGGAAGTCCAGTCACTTTGTGCGGAGTTTGTGTTGTTTTTGGACTTTTGATTTGTTATTAATTTAACTTGTAAACATAATCTTGCACAAACCTTTAGACATTAAAAAAATAGAAATAATTTCCTAAACATGTACGAAACGCACATAACTTTCTTTCCCACACATATACAGTACCAAGTTCATTCGGATGCTACTGCAGAGGCTTTGTATAAGTCACAGCTGAACTTTGGAATACATTTTTGCATGGAACGAGGGTTGTGAAGTTTGGCCTTGATTACTTACCTTGTACAACTATTGCAGTTGTAAAACAGACTTGACCTGAACCTGAACTATGCCTTTAATGGAGTTCCTGGGAGGCCAGCTTTTCAGACATGAAGTAGGCAGTGTGATAATTAGCAGGGAATTACAGTGTATAAAGAAATAAAGGTAGTTTTTAAATGTCACAACCGTGGTCTGTTATACCGCGCAATCAAAAGTCCTGGTTTTACTCGAACGCCCCTTGTACTTCTAGTCATTTGTGGCATTTCCCTATTGAACGGTTGTGTAAGGACATTATAATGAAATACATTCTCAGTAAAACCTGACATTATGGCACTAAGCGTAGTCTTCTCACCAGTTAAACGTGTGAAGGAAAAAAAAAAAGAAAAAAGGCAGCTGAAGTGTGTTTATATTTAGTAATCAGAAATAATGGCAGGGTTGGCCATGGCCATATTGTTTGCCTGGATGACATTTGAGCATGATGAGACGTGGCATATTGCTTTATCCCTGTGGCCTTCCTGTGATTTTTTTTTTTTTTTACCCATTCATCTCCTTCTCCGCAGAAAGACTCAAGGTGTGAAATACTTTTAACAAATTAGGTGCACACCTCCAGACGCTCCAGTGGAGCGTCTCTTTAAGCAGAAAGTGATAATGGGCCTAATTGATTGGGTTTTTCAGTAATGAGACCCTGTAGGAGTTGTCTGGAGATGATTGAAGTTTAGGGCTAGAGGGCTGACGGTGCTGTGCCACAGTCAGTTGGAGGACAGAAGGTTTCCTTCACGGTTTTTCCATCATTACGAAGCTCAGCAATTCTGTGGCGCTTTGAATAAAATGATGCGCTATTTATCAGCAGTTCAGCAAGAAGGACAAATTCATTAGCTTCCTGAAAATATCGGAATCAGCGTTTGCATTTTCACGTAGTAGAAGTGGACCATGTTAGAGGTTTACCCTCTATGGACTGAATTGCTTCCAGGGAACAAGGCAAACAATGGTCCTGTGATTCAAATTTTTTTTTTTTTTTTTTTTTGTGGATAATAGCATGCGAGTGAGCATCAGAACATATTCCTGTGAAGACAAGGGTGAAGATGGACGTACCGGTAAAGAATGAATGAGGAGATGAAGTGACAGGCATGATTAATATTTGACGATTATTTCATCTTCTACGTGCTTTCATGTGCATGTTTAAGATGTATGCTATGCAGGTTGATGTTTAAAAATGTTTTTTTTTTTTTAAATCGACGTCCATCGTTACAACATTTCCCACTATAATATCATCAGTGTTGGGGGACGTTACTTTGTAAGGTAACTAATTACATTACAAAATTACTGTCATTAAAAAGTAATGTTACATTACAGCGTTATTTTCTGATAAAAGTAACTAGTTTGAGTACTCTTCCATTGCAGAAAATGAAAACTCTTTTGTGATTCCTCATGCATGAGTCAAATCGCATAGGTGAGAGAGGCATATAACAGCAGGAATAACAGAGGGGGCGGGTTATC
>JAOVVA010000030.1:9182159-9200371 GCA_028565275.1 Leiocassis micropogon | reverse complement strand
CCCAACCCCACCCACCCCCTCTCGGCTTCATGCCCACTCCTCCAGTCATATAGAGTAACTTAGTAACCAGTCCCTATACAGTAACATCTTCAGTGTTGATTTAACACTTTCAGAGTTCATTTGAGTCCAACCGGACCTACTGTATATAATCTTTGACTTTTACTGTGTATTTACCGTTGGTAATTTAAAACAACATTTATCAAGCAACTGAATTTATCTGAAATTGTGTTTCCCTGGCTGACTAATCAAAGTAAATTATTATTCCACTTGCCACAGCAAGAACTGTTTTACCGGTTAAGGCATACACTTTTATGCTGCAGTTTTTAGGTCTGGTCAGACAGGCTCTTAGGATCAATAACACTTAAACAGAATCAAATGTCTTTGATTTGGCATTTCTCTGTAATTACACTAACAATAATTGCAAATTCATTGAAAATTAATTACAACAGAAACAGATATGTCAGGATGTATCATGGTTAGTGTTAACTATTGTGTTTCCTTTTCAGCTAGTTTAGTATGTGATGTTAGGTGCCAGTCAAAAAGAAATCCTGCATTACTATATATGCATATTCGGGGCCCGTTCGAGACAAACCGGCACTTTTGATTGCACAGAATACAGTTATGAAAGTAAAAACTACCTTTATTTCTCTATATAATCTCCTGCTAACCTACTGTTTTTTTCCCCAGCATTTCACTAATGCTTGGATACCATAAAGATAGAAAGTGCTTCACATGTGAAATGCTGGCCTTCCAGGAACTCCTTTAATAGCCCAAACATGCAAAAATGGCTTGGATTGAGATCAGGACTCCCAGCCAAGTTCCTGTAATGCAAGTATTATACAGCCAGACGCGTTTCTTCTGCAAGTTGCCGACAAGCTATCCGTTATCCACTCGCCGAATTTTAAAAGGAACAACCGCAGTCTGCTTCGAGCCACCTCGGCTGGGACGCACAGCTTTCTGTAAAATGCTTGCACCATTCAAATGTTTTACTGCAGCCAAGAGTCTCGTCACCATACTGTGCTTTAAGTCTTCGGTAAATGTCAATCGATTTTACGTCTTCATTCACGAGAAATTTCATCACAACCCCCGGTTTTAAATTGAACGCCACCCGTATGCGTTTAGAGAGGAGGTATGAGTTGTTGAGCTGTGACAGAGTAAGAGCTGACGCTCATTAGCAGCACCGTGAAACCAGTTGGACCCATCTATTCCCCCTTGTGACGAGTTTTGCCATAGCACTCGCTCTTTTGACAACTCATGATTCCTGCTTTCTTCAGTGCTTTTTCTGGCCCAAAACTCCCCCTGCATGATGAGTACTGTATTATATCACTGCTTCCCTATGTTCAATAATTCAAGCACGAGCATCTATTCTTCTACTCCCTCCATCACTGCCTTGATTTCTTTTACTTTCACTTTAGTATTCACCACTATTCTCCACGTTGATGAATTTTCCTTATGAAATGAAAGTTGACCCTTTCTGCACTCCCTGCGGCAGAATTTGCCTCCGGTGTCCTTAAGCTGGAGGCTGCGTTTAGGTATGGCTTTCTTTCAACATTGTGAGATGAAGTGCAGTGTGAAATCCAGCCATCACGATTCCCTCGAGAGAGCCACATGGAAACGGTTTGAATAGTCAGTCGTTTAGTAAAATCATTTGTATATGTTTTTTTTTTTATTTATATATATATATGTCACGCCAAACCAAGCTAAATATTCCCACCAGATTTTTTTTAACAAGGTTTTTGTAACTCATATGGTTATAAATGTCAGTCAACTGTAACGTGCAAAGTGCATTCACAACATAGCTGATTTACATTTACTGACACTCACAAAACTCTATAACAGTCAAAGGTCACACAAAGCTGAAAATGGCACAATGATGAATAATTCTTCCAGTAATGCAGCTCATTCACTGCACCCCGCCATTGACAGGTAAAGAGTTCGTATAAACAGTTAAAAGGTTAAAGCTAAGAAAAAAATGCTTTAACGTAATCAGTGATATTAGTTGAAGCCCACGTCCATGCATGCCTGTCTGTGAGTATCTTACGCCTTCCTCACGGTAAGTTTCACTTCTTTCGTCGTCAGCCAAATACACTCCCAGTTCGGTAAATCAGAGATTGAATCAGATGAGAAATCGAAAAAGTGGATCAAATAAAGATAATGTTTTGTCTTAAAACGACTCCAGCATGTTATAATTCACTTATACCACTTCAGCGCTGTTATTTCGGCGGTGAAAACATTTCAATAAAGATTGATTCAGACCATACAAGCGCACAATAAAGAAAGAAGAATATTCATAAAAATCACGAGTGATACCGTTATTGTCGTGGCCTTGCATATCTATCTATAAAAAAATATTTGAAAAAATAGTTTTGTGCACCCTGTACTTCCAGTATGCTAATTACGCTCTATCTGCCTTCCATGACACTGAGATCACGTGACCTGCGACCTCATTAAAATTTTCTTCACATCAACAACCATCATGGCGGACATGGAGCCAACTCCCAAAAAAAGAAGCGAGCCTTTTAAGGAATTTGCCAAGAAAAATCTTCACTTATTTGGGTGTTTGACACCGTGTCATGTGACCATTGCATTTGCAGACTTATTAATATTTATTGGCATCTGCCAAAGATGGGCGTGTGCACAGGAACAGCCTTGGTTGTGTTTAATTATTTCAAAGTTTATACAACACATTGTATTTGCTATAGTGACTTTATTTGAGTTTTTCTCATCATTTGAACATACATTCTTACACATGTAATATACATTTTAAGAACCATGTATGGTCTGTGTCAATCTTTAAATATTTTTTCCTTAAAGTTTTATTAAATTCCGTCCAGCGGTCGATTTAAGACCCACCCACAGTTTGACGTATTAAAACTTATACTTTATCTGGCACATATCTGCTTCTAACCCGCCTTCTACTCAATATTTAGTTTGGATCTACAGTATGGCGCAGGCTTAACTTTAGGCAAGTACCGAAGGTTTATTAAATTCTATCCAGACAGTTTTGCGTGATGCTGTGACAAACTCCGGCTGGACAGACATACGAACATACAGACAGAAATTTTAATTCAGTTCCAATGTATGAAACGTAAAGATATCACTGAACGAGCGAGTTGTTACCAATGTACAGACAAAACCTTTCTTTTATTTATATGGATTGTCAGTGGCATTGGCACACATAAAATTGCTGTAATGCATGCCAATTAAAGAAACTGAATTCTATAATCTGTAATTTAGATTGGTTTGTTCCTATGCCTGGATTTACCCAAATTTAGAAGATCTGGTAACAATCGAATTACTAGATTTTTTTTTTTCTATGCAAATGCTTTCCATTTTAATGAACAAGCCCCATTAGTCAAAAAAGAATAACTTAATGACATGAACTGGCTAAAATTGTAGTAGGCTCGACTAATAGGGCACATTTTGTTGTGGAATTCAAGCATTGCTCTGATTTTTCAGTTGTGCTGATTACCTCATTAAGTCTGAAGATGGTGCTCTGGATCGCTGACATCCACCACTGTGAAGGGAAATGGAGGTGAAAGGGGAACACATTTTGAAACCCATGCTCTGGCTGTTTTTGGATAACCGCCTTCGCTGGCTCAATTTGTTTTGGCAATGTTGAAAATCCAAACAGGCTAATGATGTTCCATCAGTGATAAACTCTGATCAGAGGGCTTCACACAGCTCACGTTAATATATATATATATATATATATAATTCCACTAACATATAACACCATCATATTTATATGAAAGTATAATTGTGTACCATTTGTAACCTATATGGAGTCACCACAGGGAGTTGCTGGGTAATACTTTAAACAGTTTATCATGTAGTGATAAGAAGTAAGTTCAGTACTTACAGTATCCATGCCTGGAGTGTACTGCTTCACCCAGCTGCTACAGGCAGATGGTTTGGGCCTCTGCTTGGGCATTTGGCGGTTGTGTGCATTATCTCTTCACTCAGTATGTGCCGTAATCCAATCTCTAGCACCAAAATCACTTATCGTGCCCATTACAGACTATGATGTACTGGGAGGCCATCATAACTGCAGTGGCAAAAATAACCTGATGCATAACCTGAATGAACGAGTGTGTGTGGGAAGTGGAGATGTGCGAGCGTGTATTTATAGAGGCTGGCTGAAGGCTGAATATATGGGGTAGGATAGTATAATTGGGTAGCGCTCACCAGGGCTTTAGCTGCTTTGAGGTTGCCCCAGCCCGCACCGGGGCCTTGAAGAGCCGAGAGTTATAGCCACCATTGTGTCAAACGAAGCACCCTGCACTGACAGTCCCATCAATCGAACCGAGCCCAACTAACAGCTGGGGAGGATGATGATGATGGTGGTGGAAAATACCTTCAGCTGGAATTTATAGCTAATAATAATAATAATAATAATAATAATATGAAAAAGACAAAGAAGAAGAATTAAACAATTAAAAGAACACATCAAAATAAATACAGCTCCTAGTTCTACATAAAAGACAAACAAACTTCTTTCACTGTTATGACTGATATTATATATGAAAAGGACTATTGGAGTCACTCCGTAGGTGGCCAGATATACTGAAGGCATCAAACAGCCCCCGTTGCCCAACAGAAGCCCTGCACTCCATGAGTCTAGTTTAGGATGACAGCCCAATGCCCCAAGCCATTATGGAGTACCTAAAGGCCTGGGTAGGATTCCAGCCAGCAAACAGATGAAAAGTAGGCATTTCAAAAAAGCATATAATGACTAAACTCACCTTCAAAGAGTATGTGTGTTTGGTTGAACACCCAAGAGCAAAAAACCAGCATCTCCAGCACCATGCTGGTCAGAACCCAGCCACGCTGAATTGGGAGGCTGAGGCGGAAAGGACACGCAGCAGGCTGGTGAATATAGTGCCAGCGACTATAGCGACCCCAGGAGTAGACGAGACATCAAAAGATTATGTCAAATTAGGTCTATTTATTAAAAAAAAATATATATATATCAGATTTACTGGTCAAATTAGCTTTTTTTTTATACTACTTTACATCACCAAATATGCTTGAACCAACAACAGTGACGGACTCAAATAACAGTGCATTATTTCTATGCGTATGTTATATTTTGTATACATTTGCACTTTACTCAAATAAAGCGAGAACAAAAAGAGGATTTTTCAAAGTAATTTCACTTATATATTTATTCTAACCTTCAAAGTACTCTAAACAGATGAAAAAAACAAAGTACAGTCCTTACCTGTCAGAATCACGCACTGTAATTACAGCACACCTGACACACACACACACACACACACACACACACACCCTTAAGGAACAAGCACAAATTAGAAATAAGAAGGACAAGAACAACTTTTTGCTGTAGCTTTAATTCTAAACACTTGTAATTACACACACACACACACATACATACATACATACACACACACACGCGCGCTTGCGAACACACACACTCCTGCACTTATCCCTCAATGTCGCCTCGCTGCATGCATGTCAGGAGCATGCCGCTGTGCTTTTTCCCTCCCACCCCCCTTATGCTGAAAAACAGCTGCATCAGCAACACTGCTGCACATCTATGGAATGAGATTAGCCGGAGGACAAGCTGATTTACTTCCATGCTGTCTACATGTTAAGAAAAGTAAATAGCCTGCGGAGGGGGCTTGTGTTCATTTCCAACAATTTGTCTCGACCCAGCATGGCCTCAAAGGAGAACCGAGAGGGGAAATGAAACACGCTTACGATACTCGACAGAACAGGCACCATAGGTGCTGACACCAAACACTCGCTGGAAGTTTTATTTTTAGTTAGGATGTGTGTATTTATGCTGTTATTTATGTGTGGACGTCTGCTGGCACAAGGCCACTCCTGACACCCCAACGTAGCTAGCCATGCTAATTGAGGACATTGATTTAACCCATGATGGACTGATGTGAGCAAAGGCAGTAAAGTCACGACCTCTGGTGTGTGGTGACAACATAACCCGGTGCATGGATTGTGTGACTCATTATTCACATGCTGACACTCCATTTAATCACATTTTATTATGGAGCTGCGCTGGCTTTCAGTAAATCAATGCCTGTGTGGATGTGCTGAAAGCTCACCGAGCAGCGGGTATGGGGGTAGATGTGACATTTACAGATCGCTTTAATCAGTTTCCGCAACAGAACAATTTTCTTTTTACTGCATACAAATACACACACACACACGTATACATTAGTCACATGATGATAATGTTTTCCAACGTATAGAGTGATAGTAGGGATGCAGGATGCAAGGACATGTTTGTAAAAGGAGACTTGTCGTATGTATAGTTTAAAAAAAAAAAAAAGGTTCTTTCAATGGTTAGAGATTCTTAGCTTTATAAGCGCATTTTCAGATATTTTCGTCACACGGAGCAGAATGGTGTTTTAACATTTGGACCTAAAAGCAACAAAAAAGAAAAAAACAGAACAACAAAAAAGGCCGGCTAACCATTTTGAACTGATGAAAACTCTCGAAATGAGAAATATCAGGAGGTTAAAGTACATTTTTAAGCATATATTATTTATTATATAATTATATGAAGTACTTGTTTAAAACATTTTGCTTATAATATCCAGAATTTATCATTTTTATGTATATATCAAGAACATATTACATTTATGCAGTGCTACAATCCTGTCTTTTGTCTCTGTTCACTTGTGTCCGCTCATATGCGACCCATAATTCTGGGTTAAATCAGTTTCTCACTGTAATTCCTGCACTACTAACGTTCATTCATTCATATCTGTATATTATTTTTTTCTGAAAATTTACAATTTTTTATGCATTTGCATTTATCCTAATAATTTCTTGGTTCTTACATTATTTGCCCCTTTTTACCTCTATATCCTAACCCCAAAAATTCTAACATTCTAGCACCCAGCTGTATTCTCCCTGAAGAAGACAGAATGAGGAGCTGCAAATCCTGCAGACCATTCGGCCACCAACACATCCCACATCCATTCTAATACACAGATGTTATCTCATATCTATTAATATTTATTTATTACATATGATGCCAATTCAACCACAATCACCTCACCCCTGTGTTGCACATATAACTAAACATGACGCACTTTATGGTAAGACAATAATAGTACTGCTGCCACCCACCCTCTATTTCCCTGTACTTTTTAAAAATATAATAAAATATATATGAATATTTTATAGATTTTATGGAAATTTATGGAAAGTCAGTTTTCTTTGTTGTAAATTTAACTTTTTGTAAAAAACTTCAGTGTAAGTTTCAGTGTAAGCTGTCCTAACGAGCATTTTACTGCATGTCCTATGGTTGTGTGTGACAAATGAAATTTGAATTTGATGATTTAATACAGTTTTTCACTTTTAGTAGATGATCTGCTCTCTTTTCTCCATTGTCCCTATGCCCTTCCCTTAGGGCCACCTAGGATCATTGGAGGCAAACAGATTTATTTCTGATGGAGAGCCAGGAATCATCTGTCTGATAATAATTCCATATAGACCTCTAGTGTAACCGCAGAACAGCTCTGAGGCCCTCCATTTGGTCTATCACTGATCATGTTTGGACAAACTTCATCTCATATATATATATAAGATGTTTATATCTTTATTATTGATTTACAAAAAAAGATGTTCAAATAATTGAGTTTGTTTTCAGATTCACTTTTTTACCAACATTGGCTTAGTGGTTAGCGCTGTCGCCTTGCACCTCCAGGGTCCGGGTTTAATTCCTGCCTCCGTATGCATGGAGTTTGCATGTTCTTCCCCGTACTTGGTGGGTTTGCTCCGGGTACTCAGGTTTCCTCCTACAGTCCAAAAACATGCAGATTAATCTAATTGCCATTCCCAAATTGCCTGTAGTGTGTGAATGAGTGTGTGCCCTGCGATGAATTGGCACATGGTCCAGGGTGTACCCCGCCTCATGCCCCAAGTCTCCTGGAATAGGCTCCGGCCCCCCGTGTATAGAGGATTAAGTGGTAAAGACGATGAGTGAGTTTTACCAACAGATATTCTCACAAAAAGATGTACTGCATGTTTTTAAAGTTACACATATCTGACGTTAGTCCTCAACTAACCTGCATGTGTCACTTTATGCGCATAAAATCACTTTTAAAAATGCATGCTATTCAGCCACTTCTTTGGTTTACGTCCTTGGTCTTTTTAATCAAAATATTTTAAACTTGTAACTTTACTTTGGCACTGCAGCCAGGTTCCTGTATGACTGCTTCCAGCCATTTCTTTTAAGATCTCTTCAACCATGGACTGATCGCAGTGCACCTTGTACTTTTGCTTGTTGTTAATGAGATCCATTATCTCACTATCCCATCACTGAAATCATCATTCCCAATCATCCTAGCATGAAACTATGAATCATGTCAAGTTGGACTGATGTAATGAAGGATGGATATGATGAGGTCACACCTGAATCGGAGTTAGGTCCGCGAAATGAGGTGGCCCAAATCAGACATAAAAAGATCAGATTCACTTTCATTTCTACCGTCAACACACAAGAAAAAAGAAGGAAAAAAAAGACATGTAGGCCACTTTTGCCTGGAGCCTGAATGTAGCTTTAGATCCCTAATGAGAAAGCCAGAGGTGACAGTAGCAAGTAAAATCCCTCTGAAGAAGCTAGAGCAATTTATTTCATCATGGAGAAATCTTTTTTTTTTTTAGGTCAGACGTATAAGCCTTTCATTGCATATCATACTGTGCATGGTTGTGTATGTGACAAATAAAATTTGTATTTAATATGTACTTCTCTGTAAAGCTTTACTTTTTCGCACTGTCGCCTTGCACGTCCAGGGTCCGGGTTCGATTCCCGGCCAGTTTCGATTCCTGCCTCTGTGTGCATGGAGTTTGCATGTTCGTCCTGTGCTTGTTTGGTTTTCTCTGGGTACTCCGGTTTCCTCCCACAGTCCAAAGACATGCAGCGTTCCCAAATTACCCATAGTGTATATGTGTGTGTGCTCTGTGATGAATTGGCACCCTGTCCAGGGTGTAGCCCACCTCTTGCCCTAAGTCTCCTGGGATAGGCTTCAGGAGCTCCCCTGCGACCCTGAATACAGGATTGAGTGGTATAGACGATAAGTGAGTAACAGTGGCTGTAATTTTGAATCTGAATAACAAGAAGCCTAAAGGAACCAAATTCGAGTACGGGCTGTCACTTATCACTGTATATGAAATCAAAGCTCTGTGTCACTTATTTACACTGAAAATTAACAGCCGTATGTGACTTTGTCACTTAATAGGGTGTAAGGAATGAACTTCAAAGGCTTTCATTCCTCTACTCTAATTATTCTAATAAGAAAATCCGTCACTTTTTGACCCAGCTTAAGGGGTACCGCTTATGGTTTAAATGTTTTTTTGACAATACACAGAATGAGTTTACAGCCATTATGCCATTAAATCACGCTGCTCTTTATGGATAATTGATTTCAGCGGCTTCCTTCTTAGCAAATCTTTCCTGACATTTTTGGGAGAGTCCCATTGCGGTAATTAAGCAGCAAAGTTTATTGTGTAATTAGCCTGGACATGTTACATTACGGAAATTGAATTAAGCCTGTTTAGTAGAATCAGTCCCAAAATGTGAAGGGTGGTTCTTACATCCAATTAATGAGAGACGTTAACAGAATCATGAGATACATATATACAAGTCAAGTCAAACTGGGACGTTTGATTGTGCAGAAAACATGAAATCAGTTATGGAAGTAAAAACTCCCGTTATTTCTCTATATAATCACCTGCTACACGGATGCACTTATTAACCCAGCGTTTCACTAGGGTTTGGATACCATCGAGGTAGAAAGTTTTCTCAGGATGCCGGAGCCATGATCAGACTGCTGCCTGATTAATGTCTGAAACGCTGGCCTCCCAGGAACTCCTTTGAAGGTCCCCAACATGAGGGAATGACCTTATTGAGGATGATGTGGCAATAACTCCCAGAAATGTGTGGTGTTCATGAAGGATCGTCTGTACAGTTTTCACAGACAAATCGTTCTCTTTTGCAATTTATCCAGAGTTTTTCAAGGATCAGGTGTTACAGTCAGTCGCTGAATATTCACGGAAACGACTGCAGTGGGCTCCGAGCCACCTCGGCTTGGATTCATCATGATTCACGGACATACTGCCTGCTTTAAAATGTTTTACCGCCTCATCACCGTACTGTGCTTGAAGTCTTCTGTAAATGTCAATTGGTTTTATGCCTTCATTTATAGGAAATTTCATCACAACTCTCATATGAAAGAAATATGCATACAGGGTGGCCCAAAAGTCTGGATCCGTAAGCAAACAAGCTAATGCTGTAAAAATCCTTTCTGTGTGCAGAATTATGTCTTGCTTATATGATAACTAGTTCCGTTTGATCTTTTATTGTTAATATTGAAGGATCTGAAATAAAAAGAAAAATGTTAAATTTCATATAAGCAACAGGGATCTAGACCACTAGGTATGCAATATTTTTATCTGTACAAGATTAAGTCTGTTGATTAGTTAGGGCCCGACCACTATGGGGTGCACGGGACCCTCTTGTTTTACTAAAGATTTTTTTTCCCAAAAACTCATGAAAAGTGGCACACAGGTTGGAATCTGCTGCCATTAGGATGCCTGAGAGTCGCGTGGCCCGGGGCCCTCAGGGGCCCTCACACAAGATTTTTCTGCAAAGCTCATGCATACTTGCACGTATGCACATAAAACTCGGTAAACATTTAGAACTCATTGAGCCGAACAACTTTCGCACTGCATGTCATGGGCTCAACTCAACAGGAAGTCAGTTATTTTGGGTTGTTTGCCAAAACGCACGCGATGGGTTTTGATATACTCCTCCTAGGGGATTTATAAGATCACCAACAAACCGAGCCGATGTGATCTAAAGACATGGTGGGTGCAAAATTATAGAGGGATTTTTGATATCTTAAACGGGTCAGCCGTGATGATGCCTTAAACGTATGCTAAAAAGTGGTTAATAACTTTCTGTGTGGCCTTATATTGAGTGACATTATATTTTTCTTATATATCCCCCAAGTGTTGCTGCTGTACAGAAGCTGTGCAAAAACCAGTGACTACAGCCAGAGCAGCCTCACATACATTATTCATGTCCCTTTGTGTAACCATTACAACACCACGAAAGCTTAATTGGGCTGAGCACATTACATTGGCAGGTGTTACATGCGCATCACACGAACACACGTTTTACATATTTAGTGTGAGCTGATTCAATATACAGCTCAATATCTTTTTATCACAGCGTTAATGAGGGGAAGAGTCTTTCTTACACAGTCTTTTTTTAATGACAGATATGATATTGCAATGAAAAGTCATGCCTAGATCCTGTGAGTAATTATGTACTTATTATAGATCTCTGGAAATAACAAAACCCAGATCACACTAGTCATGTTTAACCTCTGACCTTTCAAGCAATACCACTTATAGTAAGTGCTACACTGGAAATAACCACCAACAGAATATCCTGTACATGTAATACAAATATTGATGTCCCAGTTATGGAAGTATGTTTTACTATTGACCGTTTACACTGCATTCCAAATAGATGAATTAAAAGTTTAAATGCTTGGGAGGTGTTGTTCATGCATCGTCTAAGGAATAAAACATGGTAGGGGATGCTTTTAATAGGAAGATAAAAAAAATTAAAATAAATGGTGTGATGTGGTCCAATGCAAAGCTTAGTTCCTGCTTATTTTACTACTCTGAAGTTTATTACTTTCCAATAGCAGCATGCCATGGATTTTTTTATTCCTCTTACACCACAGCACTTTTTCAAAACTGACAAATTCTTATTTACAAAGAAATGGCATGCCTTTATCAATTTTATATAAAAAGCCCAGCAAAAAAAAATAATAAAAATTGCACGCTTTAAGATTTCATTGACCAACTTTAGCCTTGATTAGGGTGCACAGTTTGGTTACATATTCAAGTGGAACAACGATTCCTCATGATCCCAGAACCACACTTTCACACTTTCACAATCCCATGACGTCACAGAAGAAAAACATCCACCTTGGTCATTCTGTACATTCAGGTCATCCACTGATGTCATTTTATTGCCTTATAACATTACTGTGTCTAGACCTGACCAACTGAAGCAACACCAGATCATACAGTAACACCGCCTCCAAAGGGTTGTGCAGTGGGCACTGTGCATAATGGGTGCATCACTATCATCATGTGCTTCCCTTCTTATAAGGTTATTAGTCCTTGATAAAGCCGTCATACACATCCCTGTAAACGTATTGTTAGTGATTCACAGTAACACATTGGAATGAGTGCATTAATATTACCATGCATTTTACAACACATGCTGGCACTATAGTACTGTTATGGAAAATTAATCAGCTCCTTATGACTAATCTGGTTTGAGATTTCGACATGAATTACCATTTTCTTTTTTTTTTCTTTTGTGTTTGTAGGTTAACAGGATTCCGACTTCCTCCTCCAATAGTCAGCACTGGAGCGAGACTGACACTGTGGCTACTATCGGACTACGCTGTGAGTGGCCAGGGCTTCAAAGCAATATATGAAGGTAAGAGTGCAATGGATCATCTGGTCAGATATGCTGGAGTTCTTGTTTCTCTCACACAGCCCTTAGCATTTTCATTTTTTTTTTCCATCTCTTAAAACCTTCTGGTTCCTTTGTGTATCTCTGTTATGCAATTCAGTTGTTCAAGGTTCCAACTTGTCTCTTTTGATAGTGTTGCCAGAGTCAGTGTCATTTTACTGAACTAACTCAGTCATGCATACTGTACCTATGCTAGCCTATGCTATGTTTTTTAATAATTCTATTAACATGCATGGACTAATTTAAAAACTAGAGCCAACCCTTGGCTATTTTATGGTTCCATGCTGAGCTGTGGTCATATTCCTATTGTTTTTTGAGCACACCGTTGTTAACACCTACCTCAAATGCACAAAAAGGGAGGAATCTTAGATAATTACATTAATTCACTGAATGGTGGTATGATTGGGTGACGGGTGAATAAGCGCTCTGGCGAAATTATGTGCATAACATTAATGACCTGTCCTACTGGCTATTAAGCAGAACCTTTGACAAGTAATTCTAACATTCTTTTCTTTTCAGCTATTTAACTTTGATAACCGTTGGTTGGATGGCGGATTTTCCTGGATCACTCTCAGACAATAAAAGTTGACTGTTCATGCATTGCCATTAGTTAGAGCATGGTTATGAGATCTATTTATACAGATTTATACTGAAAGGGAACATGGAGAAAAAAAAATACCAGTTTGTACCTGAGTCACACTCTTGCTTAATCTTTTTTCCTTTTTTTTTTATAATGCGACAACAGCAGCTGACAAAAATCCTGCAATATCCTATCCCCCTCCCATACAAATCATCTGGCCCTTGTGCCTGTATGAATCTTAATGAACTCAAAAGTGATTATAAAACAACTTTATTTTTCATCCAAAGAGTCATTCTTTAAAGGCAGTTGAAGCATGCTTTTGAGTACACTTCAAAGATGTTTGAAAGGTTCCTGCTTCATAAAATTCCTTTCATAGAAATGTCTGGATAAACAATTTCATGGCTGCAAATAAGACTTAATGGTTCAGACTTTGTTTTCAGGGGCCATTTCCCATGAGTTGATTACTCTGCTGATTCTGTAAAAAGTAAGTAATCCGCCCGGCACGGCGGCATAGTGGTTAGCACTGTTGGCTTGCCCCTCTAGGGCCTGGGTCCGATTCCTGCCTCTGGGCTGTGTGCATGGAATTTGCATCTTCTCCCAGTGTATTGTAGGTTTCCTCTTGGGACTCCAGTTTCCTCCAACAGTCTGAAGACATGCAGATTAGACTGACTGGTGTTTCCAAATGGAAAGTGTAAATGAGTGTGTGTGTGTGTGTGTGTGTGTGCCCTTCAATGGATTGGCACCCCGTCCAGGGGGTACCCTAAGACTCCTGATATGACCCACAACCCTGCATACAGGATAAAGCGGTATAGACGATGAGTTAGTGGACATATCTTTGAGAGAGAACTAAAGAGACACTGGTAATGTAGTGGCTGCGAACCTGCTCCAATGTTCCGTCAGCCCTCAATTCTGCCTGTTGTATGCGTTGTACTGGTGAGGAATGCCTACATGGTGCATAATTTTTAGGTTTTTCTTTTAAAAACTGATGACGCTGCATCATATCGCTGTACCATAGCGTGGGGAACCTGAGGCTGCCTACCATCACATGCGGTGAGGAACATCTGTGACACACTCACAGTATGACATGAGAAGTTGATGCTGGCGCTTCCTACAGTTAAATTGGATGAAGAACTCCGGCCACCAGCCAAACAAACAGAAATTCTGTTTGTTTGTTTGTTTTATATACAGGTTGCTACATAATGGCCATGCTCTTTGTACTACTCATCTAGACCATGCCCACTTCCACTTTAAATCAATA
The DNA here is from genome assembly GCA_028565275.1 of Leiocassis micropogon. NCBI lineage: Eukaryota > Metazoa > Chordata > Actinopteri > Siluriformes > Bagridae > Leiocassis > Leiocassis micropogon. The sequence continues at coordinate 9,185,977 of JAOVVA010000030.1, read as the reverse complement.
TACACCGATCAGCCATAACAATAACACATTAACATTATTATGATGCTTATTATAAAATTATAATAAATAAACAGTAAACTGGTGACAGAATAATGGAAACCTAAGGCCCACCCCTGCCCGCAGGTGAACAAAGGCCAGCCTGTCTGGTCCAATCCCACAGAAAAGGGGGTTCATACAGTTAAGGCTCTGGGTTACTGATTGGAAGGTCAGTTGTTTAAGCCCCAGCATGCCAAGTTGCCACTGTTGAGCCCTTGAGCAAAGCCCTTAACCTTATCTCCTCCAGGGGAGCTGTATCCTGGCTGACCCTGCTCTCTGACCCCAGCTTCCTAAGTGGGATATGCGGAAAACTCATTTCAGTGTGCTGTAAGGTACATGTGACAAATAATAGAATCTTATCTTCAAAGCCGAATTGTTGAAAAAAAGTTGATGCCGGCCATGATAGAAAGGCATCCGAACACCCAGTGCACCACATCCTTCCGTACACAGGCAAAGACACCAGGCCCCGTCCCATAACCCTTTGCTGCTTAGTTGGCACAAGGGGACCCTGTACAATATTGGACATAATGTTTTTCATTATAGTATTATGATTCATGTGTATCCTATGACAAAGTCATTTTAGTGTTGATTAGGTTGATACCGTATATGATACATCCAGAATACAAATTCAAGTTCTCTCACTCTCTCTCTCTCTCTCTCTCTCTCTCTCTCGCTCTTTCTCTCACCCACTCCACCATACTAAAATTGCATTGGTGCTTCAGGTACTATGCTTGATTTGGCCCTGATGTCGAATCATTATCAATATTACGTAATTGGGAAATATCGAGTTCTTCTTCTCCGACAGCTAAGTGAAAATTTAATTGGAAACCTCATTCTTGGCAAGCAACAAGAAGTGATGGAGAGCAAGTGGGAGATAGAGAGCATCTACACACTCAGTGTATAGAGCACAAATCTAGATAAGACTCTATCTGACCCATATGGATCATCCTGAGTCTCCTAGTCACCGGTAATTACATGTCACTTCCTCTCACGTGACCTACATAGGTGTCAGTGAATAAGAGAGTGTGATCTATGCAGTTCCTGCCCCGCGTCTGACTTTAACTAAAGACATTGCCATAATGAGACCCAGTGAAACCTTATCAATCCCACACAGCCACAGTGATGTGCAGTACTTCTGTCCCTTAGAGCCAAAGATAAAGTCATGAAGAAAAAATTAAGAACATCCAATTATACTTTTTTTTCCCCCACCTTAAAAAGGCTTTTTAATAGTGAGCCTTAAGCTGTGAATGTATTAAGGATTTTCCGCTGCCAACTCATAGGGACAAATTATATTTTTAACAAGGTTTTGTGGACAGATTTCCGTAACAGAGACGTGAGGAAATCACCGGAGATGAACCTACCAATTGCAGCAGGTGTGATTTAACTCATATTGGAAGGATTTGATTATATCAGGGGCTGGAATAGAACTCTGAATACAATAAAAATAACAAAATGCGATGAGGCCTGACACAAAGCAGAGTCAATATTACCACCTTGGAGCATTGGACTATTTGTCTGTAACAGCATGTCCAGGAATATTTAATTCCTCCTATTACAGTACATAGCAATTTGTTAATAATTACAATTTATTAACAGATGACGCATCACACTTTTTAACTGTTTATGGTTACATTAAAGTTTGTAGACCATCCAGGCAACCAAGTTCCCATTATCATTTAGGTTATAGCAGCTATAAACAGCCATTACAGTACCTCACAAGTGTCTCTTTTAGTTCTCTTTCAAAGGTAATAAAAGACATAAAAATTCACTCACCGACTATATACTGCTATATCCTGTATATAGGTTCACAGGGGCCTGGAGCCCATCCCAGGAGACTTAGGGCACTATATGGGGTACACCCTGAATGGGGTGCCAATTCATCGCAGGGTGCACACACACACACACACACACACACACACACATTCACACATTGTAGGCAATTTAGGAACGCCAGGAAGAACCTGGAGGAAACCACCAAGCACGGGGAGAACATGCAAACTCCATGCATACAGACCTCAGGCGGGAATCGAACCCAGACCCTGGAGGTGCCAGGCAACAGTATTAACAATTATGCCAACGTTCCGTCTACATTAAAAATCCTTTTTGTGATATTAGCTGAAAAAATGCAAAATGCTAATTCCTCTGTCCTATAAATGCGAAAAATATCACATGATGAAATCAACAAATTACCCAGTTGCGCAACTGTTTTTAGCTCTCCATTTTGCAGTGGAGAGCTCAAAATATTTGCAAAGTTTTAATATGTCTGGCATACAGTAAAGGTCATGGATTATGCATTTTATTTGTTAAATTATTATACAGTATATTTTCAATTTCAAAGTTATTGTTTAGCATAAATTATGAGAAGCATCTAATACTGTATGTACTGTAAGTTCCTGTGAGAAAGCTGCAACAAGAGAAATAACATACAGTATTAGGATAAACGCATTGATATATACAATCATTCTATGAGTAGTTTTATAAACTGTATTTCACGCATTCATGTACTGCCCAAGAGCAACCTACTGTACATAGTAGTGTGCATAATGTTTTGCTTTGTGATATTATGGCTGATTGGTGTAATAACTGCATGGATGTGCAGGTGTACTTAGTAAAGTTGGCAGAGTGTTTATACGCTGTGGAGAACGATTTTGAAACGTGATTAAAGTCTATACAAATCACTAAATGGTTTGATGACAATGAAAGTGAGGAGTTAATCATATGCTATTGCCTTCAGAATCACCACTTTTCAACTTAATTGAACATTTATGAGAGAGTTTAGAGCGAGATGTGCTACATGGCCATCATCAAAACACCAATCGAGGGAAAATGTTTGGAAAAACAGTGCTCCATTTCTAGCGATGTTGTTATGCGCATCTATTTATCATTTGCCGATTGCCTGTGATCGTCTGTGTATATCCTACTAAAATATTAACTATTGTACCAGTTTTGCTGCCATTAAATTACACTTTTGAGTACATAAATATTATAGAGTGCAAAACATCCTCCGCGTTTTGCATCCTCCAAAAAAAGTCAATTGTGGAGTATTTTTCAAATATTTCCTTATAAGAGATTTTTTTTTCATGCAGTCTTCTTACAGAACAGTTGTATTGTTCTCTTTGTGGCTTCTTTATATTCGCTTTTAAAATGACTCATGGACTTTGAGGCTGAAGTGCAAAAGCCAGTGTTTATTCCAGGTATCTATTTTGGGAACCAATAACTTAGAGGCACTTTATTGTAAAAAAAAAAAAAATAATAAAAATGTACAAGCAGTGCAAGTGTTTTTTCTAGACAACTAAAACTAAAGCTAGATTGCAACAAACTCAAACACTGGAAAATGTTTAAGTTTGTTGCAAATTTTATACTATTCCTAAATAATATGAATCAGACGCAAGTCCATGGTGGACAAAGGACACAAATCCTGTACTTAAGTAAAACTACAGAAATCCGGAGTAAAATATTCTCCTTCACTCACTCACTCACCATCTATACCGCTTTATCCTGTATACAGGGACACGAGGGCCTGGAGCCTCCCCATAAGACATTAGGGCACGAGGTGGGGTACATCCTGGACAGGGTGCCAATCCATCGCAGGACACACATACATACATACAGTATACACACTATGGGCAATTTGAGAATGTCAATTAGCTACATCTACATCTAGGCATTTTGCAGACGCCCTTATCCAGAGCGACTTACATTATATATTTTTTTAATCTCATTATACATCTGAGCAGTTGAGGGTTAAGGGCCTTGCTCAAGGGCCCAACAGTGGCAACTTG
>JAOVVA010000030.1:9165008-9175799 GCA_028565275.1 Leiocassis micropogon | reverse complement strand
AACCAACAATGTTGGGGAAGCAGGGGCATGGTTTAGCATACATGAGAGAGAGAGAGAGAGAGAGAGAGAGAGAGAGAGAGAGAGACCTATGGCCAGCACAATAAGCAGAAAACGTGCATGTGTGCTAAAAAAGCAGCAATCGATTCGCAGTGAGTAAGAGAATAAGTACTAGATTCACCAAGCCTGCTTTCTGGCCTACATTCCCCAAACCTTCCAAGAAGAGTTATAAATGTGTTGATCTTTAAAGAAAGAATTTTGCCTAATGTCTGATAGCTCTTTTGCAAGGTTTCAACTTATGGCTTTGTAAAAGTCAGAGCTAAAGCTATATGTTTTCTAGTTTAGCCATGTCAAGAATTAAAGATCAGCCCATCTTTAATTCTTGCATTCGAATTTTAGATGGTAGACACAGTGGAACCTCGGATTGCGAGTAACGTGGTTTGCGAGCGTTCCATAGGACTAGCAAAGACGTAAAATAATAAATAATATAAATAATGTATGTAAAATAATATAAATAATGAATTTTGACTTGAAAAACGAGCACGTCTTGGTTTACGCTTCTTGCTTTGACGTCGAGCGTCACATAATCACAACTGAGCCAACGTTTTTTCTCTCTCTTGTGCTGTGGAACTGTGGTTAAATCGTCTCCCCTGCTGGGTCTTAGTGTGCGACTGTCACTGGTATAATCAACATCCGTGCACGCGTGTACTGTTTACTATAACACTGTCACCACGTGTGTGTGCATGTCAAACATATTTTATTTTGTGTTTGTAGGTACGTGTCTATAGCGCGCGCACTGTTTCTTATAACGCATGTGTGTGCGCGCGTATAAAGCAAAAGAAAGTCTCATTAGAGAGGTTAAAGATCCATTTTCTCCCTCTCTGTACCAGCCTGTATCAGCCAGTGTGGTCATGCGCATAATTTGACATCGTGCCCCTTCACACACACACTCCCGAATAGAGCCTATCCCAGGAGACTTAGGGCACGAGGTGGGGTACACCCTGGACAGGGTAACAATTAATTGTGGAGTGCACACTACGGGCAATTTGGGAATGCCAATTAGCCTAATCAGCATGTCTTTGGAGTGTGGGAGGAAACTAGAGCACACGGAGGAAACCCACCAAGCACGGGGAGAACATGCAAATTCCATGCATATAGACCCGAGTCGGGAATCGAACCTGGACTCTGGTGGTACAAAGCGACAAGGCTAACCATACACAACCGTGTCACCATAACTAATTTAATTCTACTTAAAGATATTACATTACATTTATTACATTAGATTAGCACCCTGCCCAATGACATGCAGGGTAGACTAATTGGCATTTCCAAATTGTTCGTAGTGTTTGAATGAGAGTGTGAGACTGTTTAAGGTGCAGGGTTTAATGGAGAGGTGCAGGTGCCGCCATTTGTAAAAAGTAGAAGAGGATGGAGGATGAGGAGCCATGGACACACACAGGATACATTCCACTGGCCATGATGTAGCCATGAAATAAGGACAGAGTTTTGTTGTGTTTTCAGTTTATACATATTCATGGCGTGTTGGTGCTTGCTGTATTTATGAAGACTCTATGTCTAATTTCATTATGATTATGAGTCAGTTTATCCATATTTATTTGCGTTTCTTAATGATAAACCACCCTGAATTCTTCCATATGACAGCTTCTATACTTGGCACTGGAAGATATTATACAGTATGCATATGCCTGTCTTCACTAAGGATATACATGTTAGTCTCCCACTGCTTTTGTTTTATAATTCCATCAGATTGTTACAATGGGGGGTGATGCATATCAGCATTTTGAGTCAGTGATTATATCGAAGAAACACACAGAAGATATAGTCATTAATTTTAATATTTCCATGTGCAAATATTTACACATACCCAAATGTCCAAATAAAAATGGATTATAAAAAGACTTATAGTCACTGTAACTTTTGTTGATCGTTGCAAAATAGAGTAAAGTTGCTCATCATAGAGTAAACCAATGGCAAATTTAAGTTCGTTGCTGTTGTACTTCTATGGCTGTAAAAACAGGAATTAATTTTTGCCTAATTAATCAGACAAGTGGGTGCCGGTTTAGCTCTGTGACCTTTACATTGTGCTTCACGTAAGGCTTTTTATTTATAAAAGTGTTGAGTCCAAAATATTAAGTTCTTCTAAATAGTTTAAATCAAAAACTGCAATACTTCGTTAAATATTTTGCTATGAAGCAAAGCATTCGAGCTAGTGGCAGCATTAAGCAGTGATAGAAGCTAAAATGCATAAAAATATTTCAAATTAAACTACATTTGAGTTTCACATTAACATTCCATCACTGTGTTTTTTTTTTTTTTTTTATTCCTAACGATCACATTGCATTTCTTAACTAAGACTTTCGGCTTATCAGATCTTTTGAGTCTTTAATCTCAAGCCTTTAATTCAAGGCCGTTCGGTGGTTAAGTACTGCTATATGCACTCATGCATATGAGTGCGCTCATTTGTTGGCTTTAGTTCAGTCAGCTCAAATATGAACTTAAATAAAAATTATGTGCAGTGAGCTCAAGAAGACAAACTATATATGTGTACCCGTATCCATAGGAAGCATTTGGAACTCTTGCTTGCTACTTTTGCTACAGTACAAATTTCTTTGGTAGGAAATTAGAAGTGCCAATTGCATATAGTTTTTACTACAATACACTGTGACCATAACACAAAATGCTGAACCTTTCATTTGCATTATTTTGCCCAAAAGTTGATTACTGTTCATTAAATGAAGTGAGCGCTGTGGTCAGGGTGCGTACGCCACAGACAAAAAAAGTGCTTTGTTAGAGGTCCTACAGTTTTTTGCTAAATTAGTAATGACAATGTCTGGTTTGTAGTATTGATTATTAAATACTATTCTGGGCCACCCTAGTCTCCCACCGGAACGTTCAATATATGAGTATAGCTTCTTCATAATCGTTAATACACCATTTTAAAACCATTATTCATTATTTTCTTGTTTTCATTTTATGATTATTTCTCATGCATATCTGTCTATTCTTTATATACTATTTATATACTTTATATACTATTCTTTATATACTTTATATCTAATCTGTTCTCGTTTGGAAAACAGCTTTGCCATATTCAATATCAGAGCAATATGACCTTATATGAGTCTATATTTTTTTTATATATCATATGTCATATGTCAGCTTTTCAGAAAACAAAGCTAAATGTGAGTTGCCCTAAGCGGCCATTTGGAAGTTGGAACTCACCATCTGCTGTAGACGTGCATTACGGTATCCATCTCAGCTAAAATCCTCTAAGTAAATATCGTGAGTTACAGTAGTAATCAGTATGGACAGAGCTCTCAAATGCACTTTGAAAGTTTACTAAAAAAATAAACCTGCAGTCAAATAAACAAAAGTACTTACAAACACTTCTTTTATTCAGTCCCTTGAAATGTTTTTTTTTTGTTCATTTTGCCAATGCTGTAAATTGTATCCCCCAATACAAAACTGTACGTAGACAGTGACATGGACAGCATCATCTTGCTTTACCCTCTCCCTTTCATGTCACATTCTTGTTTTCTGTAGCAGCTTTAAACATGCTTGCCATATTCTTTATGCTGAAAATGGCAGGGCTGATAAGGTACTGAAGAGGCGAGCAGCGGTTTCAGAAAGGCCACAACCTGGTCTTTACGTCTGCAGCAGTTTTCATCAATAAAGCATATTGCAATAGGTTTCAAAAATGTTCCTTGCGTCTTCCTCCATTGCCTTAAAAAGAGGGGAACATGTTTAATGTAAGACAAATGCTGAGAAATTGCCACTCCTGGCAAACATGGCCAATCTTGGCATGGCAATCTAGTTATCCGTGTGTCCTTTTAAAAGCGAATTCTTTCTTTATTTATATTTTTTCATGGTTAAAAAAATATAAATAAATAAATAAATAGAAACTATTTGGAATGCACTTACAGTATGACTAAGAGAAATGTAGAAGGACACGACTAAGTGAATGAGATCAGGGACTATGTACAGAAACATTAGGACTGCAGATCATGACCTCAGCACAGTAAGAGAGATTGTAGAAGTGTAAAAGGGAGGCGATGTCCGAGGTCTGGAGTTCTGGCCAGATTTTGCTATGTTATAGACCCTCCTAGTCAGAATTCTCATGGTATTACCTGCTGTAAACTACTTGTATAGCATAGACAGGAAAAAGCTTTACATGTGATCTACCTCCAACACTCTGGTTTGAACATTGGCTTGAAAGCTTCTGATCACAATGAGCAGAATCACACAGAGTAATTGGGAAATTATTCCAAAATGTAAAAAAAAAACAAAAAAAACAACAACCAATGTAGCAATCCAAATGCATGTTCTCCCTGTGCTTGGTGGGTTTCCTCTGGGTCCTCCGGTTTCCTCCCACAGTCCAAAGACATGCAGATTAGGCTAATTGGCGTTTTTTAAATGCCCGTAGTGTGTGAATGTTGACCGGAGGTATTGGAATAAATACAATACATCGGCCTCCATGGTCCTTAAGTGCAGGTTCCTAAATGGATGGATAGATGGAAGGTTACAATAATGCCTTCTATAGCTGCGTCATCAAAGGTCTATGAAGGGTTCATCAATATCACTGCCTGGATAGAGACCCTGAAACATATTCTAGTGGAATGAAGCAGTATGCGGAACCAGCTCTGGTATGTAGCAGATCTTCTATTGGGGTTTATCTAATCTCATGCATTTACAGTATGTAAAGGTAGCTTATCAGACCAAATGGTTAGGGCTAGATTTATTAGTTTAAAAAGAGATTTAATTAAGTCTTTGACATATTTTAAAATATTTTCACTCTCTTTGGAAATTAGCTACTAAAAACACTAATCACTAGTGTTAATGATTAAAAAGTAGCTACTGTAATCATCCAGTCAGGTTAATTGGTTATTACAGACCTTTTTAAGCAAGTAAACTGACATAACATGAAATGTCAATTAAATACTCCTGCTCTGTGCTGCATCTTGAATCCCATTAAAGGGACCTCTTGCAATGCTGTTCTCTTTTTAGAGTGGGATTCAATGCACAGGCAGCATTGTGGCTTAGTGGTTAGCACTGTCACCTTGCACTCCATGGTCTGGGTACGATTTCCGCCTGGAATCTGTGCGCATTTAGTTTGCACGTTCTCCCCATGGCTGGTGGGTTTCCTCCCACAGTCCAAAGACAGATTAGGCTAACAGATGTTCCCAAAATGCTCGTAGTGTTCGAATAAGTGTGTGTGTGTGTGTGTGTGTGTGTGTGTTCCTTGTGATGTATTGGCTACGTGAGTTTCCTTGGATAGGCTTCAAGCCCCCCGTGATCCTGTATACTGGATAAAGCGGTATAGACGATGTGTGAGACAATTCAAAACACACACGTACACGCATATGTTCACAGACACAAGATGTGAGATTTAACAGGTTGAAAATCCTTCTTAAATAAGTGATTAAAGAGCTAGCAGCTCTACAACGTTGTCTTGTGTGAAGACAAAAAGCTTACGGTGCATGGACGAGGCTATAATTGAAAAAAGAACTCACGTTAAATGCAAGGGTTTGCCAAATGAAAGCATAAAGAGATCTTAGGTGAGGTTTGGACCTTTTCCCAGTCGCTAAATGTTCCAATTTTTTTTTCTCAGGTGGACAAGTGCTTAGCTTTCATTTTAGCATAAAAAGTGGGCCTGCCTGCATATTTGTGAAATTTTTCCATAATTATTTTTTTTTTTTCACTCAATCCTTTATGAAAAACTAATCATGTTAGATCAGGGACACTCCTTTATCAGGTCACGCTGTGCTCAATCATCTCCAGCATTAGTGTTATCTGCATTAATGTTCTTTGGTGCCCCTGTAGCCCTGAAATGTTTTTGATAAAATATGAACAGTGGCTGCAGGCATGAATTATGGTTAAACAAAAATGTGAAAATATTGTGAAATATTGTTGTTAAGCTTGATAAGGAATTAGAGTGGACATTTCCAGTGCTGGTTAAATGACGTAGGACAGTATGTATATATACTTTTGTGAGGCTATAAAAAAAGACAACTTTACCTTTACCTGTTTTTATTTCCCCTATTCTATTTAATCATCTCTTGCCCTTTTATCACATTCCTTTTTTAAGTTCGGGAGGGAAAAAAAATAAAAACTTGCCATAAATGCATAAAATTAAATGTCAGGCTTTTCATCAGGGGATTGCGAGTTTGCATCCTGATGATGGAACATCCATACGTGGCCAGAAGCCAAGCTAGAAAATTAGCTGAGATCTTTGGAGCAGTTGGAAGAGATGCAGTTGGCTGGTATTAAAAGAAGCCTCTCTGGTTGGTAGCTGTTGTGTGGTACATGACAGTTTGCAGTTTTACATACAGTATGTATCCCATATGAAAAAGGACTCTATAATATAAAATTGGTCCTCTATAATATGGGATACATATGTAGTATAAATGGGGCAAGGGTGGCTTGGTTTGTAAGGTGTCGCTGTTGGACCCTTGAGCAAGGTCCTTCACCCCCCAAGTGCTCAGGTACAATCGCGCGTCAAGCTGGCAACCCAACCCACTAAATAACTGTTGTCCGATGTGTCGGCGGCTCATAGACGAACCACACACATGCTATATATAGATGCAAAGAAATGTTGTTAATGCATATACAGTACAGTATATACTGTTGTGTGTGGGTGGGTATGTGATATGGTAATGGGATGGTATAACACTATATGGACATGGACAAAAGTATTTGGCCAAACCTGTTAATTTTTGAATTCAGGTTTTTTAATCAGGTCCTTAATCCCCAAAGGGCAAGCTAAATCCTTAAGCATACCAAAAAAGCTTCATTGGTACTGAGCAGCATATCTCAGTTGTGTTATCCGCCATAATTATTATTTCTAAATAAACATATTCACTTCGATCACACTGAATGAAAATGTGTAAATTATAAGGAAATATAGACGTTTTAGTGCCCTTAAATGCTTCCAAAGTCTCAAAACTCAACTTGATGTGGGTACAGTACATGGAAAGAAACTCTCTAATTCTTTAAGAAACTTTCTAATTTTGACTGATTTGCTCTCATGGTGTTTTGAGACTTGTGTAAGTGTGTGTAATGAGTGGGTTTGAGACTAATTCGCTCACACAGTTTGGAGAAAAAGGCTGATGGGAGGCTTTTAACGTGTGTGATTTTTGATAATGTGCAATAAAATGCGTTTCTGTTACTCTGAAGCTTCTGCACTCACTACGGAATCATTTATATCTGAGGCTGATTGGCTGATCACCGATCAAACTGAAAACTAGCCAATCCTCGTCGACATGTGATATTTAAAAAATAAAGCATATTAATTTTTAAATCGATTTTGGAGTCAGCGGGGGGCGATACATGAATCGCCCCACTAAAGAATCACGATTCATAACTTAATCGATCTTTTCCCACATTTGTACTTGTGATGCTGAATGCTGAGTGGTTAGAACAGACGAGAGGGGAAATGAGGTTGCTGCTGTGCTTGTTACATAAACAACCAGTTTAGGTACTTTGCAGCCTGTCGCAATAAAACATTTGTTCCCATCTGCATCACTTAATTAAATGTAATTTAATGGACTCTAATTTGATTTAATTAAATTTCAATTAATATGAAGAAATTATGGGTGGCTTAAGACTTCAGTACTGTATGTCCATGTGTTACGTTTCTGTTTGGGTTGGGAATTTACAGCTGACCCTCTCCTGTTGAGTTACTGTCTCACATGTTCTCTGTGAAAGTATCCATTGAGTTCTCTGATTTCCTGTTAGTGTTAAAAAAAAAGCATGATGGTAGGTGAATTATGTAGTATAGATTCCTCCTGAGTGCGTGTGCGTGTGTGTGTGTGTGTGTGTGTGTGTGTGTGTCTTCAGGGTTAGGCTCCAGGCCTTCATGAATCCTCGTGTATACAGGATAAGCGATATAGAAAATGAATTAATGATAAATGAATTAATGAATGATTGTGTTTGTCTGTGTGTTTGTTATGCTGGATTGAAAATGAACACACTAGCTGCAGTCTCCAGGTTAAAACACTTCCTCCTCTTTTTAAGCAGCAGGCCACTGGCAGACCTGTAGGCTAACAGTATATTTATCATTATTACCGCATCACTGAATGGAAGTGTGTATGCTAATCTTCTCATAGTTCCCATATGAATCATTAATGCCCCTTTTGTGGGAAAGAGATTATATTGAGAGAAAGATTTCACAGTTTACTAAGTGAAAATCACTGCTGGGCATCTCTTGGGGTTAGCGACAGTCTAGTCTGTCTCCTGCAGTCTTATAGTTAGAAGCAGAAAGGAATAAGAGGGCTAATTATACATCACTGTGAGTGGTACGTCATCACGGGAGCCTGGGAAGGCATCCAAAATGCTGTTCCCCCGCGCACACGCACACACACACACACACACACACACACACACAAACACACACTCCTGACGTCATGGCCTGGTTGTAGTAAGCAATTTTCGAGCAGCGGAATATACACCATTGGGTCTTTCTCTGGAGCTCAATTTTTATTTTTCATCAAGGACATACTTTGGGTGTTGTGATGTTTCTCAGATACAAGGCACTTGATTTCGTGATTTAAAATAGAGTGGGATTATTTCATGTGGAAGGCATAAATCTCACTTAGGACCAACTTAAGCAAACCCACTTATCCAGTGTACAGGGTCGCAGGGGCCTGGGGTACACCGTGGACAGGATGCCAATCAGGATCCGGGAACACCAATTAGCCCAATCTTCAGGCCTTTGGACTGTTGGAGGGAACCAGAGTATCCGAAAGAAAACCCACCAAGCAGTGCAATGTATCAAGTCTTCCAGATAAAGATTAAGAGTTTCAGGTCATGGTCATATTGGTCAAAAAAAAAAAAAAAAGTGTATCTGTCTCTGTAACTTTAACCATAGCATGTTTGTTGGTGTCAGAGATCTTCTGAGATTTTCATAACATAATTCATGACATAAGCCACTGAAAGGCACAGAAAAAGGAAAACTGAGAAAGTGACAGTTCTGTGGAACTTTTCTATTTTAAGGTGTTAAGGGAACATAAAAGGCGCCCTATTATGCAAAATTTACTTTTTTTATCTGTGTAGTTACACACAAATACAAGGGGGAAAAAATCAAATGCTCTTTCAATTCAATTCAATTTGATTCAATTCAGTTCAATTTTATTTGTATAGCTCTTTGAACAACAGAATCCTTGAGAGGAACCAGCCTCAAAAGGGAACCGCTCTTCATTTCGATGATAAAAGGTATAATACCAGGGCAACCATAAATTACTCACTCTCTCTCAAACATCGTCTAGACTGCTTTATCCTGTTACAGGGTCGCGGGGTGCCTGGAGCCTATCCCAGGAGACTTAGGGCACGAGGCGGGGAACAACCTGAACATGGTGCCAATCCATCACAGGGCACACTCATTCACACATTATGGGCAATTTCAGTAATAGCCTAATCTGCATGTATTTGGACTGTGGGAGGAAACCGGTGTATCTGGAGGATAATCCATACGCACAGAGGCGGGGATCGAACCTGGCCAGTCAAGTCAGACCCCGGAGGTGCAAGGCAACAGTACTAACCACTTAGCCACCTTCCCGCCCAACCATAAATCAATCCCTGCTATATCTGTGTGCTAAAAGGTTGAAAGTTCAATATAGCAGGAAAATGTTTTGAGTTGATATAAAAGTCCACTTTCACTAATGGAGTTTCAGGTACAAACTGTCTGTGGCAATTTCAGTTCTAAAACTATTGAACAACTGCAGTCATAAACCATAACAGAAAAACTGCCTGTATCAGCCCAGTCCAAGGCCATCTTCATGGTCATCAAGTGGAACCATCCTCAGTCACTGCATGCATGCCAAGCGGACCACACGGGGCCATCCTTATCACCAGCAGAGGCCTCCATGCAGTAAAAACTCGGATCAGTATTGAGGCACCAGGAAGTGTCCTTTTTCCATTTTTGTGCCTTGGTTTTAAACAAGCCAATTAATTTCCCCCCTAATGTGACCTCATCTAAGAAGATACCCTGCCTTGGCATTTTGCTCAGCTCTTACCAGCTATGCTCAACTCTTGTTTTGATGTCAGGACTGGGCAGTATCTCATTTAATTTGAGACTGAAGAAGCACATTTGGAAGAGCATTAAAACTCAAAATGAAGAAATAGGAAAAATGGCGGAGCATTGAAAGAACTCTGTGAGCTATAATAAAGAAAAAGTACAACATGGGACATTTAGCTGAAGCTCTTGACATATGTGGGCATGGTTTTGATCTACAGTATCCACATCTGCGTGATGAATGTAAAATGAATGTAAAGATCATAATGGTTCTGTTAGTTCTTTTGAAGTTTTTTTGTTTTTTAGTGCTTTTTTTCCCCTCAAACTTTTAATTTGTTACAGCAGTCGTACACCAGAATAGCACAGCTGCCAGACTAAAAATAAAGCGACCTACCAGAAATAATTGCATTATTCTAGTTTCTATCCTGGACTTTTTGGAAAAAGGCCACTTTGGCAGTTAATTACAAGGAGCCATTTGTACTAAAGGGAGCTATTGTATCTTTAAGGAACATAATGGAACAGTTTTTAGGCTGGTAATAAAGCATTAGTCATCAAGCAGGAATTCAAACTTTCAAAGGAAAACATGACCTAATTGCTAACTGTAATGTTCTGGTAAACAACATGTTCTTAGCATGGCCTTCTACTGATTTACATTTGCACATTGGTGCAGTGGTAAAGTGCTCACCCTATCATCCGGAGATCGCGAGTTCGATTCCCGGGTGATGCTGTAACCTCTCGCAGCTGGAGGTCTAGAGAGAGCTGAT
>JAOVVA010000030.1:9134988-9163643 GCA_028565275.1 Leiocassis micropogon | reverse complement strand
GGGGGGGGGGCATAAAGAAACAAAGATGGAGCAATGGAAAAGTGTCATGTAGTCGGATGAGTCCAGATTGACCCTGTTCCAGAGCAATGGGTGCATCAGGATAAGAAGGGAAGCTCATGAAGCATCATGCATTGTGGTCATTGTAGAAGCCTCTGAAGGCAGTGTTATGATCTGGGGTTGCTTCAGTTGGTCAGGTCAAGGCTCAGCAACGTTATGTGGCCATAAAACGAAGTCAGCTGACGACCTGAATGTACTGAATGATCTATGGAGTTTTCTTCCCTGATGGCCTGGGCATATTCCAGGACTTAATCATAAAGCATGCTGTAATCAAAGCTAAACCTAATTTCAGTGCGTATATCAGTTTGTTTTTAAGTTGCCATCTCGAAGCAGACACATTCTTTTTGACTTCAACTTATGTCTGACTAGACTTGCTTGCTTCATCCATTGCTCCTTTTTTCCCCTCTTTTATTGCATTCTATTTGTTCCCACGGTCAGCAAGTCTGTGCCAGACTGTGTGTATACAGTAAGAATGCATGTGTATGACTGAAGCAAATGGTTGTTACAGGTGTGTGTGTGTTTGCGTGTGTGTGTGTGTGTGTGTGTGTGTGAGTGTGAGAGAGACAGAGAGAGAGAGAGAGAGAGAGAGACAGAATATGCCTGCTGAGCTGTAAATGGGCAGGTGTGAAGGAACGCTGCTGTTTGATTGGCTTTCAGCTCAGTGCCATTTGTCCTCCATTACATATTGACAGGACAGAGAGTGCAGAGACTTAGAATGAGCGGCAAAATCGGTGGACGACATTGAAGAAAGACAGCATGGAGAAAATGTAAGGATGTCAGGATTGGTGTGTCAAATAACTGGGTTTCTCTCCCTGTGCGTGCGTGTGTGTGTGTGTGTGTGTGTGTGCGTGTTACTATGCCTGTGCCGCAACTGGATAGTGGCAGGCTCTCTTCTTGTAACTAGGAAGGCTCACCTCCGAGCTGCCTCTTGTTCATCAGTTATATTAAAGACAGAATGACACGGTGAAATAAACAACTCAGAAATGAGATGTGATTTGAAATGATGACTAACTGCACTTTGCAACATACAAAAGCTTCATTTACCTAGCTTTTTAGCCCGTAGAATTATGTTGATATATTTTTTTCCCCTTCTACACTGTTCTGTCTTTTTTTTCTTGTTTATTTTGTATTTCAAAACGAGACCTATTTAGGTGGTTTGTTAGGATGGATTTCAGATTTGCTATAACGAGACTTCATAAAAAAATGTATTTTATTACAATGATTTCATCACTTCCTCCCAGTTCTAACGAGCTTAGTTTTTTGGACCGTGTCACAGTTTTGCACATTCTCAACATGTCCGTGTGCGCTTCGTCCATTATTTGTGGTTTTCTCCCACAGTCCAAAAACATGCTCTAAATGATCTATACATGAAGGAGTTCGGGAATGTTAGTCTTTATGCTGAACCATCTAATGATTTTTATTTATTTATTTGTTTATTTTTTTACATTTTTTTACTATATTGTACAGATACATATACTGTACACAGACAAACTGGAAAAGGGAAGGAGCAACTAAAAGAGATTTGTGTTCATAATAAATCAAGGAAAGTTACAAATAACTGGACTTCAGGGATGGACATACAGTAATAATAAGCATACAATAAAACATTTTAATATGAGGGAAAGCTTCAAATATTTCTTGTATAGTGAGGCTTAGCACTGGTGGTTAGCACTGTCGCCTTGCACCTCCAGGGTCCGAGTTCGATTCCCAGCCAGGTTCGATTCCCACCTCTATTTGCATGGAGTTTGTATGTTCTCCCCGTGCTTTGTGGGTTTCCTCCGGATACTCTGGTTTCCTCCCACAGTCCAAAGACATGCAGATTAGGCTGATTGGCGTTCCCAAATAGTGTGTGAGTGTGTGTGTGCGTGTGCCCTGTGATGGATTGGCACCCTGTCCAGGATGTACCATGCCTCGTCCCCTAAGTCTCCTGGGATAGGCTCCAGGCCCTCTGTGACCCTGAATACAGGATGAAGCGGTATAGACGATGAGTGAGTGAGAAATATACTGGTCTGAGAAAACCTATTGGAAGATCGGAATTCTGGAAAACAGACAAACAATTGCATTTCCTCCTTTTTTCTGCCAGTAATATATACGAGAATATGTTTTACACGAAACAACAGACTTTTTTTATTTTTATTATTATTTAGATAACTTTTTAACCTCACCTTGGCTGTCTGCCTACAAAGCAAGGATCGTGTTAGGTTTAACAAATGCGACTGTAAAACCTGTCAATCTGCCTAAAGATGTCTGAGACCTTGTTATCTAAGCGAGACTTCCACACAGTGAATCTTTGATCAAGTTTTTGAATAGCGGTGACCTGGAAAAGAATAGACGCAAGTCTAATCCATTGGGTTTGTGTCAGAATGTCAGCTATGTTCCTGTCCCATCGCATCATCAAGACAGAGAAATCAGCACACACGCACACACACACACACACACATAGATGCACACACACACACATACATTCCATTTTAAAATGTCTATCTAAACCTCAAAGAAAACTGGCTAACAGAACCGACTGAATTAATTAGTGATTATTTCCCTAATTATGTTAGCATTAGCAGAGATCAGATGAATAAAGATGAATGAACGATGATGATGTTTGATGATGGTTTTTACACGCTTACGTGAGAGACTTATGTGGATGATGCTGATGTTCAACTTAAGGAACTCATGCAACAGTGTTGTTTTGTCATATATTGCGGTTACGTTTTTTTTTTTATAAGATAAAGTTGAGCAAAAATAGGCGGAGCATCTTTTGGTGAAATTTATTTTATTTTTTCCCCCTTTTTACCTGTGTGGGTGTGAAAGAAACATACTTCTTTTTAGTTTTCTTGATTATTAAGCAATTTTCTGTCAAAGAAATATGTGACATTATCATTTTTTCTTAGACATAAATGCATGAAATAGGCAAAATTATTTGCTAATAGAATAACACAGTGCGATCACTTGCTGAGGTGTCTTTTTTGCGGGCAAAATAATTGTTTAAAAACGCACATCAGGGATCCTGGCATCAATGTGGGCTTTAGAAAATGAATTCAGATAAAGCACAAAAAAGTGGCAGTTCCAAATGAGGTTTTCACAATCCATGTAATATGTAATAGCGTACTGGATTCGTGGGTATATTGACCATGTTCTGTTATTTTTCACTGATCAGCCACAACACCCACCGCCAGGTGACTTCAATTGCACTGTCAATTATAATTATATACCAATAAACTGGTGACATCATCATGGGCACCCAAGGCTCATCTATTGTATGCCTGCTCATAGAACCTGCGCCATGAAGGATATCAAAATGTTGAGTAGAAGTGAAGTTATGAGCAGTTATGGGCCAGATTATAAACCACAAGTTTTGACAGTGTACCGGCATGCGTAAAACTGTGGGCGCGTCTAAAATCGACTGCTGAAACTTTTGCAGTACTTCGATATCAGGCAAGTTTAACCAAAATGTTGAGTAAAAGTGATATTATGAACAGTTATGTGACGGATTTATTAATCTACTGTAAAATAAGCTACTAATAAGCTACTTGCTCAATGTAAACAAACACCTGCACCAATAGATATTAATTAGAAAAGCTAAACTGAATATTTTAACTGGGATTAGTTCATATTTTTACCACTGAAATAACAGCGCTGAAGTGGTATAAGTGAATTTTAACGCACTGGAGTCGTTTTAGGACAAAATGTAATCTTTATTCGATCTACTTTTTTGATTTCTTATCTGTGATTCACGCTCCGATTACCGAACAGGGAGTGTATTTGGCTGATAAAAGAGGTACAACTTACCGTAAACAAGGCGTATGATACTCAACCTTACAATACTTTATTTCTTTGTATTCATAAGCAGTACTGCTTATTAATACAAAGCAACAAGCCCCGCCCCCGATTACCCGCCCTTCTCTGTTATTCCTGCTGTTATCTCACCTATGTGGTTTGACTATGCGAGGACTGACGTGCGGAAAGATGGCAACCTATGCACAGCACCAAAACTCGCGGTGAATCATGATGAACCGTACTTACGGCCATCGCGCGAAACTGCGTAGGTGAGATAGGGGTATTAGTAGTTTATTAGTATTAGTAGATTATGGGCCAGATGATGGTAGAATAATTATAAAGGTGACTTAAACCACATGCATGAGGAATCACAAAGGAGTTTTCATTTTCTGCGATTGTAAAGTACTCGAACTAGTTACTTTTATCAGAAAGTAAGGCTGTAATGTAACTGATTAAAAAATTAAAAAGTCTTTAAAAAGTAATGTAATTACTTACTTTAAAAAGTAACGCCCCCCAACACTGTTAATAAGTTAGACAGACAGACATGTACTTGGGCTTTAACCTGAAATAATAATATGATTGATTACATTAAAGCTGATCAGCTTATTTTAAGCTTTAACCTTTTAACTATTTCTAAAAACACTTTTCACGTCAACGACAGGTACGTATGCTAATGTATTTTTAATGTAATGTAGCTTCGGCACTTCATGATGCTGATTTGAAGAAACCTTATACAGTATGACTGAATGAGACTATATTGCTACTGCATATATCCCAGTGGATACACATTTCTATTTTGCAATTATGCTAATGTGGCGTTTCATTTAATTACCCAAAGTGGCCTGGGCTCAAAATATTGATTTAGCATGCTATACAGTTTCAAACCTTAAAGGTGTGCACATTGACGGAGTAGCACCTGCATTAATATCAATATTATATACCAAAATTGCATTGACAGGCTTTTTCTTAGCTGCCATGAGGCTTGATTATCAGGGTATAATGAGGTTCTGTCAATACACTGACCTCTTTGAGTAGGTGGAGCAATCGTTACACTCAATATACAGAATTCAGAATGCTAAGTTAATAATACAATGCTGTAGTAATAATGGTTTGAATATGCTGTAAGCAGAAGAAATTTACAACTGGGTTAGTTGGCTTTGATTATTTTGGTAATACAGGAACAATAATACGGGGATCATGTTTTGACCCACTGATATGTGGCACTGGTGGTGCCAGTGGTTAGCACTGTCGCCTAGCACCCCCATGATCCGGGTTCGATTCCCAGCCAGGTTGGATTCACGGTCCTACGTGCATGGAGTTTGCATGTTCTCCCCATGCTTGGTGGGTTTAGTATCACTAGGTACTCCAGTTTCCATGTGTGTGTTGGATTGGCATCGTGTCCAAAATAACCCTGTCTTTTGCCCTCAGTCTCCTGGGATAGGCTCCAGGCCCCCATGCCCTGAATACAGGATAAAGCGGTAGAGACAATGAGTGAGTGAGTAAAATGTGGCAGAAATATTATTGTTATTTACAATATAATTGCAGGAAAGAGGTGTTAATGTATTGTTATTGTAAAAAAAAAAAAAGGCAAAAAGGACTGTAGTTAACTCGTTTCAGTAAAGCATAGTTATTTAATAGATTTAAAATTGGGTTAACCCAAAAAGACAGAAGGTCATATTTAAAAATAGGAGCATCACATACATGCAGCTTCAACTGGATCAAGAGTTTTTTTATCGAATAGGCAAGATTAAAAAGTAAATAATGCTTTTACCATATTGTCATTTTGTGGGTAAGGGGATAAAAAAAATTGCCAATTACAATATTTATCGTATGTGTTCAGCCCCAACAGAGCAGTTTGCTCAGATTGTGTATCGATACTACAATTCATATAAACAGATATAGATAGAAATAAAGTAACCCATTTATATTAATGGTGATGGATTCAAACAGTGTACATTTTCAACACCAGGCTGTAAAGAGTGAGAGGAATCGTTCAGGAACATGACGTTTTTCATTTGCGATATGATTTATATATATGTTTAAGGGAGGCCATGAAAATACAATTTTGGACCGGTGTTGGTAATGCTGTTCTTGCAATTTTTGAATGCCAAACCCACTGCTGATGGCCATTTAAGTCAGCAGATTCATGCTTTGTTCGTTCATCTTCTAATACCACTTATCCTGTACAGGGTCGGGTGGGGTGGGGCCTGGAGCCTATCGAAGGAGACTTTGCACACAAGGCAGGGTACACCCTGGACAAGATGCCAATCCATTGCAGGGTACACACACACACCCACACACTACGGGCAATTTTAGGAATGCCAATTTCTCTAATCTGCATGTCTTTGGAGTGTGGGACGAAACTGGAGCACCTGGAGAAAACCCACTAAGCATGGAGAGATCATGCACACAGACCCGAGGCAGGAACCGAACCTTGTACCTACACTACACCAATGATACAGTTGATATTAAAGTATATAGAACATTCACTGCTGTACATAAACACCATGCTGGAAATCTGTTTCTCCAATCAGTTTGGTTCTTCATTTATCTTTATATATATATTTACCTGTAGTGACTACACTGTGCTCTCAGTTACATGTAGCAAAGTGGGAAATTGTTCTTGTCCTATATTATTATCAAACATGGCACCACCTGTTGTGCACCCTTGTAGGACTGACAGAATGCCACGTCGCCCTGCCTGCCAGCCTGCTGCCGACGTGCGAGGGTGGATTGAGCTTTGTTTGGCTTGTATCATTGGATAAATGGAGAGGCGCATGTTCTGTATGTATAGAGTAATAGAGGGGTACGTCACTTCTGTGTCTGTATGTCGAGGTCTGTCTGAGCACTGGCCATGTGGGAGATTGGATTGACAGTGTGTTGGATGGGTTGTGTAGAGAGCTGATTCTCCAACACAGTCATTAGCCTTCGTAATAGAGAGCTGCCATTCTCTACCTTAATCCCAGGTTGCTGCAAATAGATTGAAAGCCCTTCGCTAAAGCTATATATCACTTAAGACTGGATTCCTGCATGTGCATTTTTTCTTTCTTATGTCAAAGGTAGCAGTATACAGCAATTCTTCAGGAGAAGGACCTATTTGGCGATACATATTTTTGCTTTCACTCTACTCTCCTGTTCTGTGCTATTAGAACCAAGTCCAATGAAGAGGCTTGAGAGCTATGAATTGATTCTGTATGCAGCCATATTTCCTTTTAAAACAGGAAGTGAGATTTACTGTGTGTTGAAATGATTGACCAGTTTATACCCCACCCCACCCTTGCATCTGAATCTAAACAGCCTTGATGGGAACTTAAAGCAAACTTTCTCCCTGCCTTTCTCACATCCTTACCATAAGACATCTGACACTTAAGATTATTATATAAAATTATATTACCGACTGGTGGTGTAATGGTTAGCACTACACCTCCAGGGTCCGGGTTTGATTCCTGGCTAGGCTGGATTCCCATCTCTGTGTGCATGGAGTTTGCATGTTCTCCCCGTGCTTGGTGGGTTTCCTCTGGGTACTCCGGTTTCCTCCCACAGTCCAAAGACATGTAGGTTAGGTTAATTGAAATCCCCAAATTGCCCGTAGTGTGTGAATGTGTGTGTGAGTTTGTGTATGTGTGTGTGCCCTGCGATGGATTGGCACCCTGTCCAGGGTGTACCCCGCCTCGTCCCCTAAGCCTCCTGGGATAGGCTCTAGCCCCCCCGCGACCCTGAATACAGGATGAAGTGGTATAGAAGATGAGTGAATGAGTGAGAGAGTGATATTACCGACTGTTAGGGAAAAAAATGACAGTGTATAAAGAATCACATTCTCAGTTTAATGCTAGTAAGGCCAAGTTGGTGAAACTCAGAAAAAGTGACTGTCACATAACTGCCAGCTTGCACAAGTTCCATTTCCTTCAACTATTTTCTTTTTCTCGTCAACCTTGCGATGGTTGGAAAAGGGATTAGTGTGCAGGAATGTGCAAAACCGAAAATGCACTGATCCATGTTTGTGCTGAGAACAAGATCCACCTACGTACAGGGTGGGCATTTACGTCTTAGAAAGCATTTAATTGTATGAACAGTACAGTGTTTGTAGTTTAGTGTCCGGGCGTCTATAACACTTCAGCGAAAACCCACTTTCACATTCCGGGGCGCATTCGCACTCCACACCATCTTCTATACACTTTTGAGCAAGAACACGGACTCAGCAGGCCTTTTTGTTTCCTCGATAGATGTGGATGTTATCGTTGTCTCTCAGCTCAGCTCACAGATCAGGATTAGCTGTGCTGTATGGTGACTTCACCGCTTCTGCCAGCAATCTCTGTTTCGTGTGGATTAGAGCAGTGTTGTGTCTGGATTAGCCTGGCGCTCTGCTGCCCGAGGTGAGGTGGCATCTGGACCTCCTCTGCACTACTAAGCACTGAATGAAATTAGCACTGAATCGGCTGTGTTATCATTGCCTCTGAGAAATCATAAATGTTTTAAATGCATGATACTGTACAGTACGCAATACTTTCACACCCGAACCCCAGAAGGTTAGCAGTATACTTTCATACCAATGATGTTCCGGTTTGATGTCTTTTAAGCTTGTGCCTTTAAGCAAAATTCTTCCAATTCGAGAGTGTTCACATTTGTCATTCAAAAAGTGGCATGCGGTCAAAGCTGGGAGAAGTACACAAATCCTGTTCTTAAGTAAAAGTAGAGATACTCTAGGTAAAATATTACTCAAGTAAAAGTAGAAGTCCTCTGTTTAGAATTCTACTTGAGCAAAAGCACAAAAGTGCCTACCTTCAAATTTACCTAAGTATTAGCTCTATGTGTATGCTTTTCAAATGTGGATGTGCTGTTTGTCACCATCAGCAATCGTCTCCACTAATGAGTTCAAATATCTGCTACATGATGAGGGAAGGCAAATCATGCTGTTATGCATAATAATCAGCAGGTGGCAATAGTAACACAACACCATGCAGAAACGCAGTGAAGTAGAAAGAACAAATATTTCTTGCAGTATGTACTGTAGTGGAGTAAAAGTAATAAGTATAGAAAGTAAGGAAGTTAATGGACTTGGTTACCTTGCACCTATGCAAGTGGTAACTTTTTTTGGATGGCCAGTGTTCATCACCAAATTTCAAACTCAACTCCCCGGGAGGAAGTGAATACTTTGCCACAGTTCCGGTATACAGTACAAGCCCTTTCCTGAATATTCAGGAATGGATGGAGATTGCATGTTCTCCCCATACTTGTTTGGTTTCCTTCGGTTCCTGCGGTTTCCTCCCACAGTCCAAAGACTTGCAGATAAGACTAATTGCCGTTCCCAAATTGCCCTTAGAGTGTCAATGAACGAGCCCTAAGACACTTGGGATAGGCTCCAGGCTCACCGCAACCCTGTATACGAGATAAAGCGGTGTAGATGATGAGTAAGAGTGATCTTGTATACCACTTTATATTGTACAGGGTTGCGGGAAGCCTGGAGCCTATCCTAAGAGACTCAGGGCACGACGCAGGGTACACCCTGGACTCAATGCCAATCTGTTTTGGGAACACCGATTAGCCTAATCTGCAAGTCTTTGGACTGTGGCAAGGACCCGGAGCTCCTGGAGGAAACCCATTAAGCACAGGGAGAACATGGTAACTCCATGCACACAGACCCGAGGTGGGAATCAAACCTGGACCCTTTAGGAGTAAAGTAGAGTCAGTGTAAAGTACACGTGTTTGTCACATGAGCAACTCTATCTAAACTGGTGCATATGCAGAGTTTATCATTTCATAGCTATCAGATGAAAAACACTGCTTCTTTTCACATTTTCACTAGTGTTTTATGTACTAAATGCCAGCCAGGAAACCCAAATACTGATAAATAATGCTGTTTATTAAACCAGCATATCAAAGGATTGGCAGACTTGCTTATTAATTCTCGTCCCTCCTACAACATAGTACCTTTGGAGTACTTTTCATGGATGACATCATATGATATCAGGATAAATCATATGATGATTGTTGCAGCAATCTGAAAGGTCCAGGATGGTTGCAAACTGAAAGAATTGGTATATAGTCATGGCTGAGGGAAAAAAAAATGTAAGCAGTGTTCCACTTAGAGATCTGCAGCTGGTGAAGAAGTGGCAGAAGAAGCATGGATCAGGCAGAGACTCTTTGAGCGCGGGGCCACTGTGCTTTTCTGTTGATGCTGAGTGCAGCAGGAGGGGGATTTACAGGGATGAAGATCAGAGCTCTTTTGCTTTCTGTGCTCCCGTGCTGATCCTACACCTGCCCCTGCATGCTGTGCTTGCCAGAGAAAAAAATACAACCACACCGATACATCCATAGATATATATGAAATCTAGATGCTGGTATGGGCTAAGATTGACACGTCTGCAAATCCCTTCTCCAAAATGCTGTGGCATCTGTCAAAAAATTCTTCCGAAGCTCTGTCTCCTTTGAGATGAAGAATAGATATCTGTTCACCTGAAGTAGGGTTAAAAATATTATCCTTCAGATATGCATTACATTGACGATTATAGCCTACTACATGTGATATGTGGAAAGTAATGCATTACATGGAATAAAGTGAGCAAAAAAAACAAACAAACGATTTTATCAAAGTGAACATTAGCTTATGAATAGCTCTCGCTTTTGCTAATGCAGCACCTAGAATTTCTAGATTTATGAACGCGCCAGCATCTGTGTGTGTGTGACTCAGAAGAAGGTGATGGTTTCGTTCCAATATACCAAGAATCAGCTCTGACAATCTGCCCTTCTTAGTCCTGCATGCACTGTTCCAGCTAATTGCTGCACCTCCTGGAATAGCAGTGGAAGGCGATCAAGTGGTGTTAAGCAACTGAATTCAGATGACAAGACTGTCACATTAGCCAAACATACTGATGGCCCACTCTGTAAGACTTCTGTCCATGAATCGCCCATGCTGCTTTCCCTGGCTACGGTCCATTCCATCCCAGAATATGTTCCGGTTCTGATGCACAGGTTAGCTCGGCTTTCCAGGCTAGCTACACAGTGTGGCCTGCAACAAAGTGGCTAAATATGCCTGTATCACTATTGCTACTAAGTAGCTGGTCATGGACCTAATTGATATAAATCAGCTCTACACTGCTGATGGCTTGGGAAAATCTCTACCTTGACAGTGTGATACCATTCATCACACCGTAAGATCGATCGGCCCTCATTTTCTCTCCAATAGTCAGTACACGAGAGTCTGCAGCATAGACACGAAGCGAAAAAAACAGCAATTAAGGCCATTGTCATGGCTTAAGCTGGGTACATTAAAAATCACCAAGTTTCAGTCGATGCATCCTGTCATTCTGTGTACTTGCAGATCAAGTTGGATGTTTGCTCACTTTAGGTTCGAGACTGACGTGACAATAATTGGCCAGATTCAGGCTTTGTTTACCAAACATGCCAGGAAGGTTCTTAAAATTGGGTAGCTGCTCAATCAGTGGTTGTCTTCAGATCGTATGCTTCAATGCTAATTAATTTAACTCCATTCTGTAGCCCCAGATTCACACAAATAACCACTGACTATGAATAAAAGTCCATGTGTGCTGGATTGCTGTTGGAGGAGTAGGATGAATCTTTAAGCCATTAATCATTTCCCTTTTGAGGGTTCATGCCACACGATCATGCCACAACGAATATGTTTGACTTTTTGCTTGCATGAAAATATATTTTCACATTCAACTCGACTTTCATTTAATTTTTAAACACTTCATCACTATTTTTCTGACATATAATCATCCAGCTTCAAAGATTTGATGTACAGCGATCAGCCGTAACGTTATAGCCACTGACAGGTAAAGTGAATAACATTGATTATGTCATTACAGTGGCATCTGGAAGTGGGTGGGATATAATAAACAGCAAGTGAACATTTTCTCCCTAAAGTTGATGTGTTGGAAGCAGGAACAATGAGTAAACATAAGGATTTGAATGACTTCAACAGCAACCAAATTGTAATGATTAGACAGCTGGGTCAGTGTAACTCCAAAAACTGGAGCTCATGTGCAGTATCCCTGGTCTGCAGCGGTCAGGACCTATCAAAAGTGGTCCAAGCAAGAAAAACCCGTTTACCTGTGACCAAAATTTATTGATACACGTGGGAAGGGAAGGCTGGCCCATGTAGTCCAATCCAACAGATGAGCTACTGTAGATCAAATTGCTAACAAAAGTTGATAGTGGTTCCAACAGAAAGGTGTCGGAACATAGTGCATCTCAGTTAGTTGCATTTGGAGGTGCGTAGCTTAAGATCGATCTGGGTACTCATTCTGACCTGTGTCCACGGCTGAAGGCTTCTACAATGGTCATGTAAGCATCAGTACTGGACCAGGGAGCAATGGAAGAAGGTGGCCTGGTCTTGTAAATCACATTTTCTTTTACATCATATAGATCAGCGGGTATGTGTGCGTTGCTTACATTGGAAAGAGATGGCACCAGGATGGCATCGGGAGAGACAGTGCAATGCTTTGGCCAATGTCCTGCTGGGAAACCTTGGATCCTACTATTTATGTGGATGTGGATACTTTTATATGTACCACTTACCTAAACATTGCTGCTAACTAAAATGGTCCAATAATGGCTTGAGGAACACAACAATGAGTTTGTGGTTCGACTTGACCTCTAAATTCTCCAGATCTCAATCCAAATCAAGCATCTCTGCAATGTGCAAGAAAAACTAATCCAGTCCATGGAGGCCTCACCACAATTTACACGACACAAAGGTTCTGCCTCTAAGATCTTGGTGCCGGATACCACAGCATACCTTCAGTGATCTGGTGGTGTCCGGGTTTCACGACTTTTTTTGGCAGCAAAAGGGAACCCATTCAATTTTCATCGTAATGTTAGGGTCGATTATTATATAGTCCTAACAAAACATCTGCACCAGCTACGATAGACCTAATAGCATCACTGTAATCTGGCTGTTGCTCTGAACACTTTGAATTAAGTTACATTGATTTGTATTGTTAAAGCAAGCTACTGGCATTTAGCTAATTTTGTAGGTTATTAACATGCTTGCTTAATATTTTAAAAGATTAGGACAAGAGCTGTCAGGTAACATTTAGCTAATGTTTTTCTTGATTCCTTGGTGAACTAAAATTAAAATGGCATTAAAATTACCCTCATTAAGTGAAATCAGTGTGGGATAATTTACATGATTTTGATTCTTCCATTTCTTCATACTTGTAAATTCAAAACATTGTGTTTTATTACTTACTACAATTTAAAACTTCAACTTTTATCAAAGGAATACCCACCTTTTGTGTCTTGCTCTGGTCTATGGTATTTGGCAGAAACTCCCAGTGTGACTTTCTGAAAGTTGTAATGTTTTAAACACTTTTAAACTTAACAGAATTGCACTTTGACAGAGATGAAGTCAGATGTTGCAGTTTCTAGGGGTTCCTGATCTGAGTATGGAAAAGCACCCTCCTTTTCACATTTGTCAAGGCACTCAAACAATATTTCAAACAAGTGTAGCTTCAGAAAAACATCCCTCTAACAACCTAAAGGGTTCTTTGATTTGTTAGTCTTAAAGGTTCCACGGAAAACCCTATAGTACGAGGCTTCCTTTTCAGGTCCTGGAACGAGTTTTCAAAGGTAGACCTTTTAAATGATCCAAAGGACTGCTGAAAACATTTTTTTTTATATATTATAAGAATATAAGTTGCACTGCAAGTTATATTGCGAAAGAAGCGTAACTGTAATGAAGCTAATTCCAAAGTTGATGGGTAATTTAATATTAATAATAATCATAAATTTTTTTTTTTTCTGACTTATTTATTTATTTATATATTTCTAAAATTAATTCTATTCAAATTCTGCACATGAAGAGAACATCCTTTAAGAAATAACCAACAACATGGGTTGGTTAATTTCTACAGGGTGGGTGCAAATTAACGAGGCAATATTTAATGGCTATGGAACTTGTAGTATCACCAGAGCGTCACCCCAAGGTGCGCCAGCATTTTTCGGGACGTTGGCTGGGACGACGCAGACGTCTCGAATGGCCTCCAAGAAGTCCAGATGTGATTTTTTTCCACTGGGGCTATGATAAGAAAGGGGTGTACAGAACAAAGCTTTGCACACTGGAGGACTTGAAGGCACGGATTCAGAAGGTTATCAGCAATATCCAAAACGAATTCCTTTAGAAGACTGTACGTTTGGCGGCATTTGAGGCCACTGGTGCCTACGTTGGAATTTGCTTTCATTTTTCGATATAATAAATTACATGTACAATTCGTTGAAAAAACTTTGTAGTAGAAATATGGATTTATTACCAATTTTTGATGTCTAGGTACTTTTCACCCACCCGGTATGAAATGTAATTTTTATTAAACCCCCATAAATATAGTTTTTCTTTTTACTTATTCTATTACTTGTTACAAACCACACTGAAACCTTGCTGCTGATGTATGTACCTGAGATAAGATAACTTGTAGGACAAGTTTTTCTATATTCAGTCACTATATTCAATATTTCTTTAATTTTCATCCATTCATCATACTTTACATCACTACTTCTCTGAATAGCATTTCCTAACTTCCGAAACATTTAGCAGTCTATTTAGCTGGAAGCATACACCCAGTGTTAAGACTGTTTAGATGTTCATACAATTTGAATAATATATCTTCCCCCAAGGATAAGATTAGTGCATTGTAATTTTGTGATCTGAACATGTTTGGCCACTATGCAGCAATCCTGCAGTTCCAAATGTTAAAAAACAGACCTCCAGATGTTTGCACATCTGATTTGCATATCACTGTGTGTGTATATATATATGTGAGAAAGAAATGAAAACATGGCTTTAGAGATTGGAATTGTACGCATTTATCGCTTTGTGAAATATGTTACATTTTCATTACTCATGAGTAGATCTCATTGCGCATCAGGTGCTTCCTCTCGGCTCAGCGTCCAACTTGTTTACAACATTTGTACTTTTGGATCATCCCTGAAATCCGGTATAAAGCTCAAGGATGAGATTGAGATGTTTAGCTCAGAGGGACATGGTGCATAACGTCAACATGCTGCATGTGCTTTGTTTTTTACTTTCTCTGTGGGGCAATACAGTGGCACTAGAAGCAAGAGGAGACTGTAGCAGCTGCAGGGGACAGATGTGTGGAAGAGAAATGTCTTTGCTGTGATCTCTCCACAGGTGCACACATGACCTTTGTAGGTTTGTTATCCACTACTGCTGCAATGCATTATCTCGTTGAAAGCGGTGGTGGATGGTTCAAGGTGTAAGCAAATCGGACCAGCATAAAATATCAGTATAGAATTGTCAGGGAAATGGATTATAACCACAGATCTTCACAGATTTTGTATTTCTTTGCAGATCCTCCAGTTCGCAGTCATTCAGCTTTTTTGTGTGCCAGCACAATCTTTTTCAAAAGAATTTCATTAACTTGTTTTTTTTTCCTGACCAGAAGGCCCCAAGCTTTTCTCTGCCTCCCAAATTTCTCATTTCGCTTTTTCTGATATTCTATTGAATAACTTGGCTCCTAACCTTATCTGCCCCACTTCCCGTTTAAGATTCATCTCGTGCATGGCAGCCGTTGTGTGCAATTTAGGAGCCGCTAACTCTGATTTGGGCTTTGAACCCTGTTAAGCATGGACTGATTTCACACGGCCACATTGGGTAGCTTACTGTTCCTGCCTCCCAGCAATCTTTCCAGACATACAAACACGCATATGTGCACGAGCACACAAACACACACAAAGTTTATATGACAGCGCTGGAAGATTTGATACCAAAATATCACGTCAGAAATATAATTAAAAATGTTTCCATTTTGGCCACAACAGCAGTTGAACGTGGTGAGGTAGTAAATTGAGATTCCTTTTCAGTGCTTATGAAGAAGTAACCACAAATATTGCTGATAATAACATTAAAATCATGATTTATTAAAAATAAAAACCACAAAAAAAAATTGTTTGTGAACCCTTTATTCATATATTTAGTTTAAGAGTATACTCAGACATTCAGGAATTGCAGCCATATTTATTCACACACACTCCATTTTGGGGGGCTCATAAATAATGGAACAAATTAGCATTATTACTTTGTTACTTATTATTATTATTATTATTATTATTATTATTATTGTTAATTATTACTTAAGGATTGCTTTTTAATTGATTGAATGTAAATCTTTTGCAGTCAATGACTGGCTGAAGTCTGGAACACATGGACATGCCTTGCCAGGCCTTTACAGCAGCTGCCTTCAGCTGTTGCTTGTTTGTGGGTCTTTCTGCCTTCAGTTAGTCAGGGAGGTAACTGAGTACATGTACTGATACTGTATTCAAGTACACATTTTACTTAGCTGTACTTGAGTGATTTTATTAGAATGTACTTTTAACTTTAACTTGCTCAAAAGTACAGCAAACAACTGTACTTTTATTTATAACTCATTTTCTGCATGGCTTTAAGTTACCTAACCGCAGTGGTGTAGTGTATTTCATGCAGGAATCAGAATCAGAAGCAGAGCGAATTGTAGACAGCGATGAAAACAGGGTGTTCACCATCAGGAAGCAGAGAGAGCGAGATAAAGAGAGTTTTTCTTATGATAAAGGCTACTGTGGGCTAATACAAGCAATGTAGATGTGATACTTAGGTTTTTTCTTAACCAAGTACTTCTGTACTTTTACTCATGGACCTTTTTTACTTGAGAAATATTTGCCTTTCTACTTTTACTCAAATACAGGATTTGTGTACTTTACCCACATCTGGTCTTCAGTATGTGAAAAGCATTGGTTGAAATCAGGTAACTGACTTGGCCAGTAAAGACTTTCCCATTTCTTTGCCTTAAGAAACTCTTGGGTAGCTTTAACTGTAAGTTTTGGGTTATTCTCCATCTGCTACGGTATATGAGGCAGCACCTATCAGCATTTGCAATTTCTAAGCTAAAGCCCCATGCACTTTAGAATTCCTCCTACTACTTTTATCAGAAGAAGTCAATTATTCAATAAACACCAGTGACCCGGTTCCATTGGCAGTCATACTGTACATGCCATAACCATGCCTAGTTTTCTGGCAAAGCTGAATCTGGCCTTTCATAACCGTTACCAGTCATTTGCACCTTGTTCGGAAGGGTCTGTATTTACTTCATAAAGCTGTCTCTTGATTGTAGACTGTAGACCGAAAATGACATGCCTACAGTACCTCCTGAAGGGTCTTCTTGACATGGCTAGATGTTGTGAAAAGGTTCTTCTCCACGATGGACATCATGCTGTGGTCATTGTCTTCGGTCGTCTTCCAGACCGTTTACTGTTTCTGAGCTGGCCAGTTAATTCTGTCTTTTTATGAATTATTCAAACCGTTGTATTGGCCATTCCCAATGTATTTGCTATCTCACTTTTTTTTTTTGTTTTTTTAGCCTAATGTTGGCCTCCTTCACTTGCATAAACACCTCTTTGGAGCTCTTGTTGAGAGCTTGAGTGAACAGCTACCAAATGCAAAGTTACACTCAGAACCACCTCCCAACCACCTTTATTTGCTTGGATAGTCATGACGTAACAAGGGAACAGACCACATCTGGCTACAACTGCTTATCAGCCATTATACTGTATGCGAGCCCCCTTAAAATGGGTGTATATATACAGTAAATATACAGTATGTGTCCACCATATGGTGGACACTATTAGGACATGACACAATAACAAATACAGTGAACACACAATACTGGGATTTGGGAAGTATATAGCAAGATAATGCAGTTGGGTTTATTTAAATGCAGGCATTGCTATAAATTTCAGGAAGATGATGGATTAACAATTAAAAACATAACTATATATAGTAGCATGATGCATTATTATCAGTAGAACCCCATGGTACAGTATGTCACAGTAGTTGCTTAATTCTGACAGTCAAAAATGATTAGAAATTTGTTTCCTTTAACTGTTCGGGAAACTTAATCTCTAAAGACTGAGACCTACAAGGTGGAATTAAAGTTTAGTTATTCTCTCATTTTCTTTCCTTTTTTTTTTTAAATGCATAAATGTAGAATAGCATTTAAATGAGCATTATTCTATAGCCCAGCTGAATAGTCGATCCATGAGATTCAATGGATTTTGCAAATTAATTGATCTTTTGTAGGTTGATTTAGGGTTTTAACACAAGAATCAAATCGCCAGTCTACCTACAGTATGATTCACAGCTCTAACGAAGAAAAATCCTAAAATGTACATACATGGTGTCAAACAGTTTATGCACCTTGTTCTTAAAAGCTGATATTTTAGGCAATTTAAGTCACCCTGTAAATAAGCTAACTCTTGGAAAGGTTTGGCGCGGCAAAGTTTCAGCCTGAGATCTGCAACCTGTAAGCGGCATAAAGATAGTCTCCAACCTGATGCGAGTCCCTTTAAAGTATGAAATGGCACAAGGTGAACGGGCTCACACCACGCACATTCACAGCTACACACACCCGCAGGACTCCCTTCACCTCCACACTTCATTCCACACGCCCCTCACACGGTATTTCTAGCTCATCCACTCGTCCAGCAGCTTCCCAGGTGGCCCCAGGTCTGTTTCCCTGGCAACCAGGCGAGCGGCAAAGAGGAAAAGAGCACAGATCAGCTCACTCTGTTTATTTGTTTAGGTCTTTCACACCATGTTGGAGATTAAATCAGGTAATTCTGTGTCTTCTGAGATCCAAGGTCTGTTTATATTGTTGGAGATGCTCACCTTGCGTGGAATTTCGTTGGATGTGCAATGGGGTTACTCCGAAGCAAATGTAAACAGAGATTTTAATAAAATCTTTTATACCTGGGTGCTTGTTAAACTCTCTAAAACCATGAGTGAAGAAACAGAGGCTTGTTTAGAGGATTAAAATTTGCAAGGGTCACCTTAAGGAACCAAAAGGAATATTTTGGCGGCATTCTTTTCCTGTCATGCATTTTCTCGTTTTTCTCTTTTTCTTTTAGATACAAACAGAGGATAATTAATGTAACATGTCTTTTGCCTTAGAGGTTTAAAGGAGCGGTTTGCAATTTTTGAGTCATTGGCCTCCCAAGTGAGATTCAATAATAAACAACAACAACAAAAAAAAAAAAGCCACCTCCTTTGGGTTTCCTCTTAAGGAGAATCAAGCAACACAGAGCAGCTAGGTGAGAGGATGCATAAAATGAAAAAAAAAAAAAAAAAAAAAAAATCCATTTCATTGCATTTCAGCATTGTAGTCGCAGGGCTCCATGGTATGTTTAAAGTGATCTGATTTATGCAGTTCTGGAAATGTTTTAAAGAAGCACAAACACCACAGTAGTACAAACATCACAGCTCCTCCAGGGTCTGCACAGTTTTACCCAACGTTCACTTAGTGTTCACCCACCCACTGTGTTGAGTAAACGTTTAAGACAAGAAACAGCATTACGATTCATTACGGTTTAGTACGGATGAAAGTCTAGCCGAAAGTGTAAGAAACCTACTGTACTTTCCTTCATGAGATTCAGCTGAGCAGCTGAGATGGCAACATACAGTATGTATACATATATAATATTACACAAACACAGCAGTGGCCAAAAGTATTCAGACAACATATGTCATGCATTATAGTTTTTCCTCTGAACAAACATAGTTCTAGACTACTGTATCTGTCTGAATAGTTGTGCTAATTAACTGAAACATTGCCTATGTGACAATTACTGTATAATCAGCTTCTGAAGCCATGGCCTGGGTCATCTGTAAACCTTTTAACCCTATAGAAAACTGTTGGACAATGTTTAAGAAGGCAGTAGCAGTCAAACCGTCCTCTATGCATGATCTTTTGGAAGCATTCAATCAGGCGTGGAAAATGCGTTTATGCCCAGCCAGATCCGGCAGGTTTTAAAGAATAAAGGACTTTATAGTATAAATTGATTGTTGTATAGAATGTATTTCATTGCACAAACTAACAACCTATTATTATCTTGATGATCATTATTGAAGAAAAATTGTGAATGTCACTAAAACAAAAATTCCACTAAATTTTTGTCTAAATACTTTTGGCTATGACAGTGTGACTGTGTCTGTTTGAACAGAATGTACTGTACTAATACTTCTTATATGGCTCTGAGACTTTCCTTTTTGTATTTTTCCAGGGTACTGTATTATGAGGCTGTCTGTTCTCTCAATTTCTTCTTTAATCAGTTCGACGGGAATATAAAATCTAATATTCATCAGGAGCTCAACAATGACTCTAGTAGAGTTGAGCGATGCATTTTATGATGAGTTTTCATCGATGCCGTAAAACGAACGAAATGATGCAAACTGTTACTCACTCACCTGAAAGGATATACAGTACAGTAGGCGTCTGCATTTCTAAAACATTTTGTCCATTTTGTTATTTTATTTTGTGACTAGACAATGTGTGCTGAGTACTGTATGTCTGCTTTTAGCTTCTCATCCAAAGGCAATTCTTAGGGGAAAAAATAAGAATAATAAAGTAATACTATAGCACCGAAACAACCAATGGAATGCCAGGTAATCACTCACATACTTTCTCTTTATTTTTAGAGTTTGTTTAAAGGATATCTAAGGAATTTAGATTAAACTAACCTGCACTGTGTAATTTTAAAAAGAACTGCTCTAAGTGACGTCTGCTTTCACCTGTCCTTAATCATTTTAAGTCCTTCACGATGCTTCCCATGCATGAGTGTGCACATGTGGTTATCACATGTGATTATGAGCCAGCCATGCATGTAATCGGTTGACTTTGTAGGTGGCTTATAACAACACAGCTTGAAAGCATAAAAAAAGAAGAAAGAAAAATTGTAATGAATGAATCAAGAATCAAAGCAGTGTGTCTCTGGGCAGCTGTTCAGCCAATTAAAGGGGGATAATGTTACTAACTGTGTTCTCCTTCACTAAGTCTCAGGTGCAGTGGGCTCTTTAATTACATGTGTTCTGCAGACACCCTGCCCGCACTAACACCTGAGTTCCTGCTGGCAGCTAAGTGTTTGGGGGGCAAATTCAATAAACTTACCTGAGAGAGAACACCCTCGACATCTAAGTATGAGGAACAGTGTTGACTCGTATTTTAAAAGCGTTGTGGAGTTATAATCAGAAATAGTATAATAATAAAAAATATTTCGCATCTTTTTCGTATACAGTTAATTTATTTAATTTATTATTATTTATTTTAATCTCTCTCTCTCTCACTCACTCATCGTCTATACCACTTTATCCTGTGTACAGGATCGAGGGGGGACAGGAGCCTATCCCAGGAGACTTTGGGCACAAGGCGGGGTACACCCTGAATGGGGTACCATTCCATCTCAGGGCACACACACACACACACTCATATTAATGCATAATCTGCATGTCTTTGGACTGTGGAAGGAAACCGACCATGCATGGGCAGAACATGCAAACTCCATGCACACAGACCCAAGGCGGGAATCGAACCCAGATCTTGTAGGTGCAAGGCGACAGTGCTAACCACTAAGCCTCTGTGCCACCTATTTTAATCTATTAATTTATTTATAAAATACTATTTTATATATTTTTCCCTGGCAAGGATGTCTGTTCAGATTGAACTTATGCTCGTGTACATAGGAAGGAAAGTCAATAAAAGACAAAATAGAAAGCCAAGTTGAATCCAAGCTCCATATTCCTTCAGATTGGAAAAGAAAAGGTCTTTCAAAAAAATAATAAATAAATAAATAAATAAAATCGTTCTTCAGTGATAGCATTTACACAGGTGGCTGAACAAAGCTGATTTCCTTCACGCTTTGCTTAAGAAGATGCCACCCTCTGTGGGATGTAACTTTTTTTATCATTATTTATCCTTTTTGCAAGAAAGCCTTAAATGTTTTAAGACAGAAAACAGCCACACATTCAAGACCAGCTATGTGGTTAGAGTCCACTTTTAGTACGAAAAAGTGGGACATCTGAATAATAATAATAATAATAATAATAATAATGGTGGTGGTAGCACTGTGGCTTAGTAGTCAGTGCTTACTGTCACCTTGCACCTCCAGGGTCCGGGTTCGAGTCTGTGTGTATGGAGTTCTCCCCATGGTTGGTGGATTTCCTCTGGGTACTCCGGTTTGCAGATTAGGCAAATTGCCGTTCCCAAAGAACCTGCTGTAGTAAGTGAATGTGTGTACTGGGTAAAAAATTGGAAAAAGAGACGCAGCTGTCTGTGGGAACTGTACACATGGTCACTGTGGCACCAGCTTTGGATGACTTGACACGAAAAAGTGGAAAAGTAGAATTTTCTGGATTAAATTTAAAGTAAACATAATATAATATTCTTGCATAAGCTTTGGCGGCATGGTGGCTTAGTGGCTAGCACTGTCACCTTGCTCCTTCAGGTCTTGGGTTTGATTCCCACGTTGGGACCGTGTGC
Organism: Leiocassis micropogon; assembly: GCA_028565275.1. Classification (NCBI taxonomy): domain Eukaryota; kingdom Metazoa; phylum Chordata; class Actinopteri; order Siluriformes; family Bagridae; genus Leiocassis; species Leiocassis micropogon. The sequence continues at coordinate 9,141,492 of JAOVVA010000030.1, read as the reverse complement.
ATGGAGTTTGCATGTTCTCCCTGTGCTTGGTGGGTTTTTTCCAGGTTCCTTCCACAGTCCAAAAACATGCAGATTAGGTAAATTGGCATTTTCAAATTGCCCGTAGTGTGAGAATATGCATGTGAGTGTTGACTGGAGATCCAACCATGGTTGTACAAATGGGAATAAATACAATGGTCACCACTGGCCTGCATGTCCTCTCAGCTGTATAGATACAGTAGGTAATTATTCTTCCCCACAAATGTGATGAATTGATTGAACTGATTCTCAAGAGAGCAGAAACTTCTCATTGACCTAATGGTCTTGTGTGTCGAGATTTTTTTCGCGATGTAACTTCTAACACTGAGAGGTGTTTTTTTTTTTTTCTCGGCACATGCACTCTCATTTGTCTAGCTCACACAGAGTGCTTAATCTGACTCCACAAGTTTCAGATGCGCTGGACCGAAACGAGAGAGTTGCACTGGGATATTGTCTTGGATGTACTTTGTGTATTTGGTGTAAATAGGCTTGGCCGGGGTGTAAATGCAACTCTTGCGCAGTACTTATTCCCATCATGGGATTTCAAGAAGATCAAGCTTGGTTCTGCTTAGATAAAAGTGTTAGGAAGGGGAAAAAAAAAGTAATAAGTGCATCCCTACTGTGAAACAATCTCAATAATGAGCTATTTCTGTGGCATAAATGTGGGGGAAAATAATAATAATAATAATAATAATAATAATAATAATAATAATAATAATAATAAATAACCTTCCTGTGAGGCTGACGAGACCGGGAAAACAAATCTAAAAATATCTTCTTATTATCTTTATAGATTTTGCTACACAGGAATAAGTTTAAATGAAAATAAAAATGGACATCCAAGCGTGTACGTCATTCAGGTCTCATGATGTAAAAGAAGGCAGATAGTGCTTTCCTAAATTTGTAAGATTACATTTACAATTCTGTTATACTCAAATATTGTTTTAACTCGATTTTCAAACGTCCAGTAAGGCATTTGCATTGTTATTAGGAGATATTAGCTTAAAAAAAAACGGCAACACAGCACAGGTCAATCATGATAAGAAAAAAAATAGATGTGCTTAACGGGGAGGCTTCAGACTTCAAACTGTGTTTTTGGGTTTTTGGATATTTCAGGTAGAACAAAAGTTATCATCACTTTGTTATCACGGCATGCGCCTGTGATGGGCGTGTGCCTAAACCTTTTGTCTCACTCCGTGGGCTTGCTAGGTAGGCAGCCTCAACCTTCTGCTTCTGCAGGTGTGCGAAGGGGCGGGGCTGCTAGAAAGGGCACGGCTGGTGAAATATCATCGTTAATGGATCTCAGGCTTTCTCCGCGCTAGAAAAACGAGGCGGGGGAGTTTACATCGAGGTCCGGCGGTCTAAAGAGCAGAGTCGTGCTTATTTTATTTTTTTTTGCCAAGTCATGTCTGTATAGTTGGTTAAAATGAAATACAGTTCAGTTCACCATACTGCCTAGATTGGTTGGAAAAAAGGATATGTCACTTTATACTGCACAATCCTGAGTCCTATATATGTTTATTAAAAAAACGAACAAATAAACATCAAAACAAAAAATGGCTTTTAAGAGTTTTAAGGGGTACATACAGCTGATATGAATTGTGACCCATTTTGACCCCTCTAGTCTTAGTCTCATTCAAATTTTGTGACATTCTATTTCTCAATAAGCTTATTTTTCAGTCCATAGAGAGACTTTTGTTTCAAATGTAACACAGGTGAACTTTTAAATCCTTTTACATATTAAAGAAACACTCGAGCGACACGGTGATGTAGTGGTTAGCACTGTCGCCTTGCACCTCCAGGGTCCTGGTTTGATTCCCGGCCAAGCTCGATTCCCGTCCCTGTGTGCATGGAGTTTGTATGTTCTCCCCGTGCTTGGTGGGTTTCTGCTCAAAGACATGCAGGTTGGGCTAATTGGTGTTCCCAGATTGCCTGTAGTGTGTGTGCCCTGTGATGGATTGGCACCCTGTCCAGGGTGTGCCCCGCCTCGTGCCCTAAGCCTTCTGGGATAGGCTCAAGGCCCTCCGTGACCCTGAATCTATGTGGTATAGATAGTGAGTGAGAAACATTGAACCGTTTTTTTTTCTTCTTTAGAAAATATTGTGAGTTCATATCCAGAGTTGAATTCTCGAACTGCTTAGCTACACGGCTGGCCAAAAGTATTAAGACAACATATGTCATGTATTCTAGTTCGCACAGTGCACAAAAAAACGGGTCACTAATTATCAGGCTAAAGAGTTGCCAAATTAAAACTAAGAGCTGGTTAAGTTAATGAATAGAACAAATACGTGGCAGAACTCTGAACTCTTACTTTTTGAAGCTGGGGTGTCTACACAAAGTTGCCTAAAACTAGAGAAATTTCATGGTAAATTTCTATAAAAGCAATCAAGCAGGCATGGGCAAGTGATGAGCAAGTGATGCCAGGGTACAGCAGACTTTTTGGCTCTATGTCCATGGATCCAGTAGGTTTTAAAGAATAAAGGACATTATACTAAATATTGATTGCAAATTATTATCACTATCTATATTGTCATTATTTTAAAAGTTTGCGAACACCCTTACAACATTTCACTCTTGTCTCACTACCTTTGGCCACCACTGTATAAGCCTGACGAGAATATACAGGTGTAGAAGATACAGTATAATCAGTGTTATTGTCTGTGATATGTTCTTGGTGCTTTTAATGTCAGCGCACCACCTGAGCACCTGGTTTCCCTCCATGTTGTCGAGCTCTGGTGCTGTTAATTAATCTCCATCTGTTATGTTTAGAGAACAGTTTGGGAATTGGAATTATCTGCCTATTCACTGATTAGTTTGCCCCTAAAACCATTTTCACCACACACGGTTTCGGCTTAGTTGTCACTGATTAGCATTGAATGAGTTGTTGTCAGGAATGTCATCAGTCTCCATTTTCTGCCAAATTCAAACATTTTGCTCATACATCAAGCCCCAACTGATTAATTCATTGCCTAGAACTAATCACCCCAGGAACTGGTAAACAGAGTATCTCTCTCTCTCTCTCTCTCTCTCTCTCTCTTCATCTTTGAACAAGTCAGCTTGACATTTTCCCCCAGTCCTTTATAAATACGCAGTTTGCTCTTTGCACCTTTCACAAAGGTTGATCCTCCCTGACAGGTCCACTCTATAGCGGGGCCGCATGTAGTATGCATTATGGGAGCTCAGGGAGCTACATGCCACCATCTCCATGCTAAAATAAGGGTGTAAAGAGCATTTTATAGTGAGTTTTATGTAACAGCAGTGGATACTATGAAGCAGGAAATAGGTCTGGATCTTAATCAGAGGAATGCGTGCCTTGGGCAATGTGGCGAAAATACGCCGATGCGTATCTCTGCACTGAGTATATCATCTTTATGTTTTAACTGACAAGATGGAAATCTTAAAAGTAACAAAGAAAGGACTAAAAGTATTAAAAGAGTAGAAGAATCAAAAAAGTGAGTAAAGGGTTTATGAAACGATAAGGCTTCTCGCTATGGATAGCTTGCTCTTTCAAAGATTCATATGAACTTCATTTATTTGTTTCATAATTTTTTTTTTTTTTTTTACACATTCCGTTAAAAAACGAAGATCAAATCTTTTCAGATGCTTCTCACTGGAGCAATACCCCTAGGGATGTGTCTTTTGTATGTAAAGAGCAAAGGAAAACTTTGACTCCACTCGGTTTGTAAGATCTTTTAACATACTAGTAAAATACATGAATTTTAAATAGAATAACTCCAAGCCTGCAGTCAACACTGACTTAATTTAGCGTATGCCTGTGTTCCTGCTGTACAGCTTGTATCACCTCATCCAGTTTAACATCAGTTCACACATAGTGTTTAACTTTATTCCAAGGGAAAAACTGTGCCAATTAGCACCTACAAACATACAGCTTGGCATCTTATGCCGGATGCCCTTCCATGCAACACTCGGGCTAGGGACCGGTACTGTATGCAGTGCCTGGGGTTTGGATATTGGCTGGGAAATGAACCTGAACCTGAACCTACCACTGAGCCACCAACGCCCCAATACAAGCTCTGTAAGAGCGTTTAAAAGATTATGGACAGTGGCATACATTCCAAACCATACCATACATTTGTTTCACTTTTATACGAATCTTTCTGTGAGGCAGCGGCAGCTTAAAGGGTTAGGCTCTGGGGTGCTGATCAGGTCGGATCAAGCTCCAGTTCCACCAAGCTGCCATTGTTGGGCACCTGAGCAAGTTCCCTAACCATGTCTGCTCCGGGGCGCTGTATCATGGCTCTTCCACCAAGTTCAGTTATGCATTTAAAGCAGCTTGTATACTGTATAAACCAATCTCAGGAACACCCTTTTACATCTTGTTGCCACCAGTTAATATTATTTATTATGTGGGTCAGGGGTACCTAAGTGGTTAAGGCAATGGACTACGGTTTGGAAGGTCCCAGGTTCAAACCCTACGACCACCAAGTTACCACTGTTGGGCCCTTGAGCAAGGCCATTAACCCTCAACTGCTCAGATGTATAATGAGATTTTTTTAAAAATAATCGTTCTAGATAAGGGTGTCTGCTCAATGGCGTAATGTATTTATGAAGAGACAATTTATTAAACTGAGGGAGGGGAGACTTTACATGTGGGTGTGGTGTAGTAGTTAGCACTGTGACCTCGCACCATCAGGGTCCAGGGTTCGATTCCCACCTCAGGTCTGTGTGCATGGAGTGTGCATGTACTCCCCCTGCTTGATGTGTTTCCTCTGGGAACTCCAGTTTCCCCCCACAGTTCAACTCCTAATTTGCACATAGTGTGTGTCTCTGTGTGTTTGCCCTGCGATGGATGGGCACACTGTCCTGGGTGTACCCTGCCATAAGTCTTCTGGGATAGGCTCCCAAGTGTTATATCAGATGAATGTAGGTATAGGGAGTAAAATTACCAAGCTGTTCCATACTGTACAGTATGTTTTCAGACAATATTATTTTATGCTACTATCTGGATTTTGACATAAGTATGGTTAGAAGTCATATAGATTTAGCCTCAACACATGTAGCTATGTTGTTTTACTTTGGAATCATTATACTTTTACCAGAGTAAGCCAAGCATTAGTTGTGCTTCTGAAACACACTAAGAAGAAGCCTTTATTTGTCTTATACACATTACAGTACACTGAATTTTATAAAAGGTTGATAAGAATTTGGGGACAGAGCACAGGGTCAGCCATGATACAATGTCCCTGGACCAGAATGGGTTAAAGCCCTTGCTCAAAGCCCCAACAGTTGCAGCATGGCAGTGCTGGGGCTTGACCCTTCCAACCTTCTGATTAGTAACACGGAGCCTTTAAAGACTTGCCCATAACATGCATCGTGGCAAGGAAGCCATTTGGGGTTCTTTCTAAGTGTGTTAAAGTAGCTTAAAATATTCCTGTATGACTTCAACATGATGATTAGCATGATAGTTAATGATAGTGCGTAAATAAATCAAGTTTCTGATTTCATGAGAAATCATGATGATACTTCCACACAATGTCCTTTTTTTTTTCAAAGGAATACAAATTGCACCCTTTGTAGTTATGTAGCCTGGAACAAATGTGTTACTTTAAGAAGAGGCAAAAAAGGTTAAGAGTAATGAGCTATGTGATGAGTGAGGGGGTTGCGTTAATTTGGTTAAGCATGAACTGTTTGTGCTCCCTACAAGATTATGAGCCCTGTATTACGTACTCCTGCACTACATGCCTAATGACTGCAGAACATTTCAAACTCAGTAGTCAGGGACAAAAAAAAAGGTGCAATGGTAACATTACGGCATTTGTGTCTTTGATTTACACTCTGTGAATCTGTTGTAAATTGGCCACCTGCTTTGCCATGAGTGCTGTTAATTAGTTTCTGTTAGTGTCCTTCACAAATAAAGCACTGATTGTTTTTGCAAGGTGGACAGCTGAATATTGTTATTAATCTAACCTCTGTGTTTCTTTGACAGCTCTTCCTAGTTACACTTGTGGCAACCCTGGGCAACTGCAGAATGGCCTCCAGCAGGGCTCCACTTTCAACATCGGGGATAAGATCCGCTACAGCTGCAGCCAGGGTTTTGTTCTGGAAGGCCACGCGGTGCTTTCTTGCCTGGCCACATCTTCAGGCACGGCTGCATGGGACTTCCCTCTGCCCTACTGCCGAGGTGAGTGCGAGCTATACCAGAGGAGTTTGGGACATGTCTTTATCAGTCAGGCACCCTGATGTTTATCAGCAAAGGGGCTGTGTGTGGCCATTTGTCCTGGTTGAGAGGGAGCAGAAGCACCTGCTGTGTTGACACTTGCCTGGGCGGAGTGGTGTGGGTGAATCTTTGTCAGTACTGTCAAACAGGACAGACATTTTGGGTATCTTTCAGACACTTCATTGGTGCCTGAATAGATTTAAATGATTTGACCTATCAATGTCTGGATGCCCCGGCCAGGCTCGATTCCCATCTCTGTGTGCATGGAGTTTGCATGTTCTCCCCGTGCTTGGTGGGTTTCCTCCGGG
>JAOVVA010000030.1:9115874-9133116 GCA_028565275.1 Leiocassis micropogon | reverse complement strand
GGTGTACCCTGCCTCGTGCCCTAAGCCTCCCGGGATAGGCTCCAGGTCCCCGCGACCCTGAATACAGGATAAAGCGGAATAGACGACGAGTGAGTGAGTGAGTGTCTGGATGCCCTATATTGTATATTTTGCTATTGTATAAAGGAATACATGTCACATGATACATATCTGGTACCAGGGGCACCACTGGAGTTTCTGGGACCCTTGAAAGGTCCCTAGCCTTGATCATAACAACACACTAATTATACATATTTGGTACCAGGGGCACAACCTAGAGTTTCTAGAACCCTTGAAAGGTCCCCAACCTTGACCTTACCAACACATACATATCTGGTACCAAGGGCACCACTAGAGTTTCTGGGACCCTTGAAAGGTCCCCAATCTTGACTATACCAACACTTTTAAACCTGCCATAACATTTTTAGGGGCCATTAGTCACTCAGGAAGCTTTGGAACCATTCTTATTTACACTCTCTTCATATCACTCCAGTCTTGTTGACATTTAGCATCAGGTTATATTATTTATTGTATACATTCTGTTATGTTTCCACTGCACCAAGTTTAAAATTTAAATGAACCACTGAACTTCGACATGCTTGTCGATCAACTAAGATAGCAGGAGAGAGACACACAGAAACACAGACGATATATAGGTATATAGGACAAAAAGAAGTACACAAAGAGATATATAAGTCTTAAACCAATGCTCCAAGTAAACACAAGGTGAATAGTGGTTTAATTAAATGCCACAATGCTAGCTACATGAGGGATGTATGAAGTGGGGGTCAAGGGTAACTAGGGTGGTTAAGGCATTGGACTACGGTTTGGAAGGTCCCAGGTTCAAGTCCCTCGACCACTAAGTTGAGCACTTGAGCAAGGCCCTTAACCCTCAACTGCACAGATGTGTAATGAGATAAAAATGTAAGTTGCTTTTGATAAGAGCGACTGCCAGATGCCTAAATGTACAGTAAGTGTGTACGCGCCCCTATATCATCCAGCAAAGGCCATTCACATGGTCTACATACAATTCAGAGCAAACTACAGGGAGTATTGCCATATAAGGAATTAAGAAGACTTAAATGAGAGAAGGGAGCTAAAGTCAATATAGTACAAAGAAAATATTAACATGCACCTTTTTTAAAGAAGCTGTCAATTCCTGGGCGATTTAATGAGGTGTAGTTGAGTAAATTTGTGTGGTGCAATGCACACTGTACTAGCCTAGGGTTATCACAGCTTAGCAGGGAACTCTACTGTACTGTATATGTACAGTGTATATATATATCAGTTTTTTTCTTTTTTTTTTGCTTAAATATTTGTTTGACATTTCTTTAAGATATGGTATGAAGAGCGCATTCTACACTTACAGGATCAGCAAGAAATACATAAACCATCTGGAGTACATTATCTTTGAACATTTATATCAGAAAAAGAATTTGTTTATTAGCCACCCAATGTATGCTTTATGACTAAAAGTATATGAGCCCCTAACCATCCCAACCATATTTGAGCATTTCTCAACCTGTTCCTACCAAACTTGAAACTTACATTTGTATAGAACATATTTTTATGCTGCAGCATTAAGAGGTCACTTTCACTGCAACCAAGGGCCCCAAACCTGTTCCAACATGACAGTACAAGACAAAGTTAACCAAGGTTGATCTGGAAGAACTTGAATGGCCTGCATAGATCCATGACCTCAATTCAACTGAACACCTTTGGGATTAATTGTTGCCACAGTTCTTGCACTCTTGTGCTCCATAACCACTGCTTGCAATATCCATAACCACAGTCCAAAATCCTCTGGAAAACCTTCACGGAAGAGCAAAAGGTGTAATGAAGCAGCTAAGGAGGAACACTTCCATATTAACAACAATAATTTGGGAAAGTCAAATGTCCTCACAGCATGCATGTACTACATGTTTAATTCATAGCTTTGGACTGGCTAAGCATCACACTACTCTACCAGTGATTATTTTCCAATAATAGCATGCCCTGTCATGTTTTATTTCTCACATACTACTGCATTTTACAGTAATTACAATTTTTTCAAACTGATAGTTTGTTTTTTGTTACTCTACCAACCTTTGATCTTCACACTTCAAAGGTGTTTGCCCCTTACCTCCCAATCTCATGTGCGAATGGTGTGTGACAATAGCCGATGGTGGTGGTGGTGGTCTCTGGGCTGTGTGTGTTCTTTGAACAGGCTGGTATAAAGCAATGCCATCTGTGCCCAGGCTGTAGGAGTCAGGAAGCCCACGTCCAGTCCCACATGCTCAGACATGCAGAGCCAGAAAGGGACCCCCCACAATCCTTCAAGCCCTGCAGGCGGCCCATGAGACTGTGGACCCTTTTCTTGGTTTTGCGTCATGTTCACGCATCCTCCCACACTGCCTTTCATATCTTACAATCATCTGTGTTTTGTTGCCTCTGCCCTCTGCCTTTGTCATATATATATATATTTTTTTTTTGTTAAACCGATTCAAAGCTGCTGACTCTCCTGTCCCTGCTGTTATGTATTGGATTAATGCAGTAAAGCATTCAGACACCTAAAAGCCATAAAAATGCCATTGTTCCATGATTAATTACATGCCAATAGTGTACCGACTAACATTTTATACAGGGGCTAATTGGAGTCTTGTGGTTCTGTTTTAAACCATGCATGTGCAGAAAAAAATAGCATTTAAAATTACTGTACACTGTAACCCCCCCCCCAAAATAAAAAATTGGCCAGTTTTAAGATTTCATTTAATGCCCATTGTTCTGGACTAGGGCCAGTCTGGACTTATCAGACCATGTGAGCTTTTTCTATTGCTCCAAGGTGCAATCTTTAGGCTCCCTAACAAATTAAAGCTTTAGTCTGACTACTCTTCCTAACTAAAGTGGTTTTCTCATGGACACACTGCTGTTTATTCCCAATCCTGTGGGTTCGCATCACACTGTGATGTGCATATGAAAAACATATTTTACTGTTAAACATGGGTATGCTTTTTACTGTTGGTTTTTTTTTATTATTATTTTTTAACTGGTTTCCATTTCTTTTTTTTTTTCTTTTCTTTTTTTTTCCGACCACAACTTTAGCCTGGTTTAGCACGGTCCTGCCAGGTTTGGATAACGTCTTAAAGGGTTCTTAACCCAGTCCCAGTCATTTAAAATCTCCTTAGTTGTTTTCTTTGCCCAATAATTTGACCGTTCTGAAACGGCGACACTTTCTTTCCCAGGCCGAGTACAGTAGCCTAGATAAGTACTCACCCCATTTGAACTTTCATTTTAAACAGTAAAAAACTGGAACTGAAATTGACTTGGCAGGGATTATATGATATAAATCTACACAAAATAGCACATCATATTGAAGCAGGGAAAAATCAATATAACCTGCAAAGTTAAGTAAAAAAAAAAAAATATATATATATATATATATATATATATATATACTCCCATTGCTGTGAAACCCCTGAGTCAGTTCGGTTAGATGCATTCAAAAGTTCTTCTTTTATAAACCAGGAAAAGCAATTTGAGACTACAGTAGGCGTATGCTTACTGAAATTATGTAAAGTGGGAGAAAAAAACATTTATTGGCCATCTTCTAACAAATAAACTAATTTGTTTAAAAAAAAAAAAAAAACATATATATTTGGATTTCTTTTCCTTTCTCTGCTTATGTCCTCCGTTTCCATGCTTTATTATGGCTGGACACTAAATTCTGTTGACCAGAAGGGGGCAGGAGGTCTGACTGCTTTTTTTCTTCAAAGTCAGGAAGTAATAAGCTTGCCTTCCCTCTTTAATGCCAGTTGTTTGGGTCTGTTCCTTCAAAACAATCTAGCTACAGTAATTGGTTCACCGTCATTATCTATTTTTCCTTCACTGCTGCACATAAACCGTCCTTAACACTGAGATGATTCATTCCCCAAGCATGTGAACATGTATATTCAGATTTCTTCCCCGTTCTGGGCTCGGCTTCATCGCAGAGCTCAGCGTCTCAATGGGAGCACGTTCAGCATTCTGCATTCTAAATGTCAAAGCAAAACCTGCCAGCTTCCCACCATGGCAGAGTGGCCAGAGGGGGGACGGGAGAAAAAGATAACCATATAAAGATCAGATCAGATCAGTCCTCTAAAGAAATCTACCTCTTTTTTTTTTCTTTCTTTCTGTCTGCAATCTTTGCTGTCAGGTCTAGGGGTGCTGGTTTGCACCTCTCTTTCTCTCTCTTTGCCACGTTGCCATGGTAGCTGCAAAGCTAGAGGAAAGGCTGCAGAAAGGCAGACGAGCCTGGTCAACGCTCTTTTTGTAAGAGACTGATCTGTGCACTATGTTCATAAGCCTGTGTTAGAAGGAAGATTGTGCGCATCGGTGCAAAAGAATATGGGACGAGGGACCTCAGACAGTTAAAAACTAAAGCTCGGATTAATTCGCTCAGATTGGTCATTTAATTATTTATATCACAACTTTAAATGGAATGAACCGAGGTTATTATTATTATTTTTGGCATTTTATGCTCTGGCTTTCTAATGATCATATTTTTTCACATGGACCTGTAATCAGCAATGTGTGAAAAAGCTAGCAAACCAGACCCCCTTTTTTTTTTTCTTTTTTCTTTTCCCAAACCTGTTTTTCTGTTCAACTTTCTCTCAACGGTTTGTATTGTGTCTCCTGAGAGAATGTAGTGACTGACGGGTCTTCCTGGATGATTGACAGGGCTTGGAGCCCCAGTTCGGCATTTTACATCCCTGGAACGGAATCATATGATTATCAAGCCATTGCTAATGAATCCCTGGCCACCATGACTAGAGAATCTCAGTGTCCAGGGAAGACAAGTGAGATCACTTACCTTTATATTAACATAGACACAGTGATTATGATCAATTTGAAGTGGTCAGCGGTAATACTATGATTCGTTCTGGACTCCCGACAGAAATGATCCCGTTAGGCATTACTTCTTTACATGCTTCTTCCTTAGATTGTTGCAACGGTGCTGTAAGAATAAGCTATAAAAGATGGACATGTTTGTGTTTTGAACGTTGGATGTGATGTATAGTCAGCTATATGCGGGGGTGTGTTTCAGAACACACTGCTGTTTTTAGGCAGCATGTGAAGGTCCTGCATCATGCCAGAATCCAACATCCTTCAGCCTGCCTGTGACACACACACATAAACACACCAGACAAATCTCAACCTGCCTTGTGCTGTGTACCACGTCTCAGAGACATCTCAACAGTCATGCTGCAACAGTCACTTAATTTAAAAACTTCGTTCAGGTTTTTGTCTAGCTTTTGTCCATGCTGAACACATGGAGCCTAATTCGGGAGGTTAAAAATGATCAAATCTGCCATTGCTCGTAGTGTCATTTGATATATGACATGATGATATTATCAATATTTTATTCATTCATTTGTCTTTAGTAAATGCTTTATCCTGGTTAGTGTCATTGTGGAACGGGAGCTTATTTTAGGAACGCAGAGTGCGAATTAGAGTAGTCATTTCACCTCGCTGCATAATTTAGAGGGGACGGGGAAACCGAGCAAGCCAGGAAAAACCCACATCGGTAGCATAGACAAACACACAATACATCATTTACCTAACAATAAGCACTAAGTGTTTACATCACAGTAATGGGAAGCTACAGGGGGATCCTGGGTATGCAAATTAGTACCCACTCTTTGGATATGCATCAATGATATAATGTACTCTCAGTGCAAGTTTATTTATTTCCAGATCATTGAGATTGAGAATGAGATGAGAATTGAGGTATGATCCTTTGGATGATGAGTGTGTTAAAATCCTTTGGGTCTGCTAATACATGCACTGATTTATAATGATTTGATTAATCGATAAGCATAGCATAAACAATTTCTGCTATGAAAAATACTCACTCACTCATCGTCTATACCGCTTAATCCTGTATTCAGGGTCACGTGGGGTCTAAAGTCTATTCCAGGAGACTTATGGCACGAGGCACGGTACATCCTGGACCGTGTGCCAATCTATTACAGGGCACACATACACTAACTCATTTACACACAACGGGCAATTTGGGAACAGCAATTAGCCTAATCTACATGTCTTCGGACTGTGGGAGGAAACCGGAGTACCCGGAGGAAACCCACCAAGCATGGGGAGAACATGTGAACTCCATGCACACAGAGGCCGGAAATCGTAACCCGGACCCTTGGAGGTGCAAGGCGACAGTGGTAACCATTACACCACCGTGCCGCCAGGGAAAAATACAAATGCATAAAAACATACAGTTTTGTATATGACCAGTATGTAATACTTTCCAGTTTCACTTTTCAATAAATGTGTAATACCTTATATCAGTATACTTTTAAAGCACCAGTATATTGGGGTGGAAATTCCAGCATATATGAATTTACATTTTGCACTTTTTTTAATAACTGCCCAACAGCTGAGAAGTGTCCATGGTGGGAATTCCATTATATTTTACAATATAGTAGGCATGTCCTCAACAGATAATGTCAAAATGCTCTGAGAGCTTTATCCCACTTGTCCCAAAATAAGCAATTTAATGATTTTTTTTTCTTCAAGGAGCATTTCTTATGATATATTTATATACATTACATTGGCATTAAAACCCACTACTGTAGGTCCCCATCAACACTTTATCAGCAGATCCTTTAGGGTCCTCTAAGTGGCCCTCAAGATTGGAACCGACTTGTTTCTCCAGCACATGCTCGACTGGCTTGTGATCCGGAGAACTTACAAAACAAGTCATCATCAGCATCAGAATTTGAAGCCCAAGTCAATATCTTGAACTTTTTGTCATGCTCCTCCAGCAATTCCTAAACAGTTTTTGCATTATCCTGATAAATAAGGCTATAGCCATGAGGGGATACCATTTCCATAAAGTGTACTTTTATCTTCTACAATGTTTAGGAAGGTGGTATGTGTCAATGTAACATCCTCATAAATGTCCTTTCGTCCCATAGTGCATTCTGGGATCACCACTTCTTCCCCAACATATACAGTATGACACTCCTGCAGACGGCGCTCTTCCACAGTGCTATAGTCCAGTTCTGATGCTCACATGTCCATTTTAGGTGCTTTCAGTGGTGGACCAAACATTACCCATTACTGTTTGAAAACCTCCATGACGGATGCACGTTTCTTTCCATTCTATTACGCCCTTTCAGTTTCAATTTGGGAACTGCCTGTACTAATTATCACAGGCCTTCAAGCTGGACAAGAGTTCGTGAGTACAGTGAGTCCTGTATGAACTCACCTACTATAACATGACAGGATGAAGAGACTGCTGGGTGTGTGGGTGAATCGGGGATTTGCGATACTGAAAAACAAGGTCAGATCTTCAGGCTCAAGTTTTTTCACTGTTAGAAAGTTTTGATCCCTTTGATTTACCCCAAGGAGGGATGGAGAGCGAGGCAGCGGCAGGGAATGAGAGAGAAGGGAGAAAGGGAAGGAGATTTACTCCGCCACTTCATCTTCTCTCTCTCTCTCTCTCTCTCTCTCCAAAACAAAAGAGTTTTATTATCCTGAGTGCAACAACTCACTCCCAGACAGACAAAGAGTGAGATAGAGAGAACACAAGGTAGAGAGGTATCTCGTACTGAAGAAATTAGGAAAACTGGGAGTCTTGACTTCCATAGCAGTGCATAAGCCTACAGTATGTAACAGTTGGTGTGATTGTCTACTTGAAATAATATTTAAAAGATGAGCCACAATGCAAGCACAAGTTAACCAAAATCTGAATTAATCTCCGTTAATTAACCATGTGTTTCAGTGGGTTACATCAACCCTCCTGCTAGCTGTGGCACAGTTCCTTATTTGAATCCATCTTCTTTGAACCATAGTTCATAGCTATTGTTAGAGAATTAATCACTCATATTGCGTGTGTTTGTGTGCATACTTTTATAGCAGACGATGGCTGTGGGGGAACTCTGCGAGGTCAGAGCGGCGTCATCACAAGTCCAAACTACCCACAGGAGTATAACAACAATGCTGACTGCACATGGACAGTGCTGGCTGAGCCAGGTGACACCATCGCTCTCTATTTCACCGACTTCCAGCTAGAAGAAGACTACGATGTGCTGGAAGTCAGTGGTACAGACGGCTCTGCACAGTGGTGAGTGTGTTTCTCCATCTTACCATACTGTATCCACCCCTACGCTCACCATTTCTAGATATGTGCGCCGTGTGTAATAAATGCTGTTGTACACGAAATGCTTTGATATGAACTTCAAACAAAAAGTTGCTGAAGTGACTGCGTATGTGGCTCTTTGTGTGCTATGCCATAAAACCTTTATGGTGTATCCGCACTGTGGATTTGGACCTAAATTACGTTTGAAATGGACCTGAGAAGGTGTTGCATTTAAATGCAGACACCCTTTTCCAAGGCTAATAAAACTGCCTGATGTAGTCACTGCAAGAGGAAAACTTTGTTTTATTATTATTTTTTTTCTTCTTTGTTTTCAGTAGAGATTTACTGGTTTGTTGGTTTTGCTTTCTATATTTTTTTGGACTAGTAGGGATAAAACATGATGGCGCACGCTAGTGAGAGAAAGTAATCAAAGGCATGTGCTGTTCTGAGGCTCGACACAAAACAAAGTTAATTATTTTCCTAAAACAGCATGTGCCAAAACGTTATATCTGACTGTTATAAAGGGCTGACACTAAAACAGTCCGCTCACTGAAAACGGCACCATATTAAACTAAAACAAATGAATAAATAATGAATTATAAAATAAACTTTGAATTATTCTAAATATTGCAACCATGGACTATTATTAGAGCCGCTGCTATAGAAATTTAATCAAAACCTTCTGGCAAGTCATATTTGAGAATTCTACAGCACCACTGCATAAATAAAAAGGTTTTATATATGCCATATGGGTGGCACAGTGGCTTAGTGTCAAGATGAGAATAAATACTTGGGTCAACGTTGGCCTTTAATGGTCATGATTGGCCCTCACGGCCCCTAGTTGGACTACAGAGGTTCCTAGATGGATGGATGGATGGATATGCCATATGGCCACATGATGGCCTAATGGTAAGCCCTGTCGCCTTGCACCTCCAGGTCCTGGGCACGATTCCCGCATCGGTTCTGTGTGCATGGAGTTTGCATGTTCTCCCCGTGTTTGGTGGGTTTTCTCCGGATTCCTCGGTTTCCTCCCACAGTCCAAAGACATGCAGATTACTCTAATTGGCATTCCCAAATTGCCCATAGTGTGTGAATGTTGACCGGAGGTCCTACCACTGTCATAAAAATGCAAAATATAATGGTCACCATTGGCCTCCATGGTCGCTAGTTGGACTACAGAAGTTCCTAAATAGATGGATATGCCATATGCCTTTCTTTTAATTTTACATTTCATTCACACATATTTGTTATGTTTTGCCTGTCTTTGTGCGGATTGAGCTTGTTTTATTTATGGACTGTTGACTAACGATATGTAATGTATTTTGTGTTCCATGGAGGAAGCACCAGGTCACGATCAAATTTGGCAGTAAATTGAATAATAAGCTCAAGTTAGGGTTAGGTCATTCAAATAGCTATTTTCAGTTGCCATGCAGGGTGCTCCGTCAGCTGCCTCGAGCTGTTTATAACTGAGCCTGAGCAATTAGTGAGCTTGCTCTCCTTTTTTATCACAAGCTGAAAGCATGAATCTAAAAACAGTAACTGACTGGGTTGCTTTTTTTTATATCAGCATTTCCAGTTTTATGGGAAAGCTTTAATTTCTCATGACAACAGCTTCATACGTAGGATTGTAGACTGCCTGGTTAAAAAAAAAGTCAGAGACTTTAAGTGTAAAAGTCACCATCTTTGATTATGGTGCACAACGTAGCGGCCAATTCACAATTGTTTGAAAAGAATTCCTCATGGTCCCAAAAGCACTTTTTTGCAATGGAATATGTCAATGCTATCAGGGCAGAAAAACTGCATTGATTGATAACCTGGACATTCAGTAGATTCAGGGCATCACCTGACTTGAGGCTTGTACAGGTGGCACTACATGTATGTACTGTATGATGGGTGCATCAGTTCATGTGCTCATCTTCTTACCCTAACGCTCCCATCACTCTGGAATCAATCAGGACCCATTGGACCACATACACTTTTTTTTTTTTTACAAATTTTCCAGTTTGTCCAAGCTCCCTAGAAAATTGAAGCATTTTTTTCTTTTCTGATTGGCAAATTTTCTGGCCACATAGTGGAAATGTTCTTACTTTTACTATTAGATGTAACTGGGATTTCTGCTTTCTTATGTTGCACCTTCACCAAGCTTTTAAGTGATCTGCTACCACAGATTTCTGTCTGACCATATTTCTTCTGCGAAGTTGACAGTTCACCACTTAACCTTAATAATTTAATATATATGTTTTGTTTTTTTTGACCAAACATTGTATCTTAACTGTCATACAGTAGATAGGACTGCAACGTGATTTCACCCCATGTGACATAGCAACTCCACCTATGTTTTTTAAACTTATTATCTAGTTTCCAATGTATGTCCAAAAAAAGTAAATGCAGAAATTGACCCCACAATAATTTATTACTGTAGATAATTGTTCATTTGATGTTAAAGTTGAAATCAGTGGGCTGTACAGAAGTGCACGGGGTAGCATGCTTTTCTCAGGTCTGTGTAGGTTCCCTCACGCTTATACAATTTTCCCCACATTCAATAAACATGAAATATGGGGTCTGGCTACTAAGTTGTCACCAGATGTGAATGAGTGTGTGAATGTATATACAGTATTCCTGCCTTAGTGCAAGTGTTGCTGGGCAAGACAACTGATCCATCATGACATGTCAAGGATAAAGCAGTGTCTGCACGTGTATGACTGTTCTAGAAGTGGAGTAACTGTGTGGGAGAATGGTAACAAACCAGACTATAGTCAAGAGACGGGACAGCTGACATTAAATCAAATAGTTTTCATCTTTGTAATATCAACTCAATATTTATTGAAGTATCTGTACAATTATGCAAGCCCAACTATACAGAACCAAGTATTCTGTGACACAGTTCTGGAGATGTATCAATCAAAGTTAAAATGTAAAAGAATTATGGCACAACATAAGGAGGACATTATTTTTAGCGAAAGATCAAAAAAGGTCAAAGGTATCTCTAAAATTGAAGAGATTCAACAGATCAGAAGAAAGAAACCGATCACAGCAACAGGACATCATAGGACACCAGTACAACCATAGTGCAGACAATCCACAGAGCTGGGCTTAATGAAATGGTGGGAAGATAGATATTACTTGGGGTTCAAGCCTTAGCACAAATGTTAAGCCCTTGAGCAAGCCCTTTACCTCTGTCTGCTCCAGGAGATCTGTATCCTGACTCACTTGTGCTCTGACTCTAACTTCCTAACAGAGATATACAAAAAAAAAAAAATAAATTCAATGTTTTGTAAGGTACATGTGACAAATAATCAAATCTTTCTGTTGATCTTAATCATAATTTTTCAGCAATGTAAGGGGACTGTTGTCATAGTAATCCATCGTGATGGCAGCATCGTCAGTATGCTTCTTATTAGAAGGAACTGGGAAATTGTTTCCAGTAGAGTGCAAAAGAAGGATGAAGTCAAATACAGGGCAATTCAAGTGGGAAACATGTTGCAGTCTGCATTAGACAAGAGATTGGGGTGGAAGTTCACCTTCCAATAGGACCATGACCTTGAGCATACTGCCAATGCTTTATTCGAGTGGTTTAAAGCCAACAATCTAAGTGTGTTAGAAAGGACCAGTCAAAGTCCAGACCTCATTCAGATAAATAACCAATGGTCTGGAACCAATCTGCCAGATCTTGAGAAATTCTGCTAATCCTGTAAGAATGGAAAAAAATATGAGGATTTCAATGTGCAAAGCTGATGGAGACATACAGTATTGCAGGAGATTTGATAATTGCCAGCAAAGATGGACCCAAGGGGTCAATATGCATCCAACCAATGAATGTCAACTTGTTTGTTTTTTTAGTCTCTGTCACAAAGACATGCTTTAAAACGTTAGAAATTTTAAATAAAATGCCTATAAAATCAACAAAGTAAAGTGAATCTAGTTCTAGCTTGGAGCACTAAACATTTGTAAAAGTGGGAAGAATCCTTACGTAAGGTACTGCATTTTAAATCTGTGTGCGAACCTGCATTACTTTCTGTATGTCCTATTCATTGTGCTTTTTAATGATATGTTGAGCTTGTTTTGAATCCTGTTAGTCCTTGGTATGTTATGCTGAGCTAAACTGAAAGCTTTTGCCAATGGTCGGTATGTTTATTCACAGTTAAGTCTAACAATGGTTGTATCTTGACTAGGGCATTTAATTGGAATATTGTCCTTGCCCCATTTTATAAGCACTGCAGGGGAATCGATTTATTGGCTAAAGCATGTCTGACCCCTTTCAGCTTGTTAGTATTGTATTCCCGGTGGACCTCCATTACATCAACAAGCCAATGGACAAACAGGTTATATGGGGCATACTGGTAGCATGTCGAGCGGTGAAAACGTGGACAACTTTACAGTTCTGTACATTTTGTACATGCTGTACTCTTTACTTTTTGTACAAATGAGATGCTCACTGTCCCTTGTGGTTATGGTATTATTAATTATACTGTAGGACTGAATGGTACCATAATAATGGTATTATTAATTATACTGTAGGACTGTAGCTTATACACATACACACACTCAAACTCTCATTCACACACTATGGGCAATCTGGGAAAGCCAATTAGCCTAACCTGCATGTCTTAAGACTGTGTACCCAGAGTACCTGGAGGAAACCACCAAGCGCAGGGAGAACCTGCAAACTCCATGCACACAGACCCGAGTCTAAATTGAACCCAGATCCTGAAGGTGTAAGGCAACAGTGCTAACCACTAAGCCACTGTGCCTGCGTTTTAGAAGTTCAATTTAGTACAATTTCAGCTTAACTGTTGTGTTTGCATTTATTTTAAAAGTTTGGTTTTATTCAGTCTTACTGAAACCTGAGACAGAACTTCTAACAGAAAGACAGGTACCCAGAGGTGCACATGAGTACAGTAAGTGACTGACGGGACAGTTTCAGGAAAAGAGGCTGTTTAGTAAATGAGTTCAGATTGCAGTGCCATTTCAGTGGCCAGTTGTATGATTCGCTGAGAAACAGAGAGAAAAAGGGGGAATAGAAATGATGGAATACTTGGAACTGATCTTGCCAAGTAGGTAGAGTAGGAAATTTGTTCAGGTGGTTCTGAGCACAACGATGAGGATTTTCAGCTAACCAGAGATAAAACCTCTCTTTTTTTGGAAAAATATCTTTGATTTTTAGAGGGATTTAAAGTCTTAGGTAATACTTGCCTAAAAATAAATTAACTTGGCCAGCAGAAATTCTTCCATTTAAGGTACTGAATATGTACGGTATATTTGAAAATATTGGCTGTACCTCAAAACTTGTATGTGTCCTTCTAGTCCTTTTTCCATAGAAAGTACAGTGCAATCTTGGATTACGAGCATAATTTGTTCTGGAAGCGGGCTCGTATTCCAAAACACTTGTAAACCAAGTCAAATTTTCCCATAAGAAATAATGGAAACTCAAATTATTCGCTCCACAACCCAAAAAAATAAATACATAAAAATAATTAACACTAAATATTAAGTAAAAATAAATCCCAACAGATAAGTGTTTCCGTTTGTGCGCACCAGCGCTGTGTATGTGGGTGTGTGTGAATCTAAAGAAAGCTCCCCTCAAAACCAAATCCTCAGATCGCCAAATCAACAACCTAGAGCCTTAGTCGCCTGAGCCACCAATCCCCTTTGAGTCATGACTTTATTCATATAGAACCTTAAAAACCACAGAGCTCACTTAAATTAGTCCAACTTTTTTAGGAAATGTTTAAATAAACAGTAATTCTGTTGATTGTAATGTCCTGCCTCTAATTTCCACTTTCTGATGTATACCAAGAGAATATTAGCTTTGTTTTTTCATTGTCTAACATATGCATATGTTAGACAATTAAATGTGTGAGTGTGCATGTGTGTAAACATGCACACTCACACACGCACACACCTTGTCAATACAGTAGAGGGAGACTACTTACTGGGATTGACAGATCTCAGTAGTTCTAAACTCCTTATATCCTTTCCCTTATCCCTCCTGTCTTCTCGCTGTCATCACACATGGGGTCACAGCAGGGCCTTTAATTAAGCACACAATTAGCTGAGAGAGAAAGCAGGCAGAGAGAAGGATAGAGAGTAATAGCATGACAGGGTAATTCGACCTTCAAATGCTCTGGAGTGTGCAGAGGGGAAAATATCATCTAAATTAAATGTAACAAAATGTGAATGTACTGTACATACATACATAGAAGCGAGAGCTCACTGCTCATTCCAGATCATGGCTGATTAACATATAATTTAAATCTATAAATATGTTCAGGAGGAATGTAATTTACTGAGATGTAGAGCCAATTTAATGTTTTTGATTGTTTTGTCTGTTTTCTAAAGTAAGCCAATAGTGTGTGTGTATGTGTGTGTATATGTATAGTTTATATCTAGACAGCTGCGGTTATAATTCCTAAATGGTTAATGCCACACTTTGAACCCTTGGAGCTAAAAGCCTTGACTTCGAACACATCTTTAGTGTTTTATTTCAAAATCAATGTGTTTGTATACAGAGGCCAAATGTCAAAAAAAAAAAAAAAAAGAACATAATTTTTCCAAACCGTATGGACCTAACCGTATATGTATAATTCTTGGCTTGTGTCTCTTGTGTCACTGCCCATAGTAAATGTACTGTATGGATGTGATATGACAATGACACAGTTTCTATGACACACAGTTTAATTAATGGTAAATTTAATTTTAATGTTGCAATGAAGTCTTACCAAAAATATTTTAAAACTCGTAACACCCATGACTTTTTAATAGACCTTATGCTGAAATCACTTTTACACAGGTAATGACTAGTAATCGTACTGCTTTTCATAAAAAGCCTAGAGAAAGCATCAAGTCGTGCAAATACAGTTAACTTTTCAAAATCTTTTCAAAGAGCTCTTAAGGACTAAATACATCCAGGGCATAACTGAGAGAAAGTGTTCAAAGGAGAACTAAAGTCGGTCATGTAGAAGAGTTTTGAGAGGACTCAAAACTCAAAGAAAAGGTCCTCTCTTCAGATAATACGTGAACTATGGCTACATTTGTCGACATCACGCCAAGAACAACACCAACCACACTATGAAACGCGGTGGTGGTAGCATCATGCTCAGTGACAATTTTTATCAGCAGTCTTAACACTTTTTCTGTTAAATTGATTTATTTGGGTTTGTGTGTGTTTTTTTTTTTTTTTTTACCTTTTACTGGTTAATTATTTTCGCACTGCAGTAAAGGTTTTTCATAAATTAAAATTCTGAACGAGCACAGAATGAAGATACGGCAACAATGTGTTAGCTGCTTGTCTCAGAGTTCATGTGTAGGAGTAATAATCCTTGACACATTTTGAAATCTTTGCGCAAAGGTTATTGTCAGGGGAGGTATTTCCTAAGAGGGCGTTATAAAAAGAAGGAAAAGAAAGATTGCTCCTAATTGTATCACCGTGAGTGTAAGTCGCTGGCAACTTCATTTTGCTGAGAAAATTCACTGAGATGTCTTTAAACATGAGGAAAAAAAAAAAATTGCTTTCAGGAGTGAATGCAGAGGAGGCTTCTTTTTAATAAAGGCTTGTAATTTCAACATTTTACCACCGTTGCAGATGTTATTCTGACATTTATGGCTTCTTCAACTCCACTGAGATGGAGCTGCTCAGATTTGAGCAAATGAACTACAAAGGCCCTTGAATATTTTCTTACCTTTTATTTTGGTTTCCAAGACAAACCATCTTTGTCGTAAGCTCCTATTCTACTCTTTCTAATGTATTGGGATGGAGAGAAGGTTATAATCGTGAGGCACTAGACTCCTCTGTAGTGAAAATGCATATACAATATTGTCAGTGGTCCTTTTTTTTCCTCTTTGTCTTTTGATTGAGCAAGTTGGATGCACCGTTTTTAGTGTTGGATTTGCTTTGAAGCATGGTGAATAGTATCTATTGATTACCTCCAGCCAAGAAGTTTCTGTTCATCTTCTTGTTGTATTTATTTTGGCTGCTTCAGTTAGGGGTCACCACCGGGGATCTGCATATTTGATTTGGTTTGAGTTTTTTTTCATCAGATGCCCTTCTAGGCTTGGAATCTGTATTGAGCTTTTACTTCTTCACGGTTAACTCCAGCCAAGACGATTATATTAAATTAAATTAAACCAAAATTATATATGTTCATATCAAACAGATAATCTATTGCCTTTGATCATACAGAATTTATAGTGTTTACCGAACATCTGACACGCCAGCTCATTTGTTCTAGATCGCCAAGGAAATGTCACATACCATCACAGCTCAGTATACTCATTCATCTCCATGTTCTTCTGAGAACAACTTTATCGCTCCTCATTCGCCCCTGGCACCGTTATTGGCTGCTGACAAACTACTTCCTGTTCTCAGTCTTACGTGCGCTTCTTCCTTTATCGTTATTGTTATTGGCCTGATCCTGTTTCTCCATACAGCTGTCATTTCATGATATTATCCATCAGTCAAAAGCCTTCCTCTGCATTGCAAGGTATAATCACATGTCTAAAGATTACATCTGCAGAGTATGATTGTTTAGGGCTCTTGAATGCATTTTCTCATACGATGTGATGAATTTTAACGGGGAAACATATGGTTGATACCATGGAATTTGACTGGATTATAAAAAAGTAGGCATGTCAATTTTTTTCTTTTTTTCAACATAGAACTTACTCTTTAAAAATGGTACAAATATTAGTATCACATAGTCAATAGTCTACTGTAGGTCAGAAGGTCAGAGGTTGTACACTTACATAAATGAGTAGATGTCTTTTGAACAAATTGTACAGATTAGTCATACTTAACTTACCCAAAAGATGCAACCATTTTATTCTAGCAGTTAACATGAGAGAGAAAGTCATGGCGGTTTGAGGGAGTTAATATCAATATCAAATGTTTTTAAAAAGTCTTTTATTTCTCTAACTATCATGCCTCCAGGGTCGAGGGTTCGATTCCCGCCTCGGATCTGTGTGCATTTTCTCCCCGTGCTTGGTGGGTTTCCTCCAGATACTCCAGTTTCCTCCCACAGTCCAAAGACATGCAGATTAGGCTAATTGGCAAACCCAAATTGACTGTAGTGTGTGAATGAGCATGTGTACTGTATGTGTGTACCCTGTGATGGATTGGCACCCCATCCAGGGTGTACC
>JAOVVA010000030.1:9082676-9097375 GCA_028565275.1 Leiocassis micropogon | reverse complement strand
ATTGCTGCAAAAGGGGCCCAAACCAAGTACTGAGTACATATGCATACTTATACTTTTCAGAGGTCCGATATGTTCTACAGTATGTACAAGCCTTGTTTTATAGATTGCATGCAATATTCTAATTTTCTGAGATTGTGGATTTGGGGTTTTCATGAGCTGTATGCCATAATCATCTCAATTATGACTAATCCTGGCTTGAACTATCTAGCTTTGCATGTAATGAGTCTCTCATACAGTATGTTAGTTTCACCTTTTAAGCTGCATTACTGAAATAAATGAAGTTTTGCACGATATCCAAATTTTTCGAGTTTCACCTGTATATGAAGTAAAGACACCCAGCATTGGCTAGATTCATACAACCCCTCCAACCCATAGACAACTGCCAATAATGTTGTCCTGGTTCCTGGACTAATGCTTTTATGTTGGAGAGCCCATGATGTAGGTATAAATTACATCCAGAGATATAAATACTGTACTAAAGAACTTCCCACCGTGCACAAGAGTAATCTCATTTGAGTTCATTTAGCAACGCTTAGAGTTTGTTAGTTGTTTATTTATTTTAATCATAAAAGAAAAGTATGTTCGGAAAACATCAACCGTCCTGGATATTTTGCCGGAGTAGCACATCTTTTGCTTCAGCCATCCAAGTTATTTGTGAACACTGTACATAAGCTTGACTCATGATTGTATACACAATATTTACACAGCTCCTCTGGCTCTCAGACTCAGAATAAAGGTACATAAAAATGTGTTTTCTCAGTAAAGGGAAGTACCTGTAGCTTGCTGAGTGAAAGGCTTTGTCAGGCTGATTGAATGCAGACAGATGGCTAAGCATGGATATCAGAGGCTTAGTGGTGTAAAGGGAAACATCTTGGCAGTAGCTGTAATGTTTTTGCCCTGCTGGCAACGTCGGTGTATGATGAGATTGGGAGGGGGGAGAGGTTTGGATGGGGTTGCTCTATGATGGTGCTGTTATGGATAGCAAAACTGTCAGCAAGTTTTAATAGAGAGAAAGCCTTTAGGGAAATCTCTGTAGTGCTCACTAACAATGCTGTTGCCGTGCTTTCGGCAAACTAATTTTACTGTGATGCTGGTAAATGGCTGCATTTTGTGCTTATGTGTGTATACGTAGGGAGGAAAGTGCTTTTACCTTCGTTCTTTTTTTTTTTTTTTCCCTGCTGTCTGCTTGCAAAGCCTCAGAGGAATCTGCAAATGGTGCTAATGGTGGTATGTCAGTCAGCAAGAGTGAGAAAGCACATCTTTATGAATAGAGAAACAGAATGATGCGTCAAGCGAATGTATTTTATTGTATTTCCTAACCGCATTTTTAACGCCGAAAGCACGTCATGTCTGTAGAGAAATGTATTTATTAGAACGGTCCCGGAAAACAATGACAAATCAGTACTCGAAGTGACCGTGGCAAGGAAATTTATTTACGTTTACAGGAATTCATGGAATTACCGCTCAAAAATCCTCTAATATATATAATTAACAACTCAGTATTATAATTAACGTTTTCTTCGCAATACAAACATAGCAGGAACAGATGATACACACATTCACAGTAATGCATCTACTTATTTGTTAGGTAATTTTCACCCACTACACTATCCCATTCAGGATTGTGGAGAACATTTATATTGTACTGTACAGAATGTTTTGTGGTCAAGCTCAAACAAGTTACAGGTGCACCACGGATCGGCGGGATAGGAAATAACCAGGAATCATTGTCAGTGCAAAACAGAACAGGTGAACGTTTCTGGTAATAGACCTGTGATGGAGCTAGATGGAGACCGAAAACAAATTCTCATGGCAACACAAACTCGCTCATGTTTACCACTGACTCACAGTCAGCTCTCCATAAGTAAGAGAGTTTAGACACGAAACCAAGGAAACACGAACCTCTTTGCTTTTGAACATAACCAAGTCTGTAAAAAAAAGTATAAGTAGGATTTAGTTATGTGGTAATTAAGCAGGAAATCTCTAAGCAGTGAGGAATGAGGATCATTTATGAAGCACCGTGAAGGGCTAGGGTGAAAATAGAAAGAGCCACCAATTCATCTACGATAAGAAATGGTTTCCTGCTCCTTATGCATTATGCATATTGAATGCCTAATGTGGGTAGAGTTCTATACCAAATTGTAATCAGTTGAAGATACCTATAGGGTTGGTTGGTTTGTTATTTACTTAATTTATTCATTTTCAATGACATATTGGATTTGCTGACTGTTTGTTACTGTATATTCATTCATTCATCATCTATACCGCTTATCTTGTACAGGAGCACAGAAGCTCATCCCAAGAGACTTTGGGCACAAGGCAGGGTACACCCTGGACAGGGTGCCAATCCATCACATGGCACACATGCGCACACACACATATACACACTATGGTATTTATGGGACCAACAATTATTCTAATCTGCGTATCTTTGGACTGTGGGAGGAAACCAAAGTCCCTGGAGGAAAGTCGGCAAGCAAGAGGAGAACATACAAATTTCACGCAGACAAATCAGAGGCTGGACACAAACCCCCTATCCTGAAGGTGTGAGGTCACTTCACTACACCACTGCGTCGCCTGTCAAAGGCTGCCTAAATTTTGGAATTAACTACAATTTTTATGTGTTACCCTGAAGTACACGGAATGAAGGTGTGACATCGCGTTTATTAAGTGGATTTCAATTGCACACTCATACGCGCACATTAAAAAAATGTACAGCGCCATCTGCTGAATTTTGAGATATACGAATGATTTTTTTAAGGTTACTCATTTATCTTTCACAGTAGCATATCTTGTCTTCCCGTGGGCCGATTGCGATGAAACAAAGCCTTTATGCTACCTTAGGCTCGGCAAAATACACCTGTGAAAACCCAGTAAAATTCTAGTACAGTATATCAGTATATGATGTGGTCTATGACTCATCTTACATCCTCCGAAATTATGTTTTTGCAAATATATGTTTTTGCAAAGTACAGACACGCCAACTTAACAGTTTTATTATATGTATAGACAGATATATAAATATATATAGCCTTCTTATCAACATGGAGTGCTGAGATTACTTAAAAAAATGAATGACTAAAGATGTAATTAGTCATGCAATCTTTTAGATTACTTAATCTGATTTCAAAAAAGCCTTCATCTAATTCCATGTGGTTTGCTTTCATAACTTTTTGATCAAGCTGGTTTAATATGGATTCACAGACTTAAAAAAAAAAAGAAAAGAAAAAAAACACCTTCAATAAATGTGCTTCTTTGAGCTCTACGTACACCTTTGATTGCTAACCACTGAGCGTGACCAATTGTGCTACCGTGGCTTCGGGCCACAGAGACTCACTTTTTCTTTTGCGCTGTTCGTGCTCTTCACAAAGGTTCACAGATTTCCATTGCTATGCTTTAATTATACTAATGATTGTAATGATTAATCAGAGACACAACCTGTGTTGTTCTTTGTGCTGCTTTCTTGTTCTCTCCTTTGTTCTCTGATACTGAGACCAGATTTGGTTTTGCAAAGGGATTGTCATAAAAGCTTTTTACATTGTACGTCCACATTTAAATTACTCTAACGTTCACCTATAAGACCCGCTGATCAGAGCCTCATACTTCTCCCTTCTCTGCTCAAAAGACTCCTGCATGTGGGCTTTCCATAACAATGTTGTGAAGGTCCAGGTCCACCAACATGTATTGAAGGTGCTTTAGATTGTGATGCTTTTTTTCACCATCCCTTATGGCATTGACACATGATGCAAACTGAAAAGGAAAGTAAATACACGAGTAATCTATAAAAAGTAACCGTCGTCTGATTGCATATATTTTCACATGCATCCGACTCTGATTACACGCTTGATTATTGTAAAAGGCACAGCAGGTAGTGCTGCTTGCAGGTCGATCCTGAGCTTGGGTTATTGTCAAGCTCAGGAACATCTTGTCCTGTTTTTTTGGGATTTTTTTCCAGGCTCCCTAAAACAAACCTCTAGACAGAATGTCTAGACTAATTTAGGTGTAGGGTTGGGTACTGAAACCCTGTGCCAATATGGCACCACCATATAACTTGCATGTACTAGAATTAAATCAGAGTGCAGATTTCGATGTTTCACTTTGGTGCCACCGCATCCAAAAAAGTATTTCCTGACTGAGAAAATGCACGATAACGTGCGTTGGAAAGCTCTTATAATAATACAAATCCAATTACAGTTAGTCCCCGACTTACGAACAAGTTCCGTTCTGGAAGCACGTTCGTATGTCCGACTTTGACACGAATATGCAATGTAAAGGATACCAATCCACTCGACTAAATCTGTCCCCTTTCCACACACTGCCATCATGTGGGCAAAAAAACATAATTGCACCTAAGAAAATAAATCTCACACGTGAAATATAATAGTGCTGTCTCTGCGCCTTTATATCGCTAGGGGAATCCTGGACGCCGTTTTGTCTCAGAGCTGAACTGTTTTGTTGAGGAGTTTTACGAAATTAGGATTATTCACCATCAGGACAGCTTTACAGAATAACCATTTTCTATCATTGTCTATCATCACCATCGTCATTTTCTATTAGACAGATTCATTGAAACTGGTGAGGCTGACTAATTCATAACTCAAATGTTTGTAAGTTGGGGACTACCTGTAGTGTTTGTAGTAACGCAAAAATCCTTGTTGTTTTAACATCCCGACATAAGTAAAAGCACAACTTGTAGGGGAAATGAGAGCATCAGTGTGAATGCAGCATGTGCAAGCAGTAATTGCACTTGCTCTGACGGTAACAGGTAGCGTTAGCTCGCTAAGCTAAACACGCTTAAATTAAAATGCTTAAAATAAAAGAATGCTAAACGTTCTAAAGTGTGGCTGTATTTTACAACATCGAATTCTGACACCGTGACGTGCAACAAATGTCTTTCAACAATTGCGTGTAAAGGGGGAAACATGCCAAACCTAATGAAACATTTGAGGACACACGGGATGAAGTTAAAAGCAGAGGGATGCATCGTGTTTAAGATCCTGCGGACATCAGATGGCAGCGTGGGCATGCCCGGCCCAAGTCAGACCAACTCTAGCAAAATCAGGTCGTTTTTTTTTTTCAGATAAGACAATATGTCAAATTTCTGCCAAAGAATTGCTGAAATTTGAAGCTGGTTAGTAGCATACTGAGAATACCAACTACTTTGCTGTTTTTGGTGTTTAATTAGTGAAGTAGTTGTGTTTTGTATCTACTTGCAATTATGTACTGTATGCTTCAAATATATTGGGATACCCATTTTTTAATTTCAATAAAAGGGCATTTTTTTAATGTAATCCAGCATTTTTTGTGGCTCTTTTTTTTTTTAAAGTATCAGTTTAGGCACCATTTATGCACCGGTATTGTAAAAAGCCCAAACATTACCCAACCCTACTTATGTGTGAATGAGATTATGAATGTACAGAATGTGTCCATAGTCCAGTGGACTAACTTGAGGAGGAACAATGGACATTCCACCCACCTCACACCTAGGGTTTCTGGGAAAGCTCCAGATCCATTCCAGTCGTTACCATGAAAACACATTGAATATGAATGAATATTGTAAACATCTTCCATGATCTACAGTATCTATAGTACAGTATAGTCCTTTACTATACTGCCCTGTAGTGCTTATAATACCACATTTCTATACGACATGCTCCTCACCGCCACACTTCACTCCTTTATTTTATTTCCCTTCGTCTTTTTCCCCCAATCTGTAGGTGTTCTGTCTCTTTCTCACACACACACACACACACACACACACACACACACAAACACATTTATTCCTTCTTTCTCACATTGGGTTCATGCAGTTGCTATATTCCATGTGATTGATTGTTTTAATATGTACTTCAATTGATTCAACTCAGCTCTAGTTCCTGTTCCTCAGAGTACGAGATAAAAGATGAGCCTAAATATAAATGTATGAAAAAAAAAACAAGTGATGAGAGGAAAGGAAGAACGAAACGATCCATCAAAGAGTTGCTGAAATTGCTATTTAATTTATATTTCCATAGAATACACTTCTATATATCAATTTCTTTATATAATGCGCAAAATGACAACATGACTCTTGAAGTTCCCTTTCTTTATAGAGCTTTTACATAGAATGGATACTACATAGCACAAATGTTGGACCTATTTAGCACAATCACGCATCGTACGGTATAAACCCTTATGCAATTTTTAATGAGGCTCTGAGTATCCCAGATTGTTTGTATCTTGGTTCTTAACTCCGTTTGATGAATAAAGCATGCTTTATTGCTCTGAACGTGTCGCGCTCTGTACGGTATATGATGATATTCTTTATTTGTTTATGATGCTGTTTGTTGGTATTGATAAGACACAAAATATAAAGAGACAGCTTAGTTTTATTTCTTGAGTGCATGGTACTTGGAAGCGATCATTCAGCATGTCGTGTATATTGACAAACAGCTGATATGTGGTCCATCATAGTGAGCATCCCCTCTTTATGGGGAGACATTTGCAGGACTTCTAGGATAGCATGTTGGCATAGTCTAAACTGTGTAAACAGGACGTTAATGCCGTTCCGACTTGTCTACTTTTCATTAGACGTTCGCATTACCTTCGCGCCATTTATCATCGCAGCCATGGGTTCGAGAGCTTCAGGAACATTAAATGCTCATGCCACCAGGCCCAGCTGTTCCTCAGCAGGAGGCTCTGTGAGAGATCCCCCTCAATCCAGCATGTCACTCCGAATCCATCTTAATTACAGCAGCACATCACAGGGAGGTGACAGAGTGAAATCACTCACCCCAAATATGAAATGTGCACTAAGTAGGAAAATTAGAATGCGCACGCTATAATTGTCAGTCTTCTGGTGAGCCAAGAAGCTTTTGTGCGAGGCAGAGTTGTGTTTGTGAATTTGCTTCAACTGTCTGGCTCCCCTCTGCGCTCGCTCACAAGTAAACAAACAAGTTATCTTCACTCAGTCGGAGCCAAGGCCAGAGGGATACAAGCAGGAATGCAGGTGGAATCTGCATGTTTCCTGTGGTTTGCGATCTGAAGTTGTTGCGGTTCTTCTCATCCACTGAGAGCTGGGCTGGGTTTGCTCGGATTGTAAACACAAATCATGCCAAGTCCCAGAAGTGGCAGCCTTACCATGGGCTTCTGAAATACCACAAAGGAAGAAGACATGAAAGAACCTACATCAGAAGGCGAAAAACAGCAAGAACAACAGTGTCAATGGCCAATTTAGCATGTAAAAGACACGGGTAGCACTGTGGCATGATGACCCAAAGGAAGCGGCCGAGTGCAGGCAAACACTTTCTTCTCTGTCCTTTGAAACTCTGGAGAATAGATGCAAGGTCAGTCATGGTCAAGGATGCAGGCAAAGAGGAGCACCAAACAAGGAGCGTTCATATTTCTACGGCAGCGGGATTACAGCTGTACCGGCGTGACTTGCCAGCATGGCACGCAAAAGTTGAAAAGTAGATTTTATTCCTGATGATTCCTGTAATTGTTTCAAAATCTATCCTTAAATCATAGTCCTCTTAAGTGTCACACACACACACACACACACACACACACACACACACATATATACACACACATGCATAATAAAATTACACAGTCACTGAAGTGCTTGAGGTTAATGGTTGGAATGAGTCTGAATAATTTTTTATTAAAATTTTATCAGAACAGCTACATTAGCCATTTTACTTTAATCCTGTGACAGTTATAATATTGTTACATTGTTGCACTCTTATGTTGTCAGTCAATGTATTAAGGCATGACTTCCATTCAATGAAAATTTCTTTTTTTGTGCCCCTATCACACGATTATGTGGGTTTTCCCAAAACTGTCACCACATAGTTTTAAGTAATTTTTTTTAGGGAGTTCTTTAATGCTGTGGCTTTAAAATCTCCTGCTACTGCAAACATGTTTCAGCATGACAATGTCTCCGTTCCCAAAATGACGTCCATGGAAATATGGCTTGCCAAGGTTGGGACGAAAGACTTATGTATATTCTTACGAATAGCTCACAATAACAGTAAATAATACTCATGAGGTGTAGTTGTAAGATGGCATGGGTGTGTAGTCTACCTGTGGGATAATAATTGTCTCTTTGCTTGCTTAGACCAAAGAGACTTCTCGCTGTGGTTGATGGTTGTTGGTCACCAGTAGGTCTGAGTAACACTGCAGAGCAGTGTGTATTGGACATGGCGAGGATTGCACTGTAGGCTCATCTTAATTTAAAGCTTTAAGGCTAATAAACAGATTTCACAAAGTAGGATAATGTAATCTTAGAGTAAAAACTTGGTCTGGAGATTTAAACCCCAAGGTCACCTCAGTGTCATCTGCCCATCAATGCCAGCAAAGCAAAATTATCACCAGATCATGTATCTCTAACATTTTCTACAGTAAAGGAATTTTACCCATTTTACCTTATGAAAGGCACTGCTTAGCCTGCCAGGTTCTATCTGTGATGCACTGCAATGGGTGCCACATCTACTTGTAGCATACATGGGCATTTGCTACTGTCTAGCAGTCCCTGAAGAAAAGTCAGGATCTTGAGAATCTCATAATGTGCCAGATTTTATGATGTGGTAAATGCCTTTTTTTTTTTTGTTGCTTCCAGCTAAAGGTATACAGGGGCTGTGTGCTTGGAGCTAACGATTGTTTCGTGTACTGCTGCTTGTTTTCAGTCCTCATTAAAGCCAGAGATGCCAGATCCACAGACACATGTGTCCTGGCTAAGAAGGACATCAGAAGATCTGCTTGGGGAGAAATTTTGCCAAGGTGCTCCAACCACTATTAAACATTGTCATGGAAACAATGTTCTTGCCAGGTACCTCCAGGCCAAACACAGGCTTAAAATAGGTGATAAGGCCGGAACATCCCGTCCCAGTGATCTGTCCAGTTCTTTTGTGTTGAATGTATTGACATGAATTTCCCTTGGCAGTGCAATGTGTTCAATGGGTTCAGACTGTGCTATGGAAAAAAACACTATGATTATGAATGTTAAGACTGAGCAGTGCATGCAAAAACCCATTATTTTTCTTTCTCCTTAACTTGGCCCGTGCCCATGTATTACGTAAGTCATGTGACAGTTACCAATCTTGGAAAGTGAAGGCTATCACATGCTTCCTTAGAGATGCGTAAAGCTATACAAGGACATCTTTGACTGCTCTTCTTCATGTTGTGTCACAAGACAATGTAACAGGCTCGGCGAAAAAGAACTGCCTGACCCCTTTTTTCTTGCATGAACTCTTAGATGCCCACACTTAGCTAGTGTTGCTGTGATTGACAAGTAAGAGAATGTATGTCACCCCTCCCAGTTTAGAGGTTAGATGGCTAAATTTGCTCTTTTTGGCTTCCTACCATGGATGGTTGTAGCATCATTAGGATTCAGGCTCTAGGGTGCACTACGACGACGACGACTACTACTACCACTCCTACTCCTAAAACAATCAAATGTTTGAGATGCTTAGACTTTGTGCCGATCAGTAAAACACGAGAAATGTAATCTCAGGATTAGAAAGAGCGATTCAATAAGGGTGCTCTTCTATTAGAGTGGAATTCAGTTACAGGTTCACAGAATAAGACCCGATCTCTTACCTAATGCAGGAACATTTCATTTTACCCCTCACAGTTTGATTTCCACTTCTACACTTCATTCCAAGATAGCCAGTGAGATGTTGGCCCTGGGCTGAGACGTTGTCAAATGCTTTGCCCACAGGGCTTCACTGACACACTGTTAAACGTATATTATTCACTTTGATTAAACTTCAGGGGGCTAAAATGGAAGTGACAACACAGGGCAAATGTATGAATGTAAAATAATGGACAAGGAAGCTTTAACCAAGTGAGCAACCGTGTGATCTGCTAAGCCAGGCATTTCCAAACCTAAGAATTTTGAAATGTGAAAATCTTTTGTGGCCCACCCAAACCTTTAATCGAAATTCTGATCAACGAATGAGACCAAGATAAATGAAGAATGGCATGTAATTTAAATTCCACATCTTCGTTTTATTAATGCTGAATAAATGATTACATTTAAAAATGAGTTGAGTCTTTTAGAACACTGAAGGAACTGCGTAAGGAGAAATTTGCCATTGACCGCCGCTCTGCTTTTAATACGATCATTCCTGACATACTAGGCAAACTAGCAAACTGTCCAACTTGGACCTCTGACAACCACTGGATAAGGGGCTTCCTCACAAACCACCCACAGACTCTTAGGCCTGGCCTCCACCTCTCCTCGTACCTTACACTTAGCACCAGCTCTCCACAAGTATATTACGCTATACTCTATGCCGTATATCTGTTACTGCATTTCAACCCAACCTTCTTAAATCATCATTAAATTAACTGGTGATACCACAGTGGACCTACAGAGATGAGGTTCTGAAATTGTCAGCATGGTGTTTAGGAAACAACCTGACACGAAACACTACTAAAAAAACTCTTTGGACTTTAGGAAGCCCACTGTAGACCCATCTACTTTACATCTATGAGGAAAGAGTTCAGTCCTTCAAATTCCTAGGAACCTACATCTCCAAGGATCTGTCCTGGTTGACCAACACTGCTGCGGTCATTAAAAAGGCACACCAACGACTACACTTCCTGGCAGTACTCAGGAAAAACTGCCTGTAGGAAAGTCAGCTGTTGTCCTTCTATTACTCCTCCATTGAAAGTATATTGGTGTACTGCATCTTAGTCAGGTACACCGGTTGCTCTGCAACAGACAGAAAAGCTCTTCAGAGTGTCATCAACGCGGCACATTATCGGCCGTCATCTGGCCTCCTAGGATGACATTTTCAGCTCCTGCCGCCTCTGCAGAGCCATAAGGATTCTGAAAGACTCCTCACATCCAGGACATCACCTGTTTAACCCGTCGCCCTCTGGAAGGCGCTACAGGGCGATCAAAGCATGAACAAATTGACTCAATAATAGTTTCTTTCCCAGAGCCATAAACGCACTCCGGTCCGACTAGCTCAGGATGACTTTCATGCGCAATATGCTGTCTGCCAGTTGACGACTGGCGCTTCAATACATCCAATGCATCTCATGCAATAATTAATATGTCAAGGTCCATTATAAACAGAACCTTTATAATTTATTACATGATTAGTGCAATACTACATGGCTAGTGCAATCATTTGTCTATCTATTTATTGCTTACCTATCGTATGTCTGTTTAATACACTCTATTTTAAATGCACTATTTTAGAAGTTGCACTCACAGTTTTGTTATATTTTGAGTTTTTTTTTTCATGTGGTTTGATTTTTATTGTGAACCATCCGTCTATTTAACCACTCTGCTAATGGCTATAGTGACTAAGTATTGCAATAGCATTAACATTGAACCTGTTCATTAGCACTTATGAAGGTGTTTATTTCATACTTATTTATTGTTTTTAGGTTCTGTTGTAGATACTACCCGTTTTTCCTTATTTGTTGCTATTTCTCTAAATTAGCTGTGCCCAATTAGCAATATTATTAATTGTTCTATTGTTACTCTTTCATGATACGCTATCAATGCTAAAATCTTTATTAGCTACTTTCCTTTATACACATCAACTAATACAATTCAAATGCATTACACTGCTACATTTACTGTCACACCATACATATATACTGCTACTTGATACCAATGTGCACATTTCCACTAAAATACTGATAAAGTACATTTGAAAATTAATAAATACAGTAAGAGATTAAGTAATTAATATAGCAATTGAACAATTGAAAAACAGTTTATTAATACGTTCACCATTACACATAACGTGTACAAATATCAGCTCAGATGTATTCTGGAAGAAAACTGTTAACCATTTTAAAATAATGAATCTTTGCGAAAATAATGTGGCACAATGGTTAGCACTGTAGCCTTGCAACTGCAGGGTCGAGGGTCCAAATACCTCCTTGGGGCATTGTGCATGGAGTTTGCATGTTTTCCTTGTTCCAGGAGCCCTGGGTAGATTGTTCCACTATTCCCCCCATCTCCGGTGTCCCTGACAATGAGATCATGTTACTATGATTATGATTCGGTGCTTCGGTTTGGCTCATTGGTGCATTATTACCATTTATCAAGCATTACTGTTATGGCCACATTATTTATGAAGGATATCGGATCTACTGCGCAACAGCCAAACACTTCAGATACCTTGTGTCATAATTCTAAATTGATGTTCCCCAATCCGGACACTTTTACTAATTAGAAGTCGTAAAGTGTTATATTGAGTCTGGCTATAGCCCTAATATGCTAGGTAAAATTTGCTGAACACAAAGAAGGGGGAACAGATAGAACAGACAGTAAATACGTAGAAAAGCCTGCATATCAATATCTGGTCAATGATTTTTCATAGCAGGCTGAGCTGGTTATTCTAACTAATGCCTCTCAATATCAATTTCAAAATAACGAGTCAAGATGTTTCTTGCATGTGTGGGCTATTAAACATTAACATTCATACATGCACGTGATTGTATATCTTAATTGACTGGTATGCTTATTTTTAGTAATATTTATTTTTATTTATTATTCATTATATCATTCGGTCCGGCACTGCATCCAGTTTTCGGCGTAAAACCTGTGCCAAAGTTGTGTGCGGATCGGATCATCTTTTGTACTGTCATTTTTAACATAACTGCTACTGTATAGTCTGATGCACTTGATATGATGGTAAATTACAGGACATATTTGTGCATGGTCTCTACACTCTAAGAATACACCGGTAAAATGATGTGCTAATTAAGAATACAGCAAGTGAGCACACTGGGATATTCTTGAAGCTAAACAATGCAGACTAATATACTTGTACCAGTGCCAGCGCCGGTCAGTATCTCTGCTGTGCTGAGAATTGCCCATCGCTCAAATAACATCTGGCCAGTGGTGTTCCTGAGGTGCTTTCTTTCCACTTCTGAGTTATGAAATAATTATGTATTGCAACAGGCTACAGTCACGGCTACTAAGGAACTCTCTCTATTCTTTGAAAACAGACTTTCCACATGAAATGTGTTCAACGAAATGCGTTCAGTGTTTTAAGTATCAAGAGGCAATGGACAGGGCACATAAATGCTATAAACAGGAGTATTTAGAACCATAACTATCACATTCTTAGGTGCTGGTAGAACATCCCATTTCTGCTGTTATGACTAACCTCCACTCTTCTGGCAAGGACATCCACCAGATTTTGGGACTTTTGTTGCAAAATTTGTGCAAAAGCAGTCAGTCACCGATGTTGAATAAGGAGACCAGGTGTAGTTCCTAGTTCAAAGTTCCTGGTCATTTCAAAGTTCTGCAGTGGGCTTATTGTCACGGATCTGTACTTACCACTTGAGATTTTTCACTCCAGCTTCGACAAGGCATGCTTTTGTTGACCTTGCATTGTGCTTAAGGACATTGTCAGGTTTTGGCATGACATCTTAGTTCTATTGATGGGAATATTTAATCTATGGCATGCTAAAACATTTTAGGCAATTCTTTGTTTTCAAAGGCTCACACATGGCTAGAGTAGTTTACTTGGGTGCCCACAT
Source organism: Leiocassis micropogon (assembly GCA_028565275.1). NCBI lineage: Eukaryota > Metazoa > Chordata > Actinopteri > Siluriformes > Bagridae > Leiocassis > Leiocassis micropogon. The sequence goes on along the minus strand of JAOVVA010000030.1, from coordinate 9,083,875 downwards.
ACTTTTGGCAATACACTGGTAGTGCACATGCTGAGTATCAAAATCTAAAGGTCATAAAATTGTGTCTCTTTCTGTTCTCTCTTTCTTACTTCTCCGTCGCTTATTCTGTTTCTTGCTGGAAACACTTGCTGAAGAGACCTCCTGAGTGATGGGTACTGGGTGGAGTTGTACTTCGGTGAAGCGTTGCAGTTCATCGCAAGATCTGCTTACTGTGTGAATAAAGCCATAATTTTATTTCTCATAATTCTAATTCGTTGTCACCTACATTTACCTCCTACATATACACTATGTTGCCAAAAGTATCCATACAATTGTAACATACAATTCTTGATCCATAAGTTATAATATGATTTTGGCCCACCATTTGCAGCTATAACAGCCTTAACTCAATGCATTTGTGAGGTCAGACACTGATGTTGGACTAGAAGGCCTGGCTTGTAGTCTCTGCTCTAATTTATCCCAAACGTATTCTATCAGGTTGAGGTCATGACTCTGTGCAGACCCGTCAATTTCTTCCACAAAAATGTTGGAACTGGTGTGGGGTTGGTTTTCAGTTGTTTTTGCCTGGACGCTTACTTCCAGTGAAAGGAACTCTTAATGCTTCAGCATTCTAAGACATTTTGGACAATTTTATGCTCCCAACTTTCTGGGAACAGTTTAATACCCCTATCTCACCTGTGCATTTTGACTCACGGTGAGATGTGGTGTTAGGCACCGTGAGCTGCCGCAATTGCCCGCCGACGTTCCGCTGACGTTCTGCGAAGTTCTGCAAGGTCCGCAAGCTTCCGCGAGGACCGCCAAAAAACTTAAACATGTTTCATTTTAAAATTTAAAAATGTAAACATTAAACATGTTGAATTTTTCGTGCGGAAAGATGGAAACGTACTCACAATGCCAAAACCCGCGGTGAATCATGATGAACCGTACTTAGTACTTACTAACCGCATAGGTGAGAGAGGGGTATTAGGATGGCTCCTTCCTATTCCAACATTACTGTGCACCAATGCACAAAGCAAGGTCCATAAATACATGAATGAGTTTGGTATATTTGGAAATAAAATGTACAGTTTAAAAAAAAGTGTGTGTGTGTGTGTATATATATAATGTTATATGTGTTGCACATTATATACACTGAACAAAAATATAAACGCAACACTTTTATTTTTGCTCCCATTTTTCATGAGCTAAACTCAAAGATC
>JAOVVA010000030.1:9046113-9056316 GCA_028565275.1 Leiocassis micropogon | reverse complement strand
ATATATAGTTTATTTTCATCACTAATCACTATCCCATTACACAATAAACTATTATTACCATGATGCTGTTTCTTTGTAATAAAGTGAAAAGTCCAATCTGTAATACTTCTTTTGATATTATATTATTCTTAATTGCAAGTGCTTTTATTGATCAAATCATGCTCATTAAGTACTACATGGAATGTAATTGCATGAAGAAATTCAAATTAAGCACTCTAGTGACCTCGAGCAAAACACTGATTATGTATCAAAGAGAAAACATTTTAATTGACCATTGTACTGTAAAACCTCGTTATACTCATAGCCCTAAATGTTTTAAAAGTTTCCGTCTCTATTTCTTCTGTAGTATCACAGATGGGTGTGGCACAAGGACACAACATGTGCCTGGACCCCGGGATCCCAGACAGGGGGAAAAGAAAAGGCTCAGACTTCAGGTGAGAAATCATCTTAAGGTTTGTTAATTAACCGACTCGTTTCAGAGGAAAAAAAGATAAGAGACGAAATAAAAAAGAAAAAAAGAAAAAAAAAGAAAAAAAGGAATGCAATTATTTAATTTATTTATTTCTCATTGGCATTTCAATTTTCAAGGTTCATTGCAAATATTTGATCAGAATAAACATGGACTTTGAGATCTCAAAGGTCAGACCAAGCGAAGAGAGAGCAGAAGATGACAAAGAGTCAGAGAGACAAACTGTGAGAATTGTAACACAGACAAATAGGGACTATCAATTTCACACATACTACCTCCATTTTTACCAGAATGTTCTTTGCTACCTGAATGTTCCTCTGACAAATGATTAGTAACGGATAATGCACACTGCTGCCTCTGCACCGCACCAACACAAGTTCTGACCACTTGTTGCACAACAGTGAGTCACCGCTTAGGTCAAACAAGGCCAACACCGAGCTGGAGGTGTTATACAGATTATATGTATATATATATATATATGATTTTTTTTTTTACCTTGTTTCCCTGGAGGCATCCTGGCTATCACACACTCACATGTGTGTGAAGGGTTTTCAACAGCAGGGGCTGAAGGGCTGAGTGCGTAAGTCAGGAGAATGAATGAAGCACAGACACACTGGAGGACTGATAGTGACTGATAGTATGTGAAATGTTCAGCAGACAATGTCTCTATATATGTTTTTCAAGTAAAAACAATAAAAATCTTCAGATCATAGCAGATCTTAGTTTTAGGCAAATACAATCTTTTTCGATTTTTTCACAATTTCACTGTGCCATTATTTCATTTATATAAACAGTGAAACAGTGAATGAAAAAAAAAAACATTTAGCCAATACTATGTACCCAAAGTGTACCCTATGTATACTACGATTTGGAGACGTTGCCGCTGACAAGAAGACAGGAAGCAGAGCTGAAGAGTGGACAGCGCAGGTAGGATGGGTTGGGGACAGATTAAGATGGTTTGGACATGTGCAGAGGAGGGATGAGGGGTATATCGGGAGGAGAATGTTAGAGATGGACCTGCAAGATAGCAGGAAAAGAGGAAGGCCCGAGAGGAGGTTTATGGATGTGTGGAGGGAGGACATGCAGGAGGTTGGAGTGACAAGGGAAGATGTGGTAGACAGAGTTAGATGGAGACAAATTATCCACTGTGGCGACCCCTAACGGGAGCAGCCAGAAGAAGAAGAAGATGTACCCCCATACTGCTTCCATAGCATTTAAAAGGGTGCAGCCAGGTGCTGGTAATCATCAGCTCTTGAGTAATTGATCATCAGCAGGTGTGCAGACCTCTATAAAAGCAGTTTTTGGCAGATTGCTGATCTGGAACATTCACGTGTGTGTTATCACAATGCCAAGAGGAAAAGACATAAGCAATCGTCTTATAGAAGCAACCAAGAGGCAATTGTTACTGAAAGTGTTATAAAACCAAGTCCAAACAGTTTGGAGTTCAGTGTTCTACAGTGACTGAGATTATTCACAAGTGAAAAGCATTCAAGAGAGTTGCCAATCTTTCTAGGAGTGGACGTCCCAGCACATTCACCCCAAGATCAGACCATGTAGTGCTCAGAAAAATACAAAAAATGCACAAGGGTACTTAGTTTTTAATAAATACTGGCACGATGAAAAAGGTTATAAAAGTTGCATTTGCCTAATACTGAGACCTGCTATGATCAAATTATTTTTTATGTTTTTACTTGAAAAACATATATAGATACAATTATCTGCTGAACATTTCATGTCCTATCAGTCACTACTGTATCAGTCCTCTAGAGTATCAAAAAAAAACATAGAGGTACTAACTTTTGAACATGACTGTATACATACATACAAAAAAAAAAACGTGCATATATGTATATATCTTAAATCAATTTAAATGCATACTATATGCACATTTTCATTTAAATGCATACTGTATCCACTCTTCCTGCTAATAATGCAAGTAGATACGGTATAGTTACATGCATAGCACTTTCTAAAGAATGTGTATAACTTTATGATGTCATATACTATAATACTTTATAATACTTTATAACTTTATGATGTCAGGATACATAAAACATTATTTATCTCTAAATTATCAAACATGTACGACAGTGTGCACTATAGTGTATATTAGTGTGTTCTGTACTGTATATAATGTAAATGTGAACAACAAGATTTTTAAAGTTCAGTATTAAGAAATTTATATACAGTACCCATGCTTTATAAAGAGTAGTGTATATAATTTTACCTGCTTTCTGGCTTCGAGGCTGACACACTTATTTTTAAAATCAGGAACGCTCAGGTATGTGGAACCACTGATGATGCGTGCAAAGTCAGGCACAGCGCAAATCCATCCCATAATGCTCCTGATGCCATAATAAGCACAATACATCACCAAGTAGTTATGTGTATGGAGGGAACGTAATGATGCAAGCCAGACTTGAATAATTAACTTGCGACGTGAGGAGAGATCACAAAGGCTCATAACAGAAACGATCACCGATGACCTTAATATTGTTTAGAGCAACATAAACACGGATCCACACAGGCTTATCAAGCTGCACAACATGTTTTCAGCCTTCAATCAAAATCTTCCCACACTAGCCGAAAAAAAAACAGCCCAGCACCCACTTTAACCCAAAGCACTTCCCACACCCCACTCTGCACCACACTCCCTCCAATTCTCTAGCACTGCTTGACTGCTCACACCATCTCTCAGGGTACAGGGGAGACCTGCATCAAGACTCTTTTCTGGTCTGCCTCCTTGGTGATGATATGAACTTCCTGCTTATGTCCAAACAGCTGAGTCACTGGCGGTCTTCATACCATGACTTCTATTTAACAAATAAATAACTTTCTAATGAAACAGTATGTATTTGTCAATAGAGACTTCTACATGTCGCTCTAGATATGGCCATCTGCTAAATGCTTTGTATGTAATTGCAAACACAGCATGCTACATAAAAAGGACTATGATCATCAGTTCTCCAGGAAATAATATTCTAGTTCATTTCCTTCGGTCTGTATTAATTACCCAACTAAGCTTTTAATACTGTACCTTTCTGACTTGCAGGCGTGGGGCCACGGTGCACTTCTCCTGTGATGAAGGTTATGAGCTGCAGGGCTCCAAGAGCATAACCTGCATGCGGGTAACTGACAATTATGTAGGCTGGAGCGATGACCGACCCATCTGTAGAGGTACCACTCATGCTCACACTGAATTTTAACTTAAAAAATTTTCATGTACATTTTTTTTCCCCCCCATCATGTAAAAAACATCCCACATGCAGTACATTATGTACAGTACGTGTTCGTATAGTATAGCAAAGAAAGGACAATGTGGATGAGGAAAGAGAGGCTAACAGGAAACAATCCATGTAGAACATTTCCTAGGAGGGATAAAGACGCCTTTCTCTTTACTAATCAGCTTATTTAACCAGACTCGGCACTGATTAATTACTTTTATTGAGCTTTACTAATTTTCTGATTGTGATTGTCCTCGAGAGTTCTCATAATTTTGTGCTGCAAATGTCTCAAGTGGTGTTTTCAGTGTTATGGACACCATTTTCATGGTAGAAGACCGTGATGGTTTTTCAGCATTCAGACGTTCAACTTTTAAAGTATTATAAATGCAATATAAAAAAAATGAAAAGTGCATAATGTAAATGAGATACCCAGACAGATGAGGGCAGAGCTAAGGACAGCCGGGGAGAGCTGAGTAACAAGTTAGGGAGGGTATCTTCTTATATGAGGTCACAATATGGGGGAAAATCTTATTGCTTGTTTTTGCCCCAATCAATACGAAAATGGAAAAATGACAAAAAGCAAGGAATGTATTCCCCCTTGTTTTTAATTTGGATATACACACACACTTGAGACCGATCTGAATGTCTACAACTAACTAAAAAGTGAATCTTGCATAATAAGTCCCCCTTAGAGATTTGGCTACTGAAAAGTAAATTGCTTGGAATATGATGATGGAAATTGAAATTCAAATGCTGAAAGCCCTCCGAAGTCTATATGTATATGATAATTATGTTATATAATGGTCCCACTTAACTTATGCCTATGTGTTTGGAAAATATCTGAGTTTTTACATGGATGATTTTCTAACAAATGTATTTATTATTATTATTATTATTATTATTATTATTATTATTAATAATAATAATAATAATAATGATAAAAATTATAATAATGCATTTTATTTATATAGGCCGCCTTTCTAGTCACTTTAGGGGGTTCTTTTATTTGGTAAACAAACAAACAAACAACAATTTGAACAGGCAGTTATTAAGATGAATTAATAAATGAATGAATGAATTAATGCTATAAAGGCAGCACTCCACATTCATAATAATAACTATGGCCATTGTCCCATGAGTTTTATACATGATATACTGTACATATCCACCGAAACAAAAAAAAGTCACTATTTGAAGAGACAAGCAAACATTGGGTGGGATCTAAAGTATATATTTTGGTTTTGTAAGTTTGTAGTTCACTCAACATTCATTAGGCCAGTAGAGATTATCCCGAAACAGATGTGAGTATAGTTAAATAAAAAAATTAAAAATAAATCATACAGGTTTATACACTTTATCTTTAGGTAACCATTGCTGTCTGCCCTGCAGCATACAGATACCTCTCATTCCAATTCCCTTGTCCTGGTAACACTGTGTCCTCTGTACCACTCAGACACTCACACACGTATACACACAGTATACACTAATACACACACATACATACACAATAGTTAATATTGCTTCTTGGCCTTGTGATATTGATTTATTTCTGCAGTATCATTCATCACAATGTGGACTATTAGTCTTTCATTAGCACTCTACATCCCCTCTGTTACTCTGATAGCCTCGGCACAGCGGATGCCATGGCACAACAGACTGCTGGAGAAACTTAGTTGGACAGCTCGGAGATGGAAGACTGCAGTTGCAGTTTTGTTTTTGATTGTTTAATGATCAGTTTTTGGTTGGTTAGCTCTTGCAGAGTATCGGGCTGTTCCGTTGTGCAGAAAAGAGGAATAGATCTCTGATTTAGGAGGTATTTACTAGCAGAGACACCACGCTGCTCTGCACCATCGGCCCATTAGTTATGTGTCTTGTGCATTTTGAAATCTGTTCCAATCAATTGTCTCTTTTCCAGTAATTTTTTTTGTCTTGTTTCTACAGGCACTACTAAATAGCAGGTTACTCAAAAACTGTGAGTTAAATGCAAATAGCTGCAGAAAAGTAAAACCAAAAAGAAGCAAGAAACACTAATAGAAGAAAAAGAGTGTCAGACTAAACATCTTGTCCTCAAGAATGCAAAGTAAAATGGGATATTTTAATGATTTAAATCTTCTTAAGGACAATGATGTTCTGTTTCGCTACAAATAAACTATACTTTAAGATTTCTATTTGGTTTTGGATTATGTGCAAAGTGGTACAATAGATGCTTCAGGGTGTAGTGTAAGTGATTACATCAACAAAAACTGTACAATACAGAAGAATTAAGCTACAGTAATATAAGTCATTTTTACAAAGAACAATGCAATATTTAAGCTATTTTTTTATTGTTATTATATTTAATTATTACATTTTTGCCTAGTTCAATTTAAAAACTTTGAGTGGTCTAAAGTGCCTTTTTGGCTTTTTGTCTCAGCAGGTTCAAGTGAATTACATCTTATTTATTCAGGGCACATGTTCATGCTTTCTATTGTTAAATAGACACAGCTCTTACTTAAGAATCCTGGTGCAAAATTTCACACTGATTCAGTTCTTCCAGAAAGCAATGGGAACACCTTCATAAAATAAGAGACCTCACTTAATTATTAAAATAAAATCTGCTCTACATGCTGTACTTTTTCCCCTAAAGTGTATTTGTTTTTTGTTTTTTTTGGGGGTTTTTTTGCCCCTGGCTATAGGTTACTGGCTAATAGGTAGAAAATATGGTTAATCTGGTCCTAACATTACATCAATTAACTCGGCAGCGAGGCAAATTCTAGTTAATGACAAATATAAGTTATTTACATAATGTTTTACTTTTGATTCGATTCCATTTGATTAATCAAAATACTGTATGTTGGCCTAGTGTTGTATATGACCAGCAGACTTAAAGAGTTTTAAAGTGTCAAAATGGTGCTTTTGAATCGAAATGATCGTCCAGAAAATGACTAGGGCATTAGACGCTAATTCTACCATAAAACACATATAGCGTGTTGTTTTTACTAAAATATTGTGCATACTGTACAGCAGAGACTCAATTTGACTAGTTAGCCATTTACATGGAAAGAATGATGGTGCTGTCAAGGATTTGGAGCCGTAGCCGTGTACGCAGAATGTTTAAATGAGGAGGTGGGAGTGCACGGCAGACTTAAGAAGAAAAGTGATCCTGAATCTCTCTTTAGGTAGAGATCAAGCAAAGTCTAAATCCCAGCCAGCAGGTAGTCAAACCGCGTTGTGAGTAATGAGGAAAATCTTAAACTAGTGGAAAAAGTGAAAATAGGCCAACCTGTTCATGAAGCATGTTTTAAAAACCTCGGAATGTGTACAGTATATAAAATAAATCTTTGATGTCAGACGTTAATTATCAAGTTTAATGGTTTTCCTTTCATTTTCTCTAAAATTTGACTGCATGTTACATACAGTACGTATCTCTAGATTGACATCACCACTACCAAGAGCAGGATCATATTTAAAGAAAAAATAAATAAATAAAAGCAAACCTTGAGTAAATGACCCATAACAGTAAGTAAAATACCAAAGACCAGAGATTATATGCATTGTAATATGAAGGTGAAAACCGTGGTCAGTGGGCCATGGTGCTAATTAACTTTCTAAAAGATTTATTCTCTAATGTCAACTTGTCAACTCACCTTTAAGTATGCGAGGACGTGTGTGTGTGTGTGTGTGTGTGTGTGTGTGTGTGTGTGTGTGTGTGTAGCCCCCTGAGGAGCTCACCTCAGACATAGCTCATTAAAGAGCTGCAGCTAGTCTCAGACCTGCAGACTTGTTCATTTACTGCAAACACTGACTATGCCCTCCTTCCTCATTAAGGAGGAAGCACTTTCATTTTGGGAGAGCTTTAAAGTCCTCCTAGAGGACACAAAAGTTGCATGAAAGACTCCACTCAAATCTTAAACTACAAAAACTCAACTAAAATGTGGAAAGTCATAGAAAAGTCAAGTTGTCATCAAAAGTATACTGTATATAGTAAGCCTCAAAAGGTTTCCAAAACACAGGGCACATGTTGTTGGGGTCAAAACATACAACCATACATATGTAAACCAGTTTTTGGCAACTTGAAATGAAAATTATATTGACTGTGATTATCAAATATTGGCCTTACTCCAACTTTACCACTGTACTATTATAATTGCCTCTTTAAATCATAGAGTATGCTAATATGGTGAATAGGTTCATAGGCTGTGCAGAGAAACTGGTAATTGCACTTAAAAAAAAATAAAGAAACTTTATAGAATGTCAAACTTTTATAGAAAAGCACATTCTCAGGAACAGGAAAACAAAAATATGTGCGCAAAGCTTTGTTGTACATGAATGGCAGTTATATACTGTAATTATGTAAATCTATACAAGTCACTTATTTTATTTGAACAGCCATGCAAGTTATACTACACTTTGCATAATTGCATACTGTACAAATCAGTACATAAAATACATAAAATTGTACATACAGTACCAGGCAAAACTTTGGACACTTTTTTTAATATTGTTTTAAAAATTGTATATTAATGAGAAAGACAAAACAAATAAGGAATAATGTAGGCAACAAAAATATGTTAACCCAGAATATGCTTTATCTTTTCCATTCGGTAAAATAGCCATCTTTTGCTTTGATGACAGCTTTGCACACTCTTTGTATTCTCTCAATGGTCTCTCTCTCTCTCTCTCTCTCTCTCTCTGTCTCTCTACAGTGCCTTGAAAAATAAATCTTGAACTTTACCAAATTTTGTCCCGTTACAACCAAAATATCTAAATTGGTGAGACTTGAAAATTGAAGCAATTTTGCTTTCAAAAAAAAAAAAAGGGGGGGGGGCAAAATTTTTTACTCTCCTGATGTGCAAATCTAGTAAAGACCTACCCCAAAAGACTTGCAGCTATAATTGAAGCAACAGGTAGTTCTACAAAGTATTGACTCTGGGCTGAATACAAATGCACACCAGACTTTGTAGATTTTTATTTGCAAAAATATATATATTTTTTGTTTCTTTTGAAAAATCTTTTTTCTTCTACTTCACAATAACATGCCATTTTATGTGATAGACCAACACAAAGTGGCATGTTGTTGTGAAGTAGAAGAAAGTAGGTTCTAGCGGTATGAATACTTAGGCATAGGCAAACTATTTTTTTTTTTAAGAAAAAAATCAAATATGAGACCAAGAGAGAGGGTGGCATAGTTCCCTCCTTCAGATACCTCAAGATTTGAGACCAAACTTCATAAAACATCTCCTGGTTATTATTAGTGCTTGCAAGTAGGGATTAGTGCCGATATGTGTCATTAATTTTAACCACTTAGCCAAACCCGGCCTTGTCTGACCTTTTCAATGTCGAAGAACAATCATTGCATTTTTTATTCATTTTATTACTTGATGTGAATTCAAACATTGGAACATTATAAAAGTGTACATCATGCCAGTTCAACAAACACAGCATGATCAGTCTGCATGAAGATCAGTTCAGATTGTTATGAGTCTGTCTTTAGCTCCGTTACATCATCATCAAAACAAAGTAGAGTGCTTATAAATTCTGTAAAGATTTTTTTAAACAGTTTTAAATGAATTAAATTGGCCATTAATGATAAGGGATTCCACCAGTGGAACAAGACTGACTGAAGTGTTCACTTGAGGCTTGAGTTTAAGTGCCATGAGTGAATTTTACTGCAGGTGACCTTGATTGATGTGGATATTGGTAATTCCTTGCCCATTTTAAAAGTATAACTTAAGTTAACATTTTTTTAATTGTTAGAGAGAGGGTTGCATGTTCTCCCCATGCTTGAAGGGTTTCCTCCCAAGACATGCAGGGTAGGCTAATTGGCTTTTCCAGACAGGGAATATGGAGGATGAGTGAGTAAGTGAGTGAGTGAGTGAGGATAGTATAAAATTATAAAAAGGCACACAATATTAAAACCTTTTAGCAAAACCCTCACACTGACGACTAGATAATGATGCACAGAATTTCTACAATAAAGCTTTAAATCTGCCCAAAGGAGGCAGTGCTATAATTTAAGCGGCTTTTACAGACGGTTCTGTATTTTAAAAAAAAAGCTCCGTAAAAGCTTTCTCGCCAAATTTTGTTCAAACTTTAAATTTAGACAACAGAAAACGTTGTGCGAACGAGGTGCATGATTATGTTGATCTTTCCTTTCCATATACAGTATACACAGATATGCAGGTAATAGCCCTAGACTGGCTTTATAAATAAAACAATGCCAAAGATAAAGCCTTAGAGAAGTCAAAGAGGGCCAACCAACTCGAGTGTACAGTGGTGAGTGAGTGCCTTGCTGTTCGTAATAAATCTCAGTGCCCCATGATATACAGAGTCCAGAGAGTGTAAACACTGAGCAGATGAATTCATGTATAAAATATCCCCAAACTGAAAGCTAGACCAAAATGTTGCAGAAAACAGCCCAGTCTGAGTTTTAAGTGACTCAATAATGTAATAAATGTACAGTGCATCCGGAAAGTATTCACAGCGCATCACTTTTTCCACATTTTGTTATGTCACAGCCTTATTCTAAAA
>JAOVVA010000030.1:9032945-9046013 GCA_028565275.1 Leiocassis micropogon | reverse complement strand
CATTTTAGAATAAGGCTGTGACATAACAAAATGTGGAAAAAGTGATGCGCTGTGAATACTTTCCGGATGCACTGTAGTAAAATGCAATTTTATCCCTTTTCACTCATGGGTATGACCAGATTTAAAAAATAATAAAGTTTTACTTGTGGTTACAATACATGCAAAAAAAAAAAGAAAAAAAGTATTTCAATTCAAATATCATCTAAAAGTATGATGCCTCTCTCTGTCTCTCATTCAGCACCTATGTGTGGAGGCCAGCTTCGAGGCCCCAGTGGTGTGATCACATCTCCAAACTTCCCAGTCCAATATGATAACAATGCCAACTGCACCTGGATCATTACTGCTTCAGACCCTTCCAAGGTACGTCCTTTAAACATGAAACATCCATTTGTTTTCCCACAGGATCGCTCCTATGGACCCCTGTATTAGTTTTCAACTAGGGAAAATCTTTCCTCTACGATCTACACATACAGTATTGATGTGGGTAACTGGTAACGGTAGGAACTGAAGAAGAACACTGGTGTCATGTTGAGCAAGCTATCACAGGAGAGACAAAAGCCATCGTGTTGACTTTGGAGCCAAGTTCAAGGCCAAACTTTGGCTCCTTTGCCAAATGTCTTTCTCTAGACTCAGACAAATGGTTTTACAAATCTCTACTCTTATCACGCCAGCTCAGAGAGGAGAAACAGGGAGCAGACTCGACACTGCCTGGGCTCGGCGAGAGCACTGCAGATGAAGATGGAGCATGGCCATTCTTACTCTTTCCAATCGTAATGACATTCTATTTTTGTGTCGCCCACAATAGTGTCTACAGGAGACATGAGGTCAGCCGTGATATTGAGGCAAAACGGGGACTATGTGAAATGTACCTGACAGTGAGCATTGTATTTGCTACTGCTGAACCAGTGCCTGAACCCGAGACATTGGCCAGCTCCACACTGCTCATAGTTGTAGCTAGAGTTCATTTTATCCAGATTTTATGTTTGAAATAATTGAAAAATAAGCTATATTATGTTTAAATCATTTTTGTTTAGGTTTAATTACTAAAAAAGTTGTAAATGCTCAAAATGCCCGAATCTAATTTGTTCATTTGGCAGGCACCCTTATCCAGAGCAACTTCCATCTTTAATTCATTATACATCTAATTATGAGCAGATAAGGGCCTTGCTCAAAGGCACAACAGAGGCAACTTGGTGATGGTGGGGCTCGAATAGGAGACTTTCTGGACTGTAGGCCAATGCCTTAACAACTGAGCTTCAGCTACCCCTACCATTGTAAAGCTATTTTTCTGAAACATTATTACATAGACACTGAAGAGTTCTTGATAATTATATTTGGAGCACATTTCGGCAAGTGATTAGAGGCTGAAATGCGAAAACAAATGAATAAAGTGAACAGATCAAACTCAAACCAAGTCTATATTGAGCATCTGTTGAGCATATAGAGAAATGGTTGAATTCATAAGCAAAAAAATCAGAGAGCACAGGATGAATAGATTTTGGAGTGGCAGGACATACTTGGAAATGATTCCCTCTAACAGAGTCAATATGTGAGTCTAGACATTCTGTTCTAGATGAATGGATCCCATGGAAGCACTAACAGATGAAAATATCTGCAGCAGTGGCTGGCTTACTTGTGGTGTTCCTTCCAGCTTTAATTATCAGTTGCTTATTTTTTTTATTATCTTTTCTTCCTCTGATTTGGAATAAACGGCAAAATAATATAAAAATTCGCTTCGACTTTACCTACAGTTGCACGCTAAATTATTCAACCCCACATTGAAAATAAGTTTTTGGGTTTTTTTGGGCCAAAATTACTAAATTGCAGTTGTTTGTAATAGGTCAGTGGAAAAAAAGAGCAATTTAAGTAGCTTAACACAACTAATATAACAATTTATTTCTCCAAATTCAACACAAATTGTCCCATTTAATAATTACTGCAATTTCAGAATTATTCAACCCCCTGAATAAAATCCCTCATTAGAACACAAATTTGTAAATCAGGTGATCTCTCAAGAAAAGATTAGATTTATTTGATTTAGAACACATCAAATACATGGACTTTCCAGAGGTTTGTTGATGGAGATATTAGACTGCATGTCAAAAATGGCTAAGTCAAGAGAGTTGTCCATAAAGTTAAGATATCATTGGAGGATAAAAAAAAAAGTGAAAACATTCCTAGAAATACAGTAGGAAGCCTATTTCTCAAGTTCAAAGTTAAAGGAACAGTGACTACACTATGTGGACATGGCAGAAAGAGGAATCTGATACCAGATTCCTGCAAAGGACGCTTCTGACCCTAAAACATTTTCATTAAGGCATATGCCCTTATCCAGGCTTAATGGCCTTGCTCAAGGGCCCAACAGTGGTAACTTGGTGGTCGTGGGGTTTAACCCTGGGACCTTCTGAACTGTAGTCCAATGCCTTAACAACTGAGCTACTCTTGACCCCAAGACCTAAAACACAAGAGGAGTTGCTTTGGGAATTCTGTTCCATGGACTGACGAAACAAACTTGAACTTTTTGGGCCTATGTATCAGCGGGATGTTTGGAGGAGAAAGAATGAAGCATATGCAGAAAAGTGTACCCTGCTTACAGTGATGCATGGCGGTGGTTTGGTGATGCTCTGGGGCTGCTTTTCTTCCTCTGGCACTGGAAACCTGCAGCGTGTAAAAGGCAAAATGGATTCAATTAAGTATCCTTGAAGAAAACCTCATGGCATCTGTGAGGAAGCTGAAAGTTCTATGTTATTGGACCTTCCAACAGGACAATGATTCTAAGCATACTTCCACCAAGTCTGGTTTCAGATGAGGTTCTAGAGTCGATAATACCTACCTGACTTGAATTCAATAGAAAATTTTGAAAAAAGCAGCTGCAGCACGCAAACCCAAGAACCTTACTGAACTAGAGGCCATTGCTCATGGGGAATGGGCTAAGATTCCTCTGAAACACTGCCAGAAGCTAGTGTCTGGCTATACATCACATTTGCAGCAGGTCATAATAGCTAAAAGGGGCTTTACTAAGTACTAAAGATGTTTCCCAACAAGTGGTTGAATAATTTTGATACTGTAGTAAATGTTAAAAGTAGCATTTTTTGCTGAATTTTGAAAAAAAAAACACTCAATATATTAGTTGTGTTGAGCTTTTTAAATTGCTCTGATGTATTACAAACAGCTGCATGTTAGTAATTTTGCCCAAAAAAACAAATTTTTAATGGGGGTTGAATAATTTCGAGTGCAACTGTATATGGGTGGGTTTTTGCATGATCCCACACACCTCTCAATGCAAAGTGTTATTTAAGTGTTAAGGTAGTATTAAAGCAAAAAATGTAAAAATTAAAAGATAAATAAATAACAGTCGTTTTGTGCAGCTGACTTTAGATTTAATCTAGAAAGTAAAATCTTTTAAGATTAACAGTTGTTTTACCACTAGTCAAACTATTCATAGTACTGACTAGGCATTACTTGATTTTACTACACATTTATCTATTAAATACTACTAGTTCCTGTACTATAAAAAAGCTACCAGTATATTAGGTAATGGCTTGGTGACGTCTCTTGAAATCTCTTGAATTTTAAGTCCAATTTGTGTAAATTCATTCAAACTATTCATTCATTCTATTCCGGATGTAAATATGATTTAAATATATCCAAATATAAATCAAATTAAACCTAAATATATCTCTATATAGTACATGACTACGTTGCTCCTGAGGTTCATTTACTCAACAGTGCCAAGTTGCCCCTGGGCTCCGAGTTCCCACGCACCAGATCAGTGTCGTCTTTCACAGCATACCATAAGTTCAGATTTGCTCCCAGCATTTTCAACTCTATGAAAGAAGATTAGAGCTCAGCAGATTACAAGCTATCAGAAAACCCACAGCAGGTCTACTGTGTTTACTGCCACCCATAAAACTGTCAATCAATACCACACCCACTGTTTCCCATAAGGCAAGAAAGTGCAGGTGTTACCTACCCGAGGATGGCACGGTTTGAGATTGAGAGGATGGGAAAAGGGGGAAAAAAGCAAAATGAAACTCCATTTATCTAAGATCTGACCCAGAATCCTACCTCCTCACCCCTGGCAATTTTCATTACCCACTGTGTTTACCATAGGACAGAATGCAATTTGCATTTATATAAGCTTTTTCATTAGGAGTTGGCCTCCAAACATTAAGAATTTGGCAGAGATGTGGCAGACAATTTGAAGCAGGAGACTAGACAGCAAATTTTTTTTTTTACCCCTGTATTTTCGTGGTGTTTTTCCTGTGCATAGCACAACAGGCCATGTTCAGAGTTGAGTTCAATACGTGTAGTGAGGAGTTAACACTGAAATCGTGTACATCAGTATTCAGATCTCAGACTTAATCACTACTTGGACGGCCGCGCAGGATTTATGCATGCGTGGCAAACTTCTCGTAAAACAGTGACATTTGAGTGCTTGCCATCTTTTCATTAATAAATCATCAATTGCATTTTTTTTCTGTTTCATTTTTTAACTGTCTGTTGCTTTTATGCTACATCATCTTACATTTGACAGCAAAGGAAAGAAAAAAGTCTTCTTCTTTACTCCACATTTTCCTTCCTTTATTTTTTTTTCTCTCTCTCTTAAAGGCAAGTGTTTCGTTTAAAGGTGGTGGTAGATCGAGCAACCCGAGCAAAATTCTTTTTCCCACTTTCTTTCTTGACGTTTCTACACGATACAAAACCTGACAGCCTGGACTCCTGAGTGATGCAATAGAAAAGTTTTCACTGTATTGTCTGGAGACTGCCTGTTTGAATCCTGATGATTTACTGTAGCTATCCATGGCTGAAAGTCCAGGAAAGCAGGATAGATAGCGCTTTCCTCTGAGTCACGCCGCTGCGTGACACAGCATGAGCAGTCGGCTGGACAGCTTCTCTTAGAGGAAGCATGTGTTAGCTTTTTTCGTCCCTTGTCGGTAGCTGTCGAATGATTGTGAAGAGCTGGCTGCTGGATGGGAATTGGCCAAGACAAAAAAGGTGAAATATTGAGACTTGTCCGAATAAATGTTGGTAACACTTGAACTTACGTTGTCAGATCTTAATAAAGCCCAACCTGCAAAAAACCAAAAGATCAAAGATTATAAATTACACATCTAATTTCCTTTAGTAGAAGAAGAGAAACCATAGTTACTGTACCTACTTTAACGTAGAAGTCCGATTGAATAAAAGTACAAAAGTGCTCACCTTTAAATTTACCTAAGTATCAAACTTACTGTGCTTGTATTACTGTAGCTCATGGTAGCCTTTAAGTCATAGTAAAAGAAATAAAAATAAGAAAGGCAAAATAAAAAGGAAAGAAAGAAAGAAAATCCTCTTTCTCTATCTCTCTCTCTCTGTGCGAGAGTGTGTGTTTTTCTGTTGTTGTTTTTTTCGTCACTGTCTGCTACGCTACATTCAATTTTAAACACCTGCTACAAAAATGATCATTTCACAGAGGGAACGCAAATCATGCAATTATGCATAACAGTCAGCAGGTGGCAATATTACAGCTTCAAATACAGTACTACACACCACTCTGGTCATGTAACCCAACGCCGTGCAGAAATGTAGTGAAGTAGAAAGTAAAGATTTGTGTTGTAGAATGTAGTGGAGTAAAAGTAGAAAAAAAAATAGGCAATAAGGCAATGAAGCTGCTCAAGTAAAGAACGGATATGTGAAATGTGTACTTAAGTAGAGTAACACAAATGTGCACATTTACCTTCCACTTGTGTAAAAGATCTGTACTGTACTTAATGAACCTTTTTCACCGTTTTGATGTTGCTACCAGTTGGTATTAGAAAATACTCTTGTCATTTTTCAATAGATGAAATGCTAAAACTAATTTTTATTCATTAACATATAAAATTCAGCATGTTCTATTAAAATTGCTAATTTAAGTACTGGGGGGCTTCACCTTTCAACCGCATGAAGTTGACTTCACTTCACTATCACTCACCTCATCCACTTTGCTTTGCCACTGGAATGGTTGGATAAACCACAGCTAGTGGCTGCCATGACATATTGTACCTGGTAAAATATTTTTGTACATTTAATTAACTTCACCTTCAGTGGTCCCAGAATTTGATTTTGACCACAAACTTAACTACAATAATATGGAAACAGGAAGGAGCTCAGATCCCATAGTATTTGGCTAATGTGAAATTGCTGGCTTGCTGGTGAGCTTGGTTGGTTAAATGAACAAATTGATAGCGGAGGTGTTGGAGGTGGACTGGCTGCTGATACGTGCAGTAATGAAACTGATGGGCTTGTGTGCAGGTAATAAAGTTGACCTTTGAAGACTTTGACCTGGAGCGTGGCTACGACACTCTAACTGTAGGCGATGGAGCTGTAATTGGGGACCAAAGGACCGTCTTTCATGTGTGAGTACTTGTGTCTCTGGCGCTTTTGTACTTGATACTCTCCATTGCTTTCTTTTTTTTTTCTTTCATTCCTGGATGTTCTCTTCTTTTAACCCTCAAATTCTTTATTCTTCTTCTTCCTCCTTTGCTCGGTCTGTTTCTCCTTGTTTCATCAGCCCTGTGCGTAACAGCGGATGGGAGAAATACCCCGCACTCAAGTGCCAATCACGTTGACTCTCAATGTTACATGAAGATCATGCTTCACTAAAAAAAAAAAAAAAGAAGCTTGCTGCATATTGATGCCCGTAATGCAGTTTGCCTTACCAGATGCTCTGGAATGTTTCTCAGAGTGTTGTTATTAATTGTGCTGAAATTTATGGTGTACATAAAGTTTTATTGATGCTGTTTTATGTGCTCTCTCTGGCAGAGCCTTGAGAGTGCTCGTGCAGTAGCTGAGCATTATGGCATCCCAGGGTTCTCTCTCTCTCTCTCTCTCTCACTCTTTAGCTCTTTGTGGGTGCTCAAAACCTCAAATGGCCTAATGTGCTCAATTAGTGAGTACCATAATCTCAGACCCAGAGAAACTCCATAATCAGCCAGGGCTTTTGGCATAGCAATCAGAATGTGCACTTGAACCAAAATGTTTTCTGAATTTAAATATTTCTGAATAGAATTTTTCTGTTTCCAGGCTGTCGGGAACGAACACTCCAGATCTGGTGGTGAGCACCAGTCATCAAATGTGGCTTAATTTCAAGACAGATGACACTAGTGGGTCCTTGGGATTTAAAGTTTCTTATGAGGGTAAGTACGATCAAAATACATTGATCAAAAAAGGCATAATACTGTGGTCCCATTGTTTATTGGTATGACATGGTGAAACTGTATGAGGAATGTAAATATAATATGGATTTTCTGCTTACCACAGTTGTATAGGTAGTCCCTGAACGTTTGTAAGTCTGATTTGTTCTTAAGTCCAGCAAAGTGAGTCTTGTACACGTTTGACAGGAATACACAATGTAAAGCATAACAGACCACTTGACTAACTCTGTCCCCTTTTCCCACAATGCCATTATGTGGCCAAAAACCATAACCGTGACTAAGGAAATGAATCTCACACATGTGTAAAGCTTTGCGACAATAACAATTACAATTGAATTGAATTCAATGTCAAAAGTACAGTAATAGTGTTATCTCTACACCTTTAAATTGCAAGGGGAATGCCCTCAGCTGTTTTCCACGGTATTGGACTGTGAACTCTGTTTTGTTAAGGATTTTCCAGGAAGTTAGGATTATTAACCATCAGGACAGCTTTACAGGACAGCCATTCCAGACTGATTAATTGAAACCCGACTCAAATTCGTAAACCGAATGTTCATAAGTCGGGGACTACCTGTGGACGAAATTTTTGGAAAATGATATATTTGTTATTTGTCTATACACCAGGATTGTTTGTTTTTGCTTGTTTCAAAAAGAGTGCATGTTATGAATTATGTACAATACATGTAATCCAGTCTCAAAACTTCACTAAATGATATATAGAGCACCTTGCACAGATGTTTTCCTATTTACCATCAAGAGGAACATAATTATTTAATGTGTACATTTAAAGTGTCCGATCATCTCAATATAAATAGACCTTAGCTTTGAGTTTGAGGACATGACTCTCTCTCAACAATAAAAAAAAAAAACCTTGGTATTAAGGAATGGTTAAAATATGACATATTGTGACTCTCTAGAGGAGTCTGTCCACTGACAGCTAGTGACCGGGTAAAAAGGACAATAGTCAGCGAAGCAACCAGGATAGTTGACCTAAAAAGGTGATATTTTCCCTCTAGCTTTTCAGTTTAATTATTCCCCTTCTACATTGTGTTTTCCTTTAATTCTATTGGAAATACAACCTCTTATCTTGCTTAAAAAGCCACCCTACAATTGTCATAATAACTCCTACTAGTATTTCTAATGCTTTGTTCTTCTTCACCCTACCTCTTGTTAAATATTTCTTCATCTCTAGATAAGAGAAAAGAGAAGCTCTTGTTTAATAATGCACACGATCTCCTTCTGAGGGCTTTTCCACCCTCTTATCTTTAGAAGTGTTTCCTCCTAGCTCACACTGCCTCTGTAATGATGCTGCTTGCCGAAATCTGTGTATTTGTCTACTATGACGGCACACATGATCTTTTTAATCCCACTCACTCATATTTTTGTATACTTCCTCTGCATAATGTTTCTACCTTCGCACATGAAGGGGCCATGTCTGGATATAAGGCTCTTTGGAAAGTTCCCTATGTCTGTAAAAATGAAATATCATGGTAATAATGTTTTTTATTTGGTCATTGGAAGTCTATGAAAAGTCTAGGCTTTTTTTAATTATTTATTTTTTTATTGTATCCGGGTACCACTGTGACTTGGCACACTTTACTCTAGTCCTCACTTTAAGATGTGCCCTGAGCCTTTTTTTTTGTAAATCTGCAAAATAAATGGAAAGTAGAGCACCGTCCGTATACACCACACATAATTAACATAATGAGACATACGTAATGTGATTGAAGTTGAAGAATCTCTCTTAATCTTCTTACTTCAAAAATGTATCCTCTCCAAATTACTAAAATTCTTATTTTCGTAATTTTAACATGATATTTACAGGCATTATTTAAAATGCAGGTGCTCTTTCTCTATCACTGTCTTTGTCTTTAACTCAATAAATGTTCATGTTGAGGTATACCTGCATACTGTATATGCGGAATTATAAGGAATTATTTTTTTATATTAAGAGCAAAGGATTTCTAAGAATTACTACAGGGCATTAAAGAGGCAGCAAATGTCTCATTACTGCCTCTGACACATTTATGATCTGATCTCCTATTAAAGCAAGTGCAAAGAGATGCATGCCACAGGCATCTCTGTTGCTACCACTTCAGACTGTTGAGATGTTGAGCTTCTTATCCCTCCCTCTTCCATTATTGTTTATCCCATCTTCCCTAGATATCCGAACTGCAGAGCCCCAAAGGAAGCACAAGCTCTAATTTGGCATGCATGACAGGGCTTCTGAATTTCAGTGTGCAAATTCAGTATGCTTAAGGTTTATCAGTGTATAATAAATGCATTATAAATCTATATCCCAATAGATTTATTAAAGCCAAACCTTTACATCTTTGGATTTTAATGTTGTCACAATATTTACATTAATATAATTATCAGGTGATTGCATATGACATGCGTGTTATATGCCATAAACACCTATGAGCATACATGCAAAATATGAACTTGATTGGATGCTGACTGCAGTTTCATTTAGGAAATAAAATGCATGGCTGGGTAAGTTAATTCAAACTTTTGCCTTCCTGCATTATTAGTGATTCTTCACTAGGAAGTCTGTGACTTCCATCTGGACTTGAAAAAAAAAAAAGAGGAAAATAAGTTAGTGGAAAATTGAAATGGGTAAATAAAAAATACCAGGCCTTATGAAAGCACACATGTCCGCTCCTAGTGAGAGCAGAAGCATTTTGTACCAGACAGGGGACATCGGGATATGTGAATGATAAGAGAGAGGGAGAGAGGGAGAGAGAAAAAGAAATAAGATGAGCTGAGATTGATTATGTAGAGCCTGTAGATGCCTTCTTTCTTGCTTGGTTGCTGTGACTATATGTACCTGTACTGTATATGGGTCTCCATTACTGAGGCTCATACACTCCTGTCACAGAAGTAACTGATACAACATCACATACACAGCACCTCAGATGTGGTACACTTAATTAAAAAAAAAAATTAATACCAATTTTATAAACAGGAATGTCATGGTTATCAAGGCATTAAGTAAATCTTAATATTTAACTTATTCATGGAAACTAATTTAATTACTTATTTGTATGTGGTTATACAGTATTAATCAGTATAATTATTTAAATGTTCCTACTCAATGTTGCTATTTTGTCTGCTTATTTAATATATCACAAATCACACAAAAAAATATAATGAAATTGTTTATGTAGCCAATATTATTGTTAGTCTTTCGGCTGCTCCAACAACTTGGCACAGGTTTTACGCCGGATGCCCTCCTGTTTTATCCGGGCTTGGAACCGGCACTGCATTCGGTAGCTGGGGTTTAGGCATTGGGTGGAAATCGAACCCGGACGGGCCTTGCACATTTGGTCAAGATTAGACAATAGTAAATCACAATCGCAAAAACAATCTTTAAAATCCAAATACGCCATGAACTGTGCTTTTGCAGGTAAACCCCAGGTTGTATAAAAATCATTGCCCCTGTATATAAATTACATGGAACAATTTGGCCCGACTTCTAAAAGAACAAGGACAGAGTTTAAAGAGTGCAATGACTGGCCTCGACTGTTGGGTCGATTTTACAATCCATAATGCTTTAAGCGCTCTAAATGTTTTGATGTCTTGAAGTTGCAATTGTTGCATGGCCATTTAAAACCACAAGACAGACCCATCCTCCCTGAACGTAAAGTGTCCTCTGTATGGTCTTAATAATCCTAAGACTTAATTCACCATTGAAATGAACAGACAAAATATGTCATTTTAAAACAATGATCTAAATGTTCAACCAAAATTTTATATTTAACTATGCAGTAAAAAATAACTTTTATATAATAAAAATGTATGCATAGAATTTCCACTTAGTCTAACATTGCAGTGTTGGAACAACCATTTTTTTTGCTTCCTGATGATGGAAACATATACTGATCAGCCACAAAAAAAAAAGTAATGAATGACATTGAATATCTTATTACAACAGTTTCTGTTAGTTCTCAAAGTTGATGTGCTGGAAGCGGAAAAAAAAAAAAAACAGTAATAGTGACTCTGATAAGGGCCGAATTGTGATGGCTAGACAATTGGAGTCAGAGTATGTCCAAAATGTCTGGGTTTGGGATGTTCTCAGCAAGTTACCAAAAGTGGTCCAGTGAAGGACAATCAGTGAATCTGCAATAGGGTCATTGTTGCCCAGGGCTCGTTGATGTGTCTGGGGAGTGAAGGATAGACTATAAGGTCAGAGCTACCGCAGAACAATTTGCTGAAAAAAAGTGAGTGCTGACTTTGATAGAAAGGTGTCATAACACACAGTGCATCACAGTTTGTTGTGTAGGGTGCTGGGTAGCTGCAGAGTGCATACAGTACACAGTGGGCACAGAACTGGAACGTGGAGCAAGAGAAGAAGGTGGCTTGGTCTGATGATTCATGTTTTCTTTTATAAAATGTGAATGGCTGAGGGTGTGTGCTGCTTACTTGTGGAAACGATGAAACCAGGATATACTATGGGAAGAAGGCAAGTCTGTGGAACCAGTGCGATGCCCATGCCTCATCTGGTCATTATTGTTGCAGTAGACATGAGGGATCTATTTATATTTACCAATTGATTTATGCTTATAAGACTTTTTGTGTTTTTCTTTTCTTTCTTTTCTTTTTTTTTTTTTTTTACAAATTACAAATGAATTTGAACAGCAGCTGAACTGACAAGACTGTATGCGCATGAGATGCTTTCCACTTAATTAAATGTTCGATTGAGTAAATGTATACAAAGCTATCTTTTTTAACATAGAAAGCCTTACAAATGTACAAAGCTACTTTTAATATAAAAAGCTTTATCATGCAAATGGTTGAGCTCAAGGTGCCATTGTTATGTTAGCGTGGGATTCCAATATTTATAGAAATAAAACATTTTACACAGGTCTGAGTTATTGTTGAAACATCCAAGCTTTGCTCATGTACTGTATGTAGATACGAAGCTTTCATTGTAAGCTAAAGAAAACACATTGATTATAGCTTTGGGTGATTCTACTCTAAAAATAAAAATAAAATTTCCATAATGCCATTAAAGGCTTTACTTGACTTTACTTGGTTCCTTTCTCTCATAGTAGCAGGATGGCTGACATTAGCTTTGTCATCTCCTGCAACGGGGCTATCTATTTATTAAATTAGCCTACCTGCTGCACGATATTCAATACATATCAGAACGGAACTAATCAGTTACTCTAATGTGAAATTGAAATGATGTATTTTGTATTTATATATTTTTTCCCCTAGAAACGTGAGTACCATTAACTACATTTTCTCTCCTATACTTGTGACTAAGCTCCTCTCTTTGGCAACTTTTATGCCTTTGGTTTTATCAAAGTTAAATAAATAGTCGACATTTCCCACTTAGTTGCATGTAAGAATGCATTTTTGTGACGTACTGTACACTAGCTATTATTACTGAGTTTATATAATTAAAACTATTATCTTTTTACATTTCTAACATAAAAAAATAACTACATTCATCATGAGCAGTACCATAGTAATAATGCATCAAGCAAACAAAAATCAAATGATGAAAATGCATGTGGTTCCATATATTATCAAGATATAATCAAGATTAAAAAAAAAAAAAAAAAGAAAGAAAGAAAGAAAGCCAATCATTTACTGTACATGAGATCCAGCAGCTCTGTTACAGGCGTTTCATATATTCAAACCTGAAATCTCAGGAAACTTCTCAGGAAACATGAGCTAAATTATTAGATCAAAGCTTAATCTTTGCACACAGTTCATTTATTGCATAAACAAAATGTGTATATACAGATCTGGCCTTTAAAAACGCACGTTTTGAGAAAAGGGATCCCGCGACTTGCCGCGGCTGCGCGCAGCAAGCTGTGAAAATGCCCTTCATTACCTGTAGGGGGCAGTCGTGTTTCAGTCTGAAGTATTGTGTGTC
>JAOVVA010000030.1:8993929-9017273 GCA_028565275.1 Leiocassis micropogon | reverse complement strand
AGGTTCCTAGATGGATGGAAGGAAGCGATTGATTAAAAATGTAAATATATAATAATAATAATAATAATAATAATAATAATAATAATAATAATGATCTAATTAATTCACAAATATTTTGCCTTAAAAATTATTTTCATTCTGAT
Organism: Leiocassis micropogon; assembly: GCA_028565275.1. Classification (NCBI taxonomy): domain Eukaryota; kingdom Metazoa; phylum Chordata; class Actinopteri; order Siluriformes; family Bagridae; genus Leiocassis; species Leiocassis micropogon. The sequence continues at coordinate 9,017,130 of JAOVVA010000030.1, read as the reverse complement.
ACACTTTAGTGCATCTTGTGTATATATGTATATTAAAAAGAGTCATCCATGAAGCATGTTTTTTCATAATGCATAGTAAGCATATATATATATATATAAAAACAATAGTCATACTGCATTTTCAGTTCTCCAGGAATATCTGTGGGAAATGTCTTCCAGATATTATTATGATGGTTGAGATATAAATCCACCTCTGAAATTGCGTAACTTTTATTTAAGAAGCCCGGTCTACACATCCAGCCTTGGGATGGTTCATGCTTTTGTTATATACTACGAAAGGTATGTAGATAGTAAAATATATGTCTCCTCATCAAATGAAATCCGCCACCGTAGTGCCTGTGAATTATTTGAAGCCAGCAGTGGGGTAGTGCAAGCATAGATGCTGTGATCTGATAAAATGATCTACCTGAAAGGGCTGATCCTTTCCAATCTCAAACTGTTGTTGTACGATGCACATTTACTTTTATACTGTACAGCAGAATAACGTCTTTCTATAGCTTCAGTGGACTGACATCACCAATGCTTCCAGACATTTACTGATTCTGTCTTCTTTTAAAGAGAGATACTTTTTTTGCCGATGAGAAAGCTAGAATAATTATGCTAATTAACCAAAGTAAGTTTGTCACTATGAACCATTTAAATAATTGATAAAACAGTTGTGGTGCGCAGTTAAAAGAAATAAATAACAGCAAGGTGGTGCATCAGATGAGAGGTTAGAGAAGAAGACATTTTATGAATCTTTGTTGCAACTGATGAAGGTTAATTAAGGTTGTTTTACAAAGAAGCAGCTTGGTTTGTGTATGTCCATTTTGCAGCTCCATGTGGTGGAGATTTAAAAGCCCCCAGCGGCATCATCCTGTCCCCTGGCTGGCCCGAGCTCTATAAAGAGGCTCTCAACTGTGAGTGGATCATCGAGGCTTCACCTGGATATCCAATCAAGATCATTTTTGACAAGTAAGATTCGGATGAGTTTTGTTTATGTTATAATAATAATAATAATAATAATGCTTTTTTTATAGTAATTAAATGAAATCATTCTATGAATGCTACAATATGTATTATACACTAAACGAGTGCACAGCTCCAATATTTATGCCTTTAGATTTGATTACGGCGTACATTCGCCCCAGCATTGTTTCAACAACATTATGCAATGTCACAACATTTAATTCCAATTTACATTATCTTTTGGACAAGGATCTCAATAAGTCTTGGCATCCACTTCCACAAACTGGTAATTTATAATAACCTGGTCATTCAGTACATCAGCTGACTTTAATTTGCACTATGCATCAGAATGGGTATGTCAAAGTAAGAACAGAAATTCATGAAGTGATGTGTCCAGTGCTTACAACAGGATAAATCTGGACATATCAGACCACAGGACCTTTTTCTATTGCTTCAAAGTCCAAACTTTGTAACCCCTAACAACGAACCTCACTAACAAAATATTTAGTCCAACAGTGGTTTAGTCCCGATGCTGAGTTCTTGTAGCGCTGTGCATGAAGAAATGTCGTATTTTTACGTTTATTTCACAGACAGCACGGTGGCATAATGCTTAGCACTGTGTCCTCGCACCTCCAGGGTTGAGGGTTCGATTAATGCCTCGGCTCCGTGTGTGTGTGTAGTTTGCATGTTCTGCCCATGCTTGGTGGGTTACCTCCGGGTACTCCGGTTTCCTCCAACAGTCTAAAGACATTAGATTAGGTTAACTGGCATTTCCAAATTGCTGGTTCTGTGTGTGTCACCCTGACCAGGGTGTACCCTGCCCTACTCTAGGCTCCAGGCACCTACGACCCCCTATACAAGATAAGCGGCATTGACGATGAATGAATGAGTGGATTTGTTTTACAAATGTCATAATAGGCAGTTCTTAACCTAGTTTTAATAACTTTAACTTTCTTTCTTTTTTAGTTTTAATTGAAAACTGCCAAAATTGACCCTTTGACCCTTTTGAAATGCAGCATTATCTTTTCCATGACTATGGTATACATCTTCTGACATGGCTATGGTTTAAAAAAAAATAAGAAGCTTCTCACTTCATCAGTTATGGGTTCAAAAAATTGTTGCCATCTGAAACATATTAATCACAGCAGTAATTATTTTATTAATGGTTCTTAGGAATTTGCTTATTCAATTTAAACAGTACCTTTATTTATTTTTTTTTCGGTCAGACCGTGTATATCTTAACAACACCTTCCAAAGTCAGTTGCAAACAAGAGCTTTTCAAAAGCTCTGCACAAATCGTCTGCAGTGTGGAACAATTTTTACTCAAAGCTCCCATTAGCATGATTGACAGCTCTCCGTGTAAAACGAATACAACAAAAAAAAAAAAGGCTGGTCTTTGATTTTATGTAGCATCAATAAAACATAGCGTTCTGCTCCATTTGGCTGGCTTCTCTCTGAAATAGCACATTTTATTCATTACACTAATCAGTGCACAAGCAAGTGTACTGGCAGGCCGGGCTAACGAAATTCACAACTACAGCTAACAGATTGATATAGTCATACAAACTAATTCTCTCGCCTTGTAAATGGTATACTCCCGGTGGAGAGAAGCACGTTTTCAATATGCCGGGGCGAGAACTATTGTAGCCTTAGGCTCCCTCATGAGCACAAATGAATATCTGCATGCACGCATGTGCCTCTGCTGATTATTTATTCATTTGACACCGGGATCCTCAGGCTTAGATCTGAAGCTGCGCTGCCTGCATGTTTATGTGGCCATGAGCATGGCTTTACCAGGATCATATATGCTCAGAGTGTTTCATGTCTGAGCATTATTAGTTCATACAGTAGTTTTGATATCTTATAGACTTGGTAGGTTATTGGCTCTTTATAATAAGTAAATGAAAAATTTGATTATGAAGGTTGCAGAATGTCTGATATTTTTGGGGTGGTGGTGGCTCAGGAGGGTGAAGCGCTGGGTTGCTGATTGGAGAGTCGAGAGTTCAAGCCCTTACCACCACTGGCTCGCTTGCCCTTGGGAAGACCGTTAACACCATCCCCCATACAAGCCTCCCCACTGCATTCAGCGCCGGTCCCAAGCCCGGATAGAAAATGGGACAATTTGCGACAGAAAGCGCATCTGGCATAAAACCTGTGCCAGATTTACATTTAGGCATTTGGCAGATGCCCTTATCCAGAGCGACTGACATTTTTTATCTTATTATACATCTGAGCAGTTGAGGGTTAAGGGCCATGCTCAAGAGCCCAACAGGGACAACTTGGTGGTTGTGGGATTTGAACCTGGGATCTTCTGAACCACAGTCCAATACCTTAACCACTGAGCTACCCCAGAGCAAATGTTAAGAATTAAAGAGACAAAGCCTTAGTTTTTATAAAAAAAAAAAAAAAAAAAAAAAAAAAAGTGTAGTATTTTACTATATAATCTTATATTTTCATGTCTGCAGGTTTCGGACAGAGGTTAACTATGACGTGTTGGAAGTGCGGGACGGGCGCTATCCCTCATCGCCCCTAATTGGAAGTTACCAAGGAACCCAAGTGCCCCAGTTTCTCATTAGCACCTCCAACTTCCTGTACCTGCGCTTCTCGACGGACAAGAGTCATTCAGACATTGGCTTCCGAATCCGATATGAGAGTAAGAACTTTTTAAAGTACATGCAAATAATGCTCATTAAATTCACATTAAGACAATTTGTTTTTGTACTGAAAATAAAAGATGCAATGTGAACAGGTCATACTTACTCTACATAATTCAATATAGTAATTAGAAACTTGTTTATATTCAATTAGTATCAGATATACAGTATGTAGATGTATGATGCTTCTTTAAACCTGAGCAACTACATATTCCCTGTTGTCAGTATTCTGTCCCTTTATTGGTGTTATAAAAAAAGAACTATTTAGCAGCAATGTATTATAAAAGCGTATAATACTTTGATGGCACCCTGTCCAGAGTGTACCCCGCCTTGTGCCCTAAGCCTCCTGGGATAGGCTCCAGGCCCCCCATGACCCTGAATACAGGATAAAGCGGTATTGATGATGAGTGACTGAGTGATTAATAATACTACAATATACTTATAATCCCTTAATTTATTCTGATAAAACCTGATTTAGTTACTTTTATAATTTTTTATGTCATTGATGCTTTAAAATCGTTTAAGATCTTAATTACATCATTGATATCATGTTAACTGGTTTTATGATCACTACATTCTATATTGTTAGTCTTCACTCTCACTCAAAGGCTACCATTGTAAAATAATAGCACCCTCATTTTTATCTTTTTATTTTTTATTCCAGTGATGGGAAAACAGTGACACCTTCACTCAGGTGTGACTGCTGAATTTGAACACGTTCACTTCATGCATAATTACTGACAAAAGCTGAAATGTGTTTGGAGCTTACATCACAAGCTGGCATTTTTGTATGACTCCGTATGTGGTTTAACTGATTATGGTTGTCACTGTCGCTCCATAAATCTCAGCTTGAATTCAATTATTGAGAATCACTGAGCTGATCAGATTATACAGACAAGATGTGTTCATTGGAGAGTTTGAGAGTTTTTATATGAGGAAAACACTGTGAAGTGATTGTCCATATTTGTATTCATTAACGAAAGAATTCTCCAGTCCGGCTGCATGTCTTTTGACCATTCTGATGATGCTTCTTCTAAAAATCTCTCCAATAGCTTTGCAGCTCCAGTCTGATCACTGTGTTGATCCTGGGATCCCGGTCAACGGTCAACGCCATGGTAATGATTTCTACGTAGGTGCACTCGTGACCTTCACCTGTGATGCGGGGTACACCTTGAGTGACCCCGACCCTCTAGAATGCGAGCCCAATTTCCAGTGGAATCGGCCCCTTCCCAGCTGCGATGGTATGTTGGGATTTCGGTCATATGAAAAAAGTTTCCCGTCTAAGAAAGGGATACTTTCGAGACAGCTCATTTATTTCAGCAGCATCGTTGCTTCAGTACTAGAAAGAATTCAAGCTACCCTTCCCACCCCGTTTGCTTATACTACCATAAATGCTTGAAGGCCATTATTGATTTCTCCCTTTGGGTAATGATAGAAATAATTTGCCTCTATATGGTTATGTCCTTTAGAAGGGCAAGTCTTGTAAACTTGCTTTTAGTGCCTTGTGAAAGCTAAGAGAGGTGCTATGTTTTAAACGATACTCCCGCTCTCCCCAGCACTCTGTGGTGGGTTTATTCAGGGCAACTCTGGCACTATCCTGTCACCCGGCTTTCCAGACTTCTACCCCCACAACCTTAACTGTACCTGGTTGATCGAGACCTCGCATGGCAAAGGTAAATGTGCTTTCGGCTTTGGGGTCAATCTTTTAAAAATTTCAAGTCAAATAAACAAATTAATTAATTGATAATTGGAGAATGCCTTTATGTCTCATTGGCTCCCTTTTTTCACCAGGTGTCCAGTTTACCTTTCACACCTTTCATCTGGAGAGCCCTCATGACTGTCTCCTGGTGACGGAGAATGGCAGTTTTTCTCGGCCACTTTGGAGGCTGACAGGCTCCATACTGCCTCCTCCCCTCAGTGCCGGTCTGTTTGGGAACTACACTGCTCAGATCCGCTTCCTCTCTGACTTTTCTGTGTCGTACGAGGGGTTTAACATAACGTTCTCAGGTATGAGTTCTCAGTAGCTTGTGTTTTCATGATCTGGCAAATAGAGTCTTTTTAGTGAAGTTTCCTTACTGTAATTGTGGGGCATTGATAGCTCATTGGTAGGTCTCTTGCCTACCATGCGGGGTCCCAAGCCCGGATAAAATGTATGAATGGCATCTCATACAAAGTGTATTTGTGCCTCCCTTCCAGCATTCCTGACCTAGATAAAGTGCTTACCAAAAACTAACGAGTGAGTGAACGGCCTATTCTTTTCTATTTCTTCAGAGTACGATCTAGAGCCATGTGAGGATCCAGGCGTGCCTCCCTTCAGCACTCGTAAGGGACTGCAATTTGGCGTAGGTGATGCGCTCTTCTTCTCCTGCTTTCCTGGGTACCGGTTGGAGGGGCCAGCGAAGGTGGTGTGTTTAGGGGGGCGGCGACGGGTCTGGAGTTCCCCTCTCCCAAGGTGTGTTGGTAGGTGGTCACATGCTTTTTATTTTGCTTTATTTACTAAATAACTGCATGCTTTCTGTCATGTTCCCTCAAACAGAATCACCAGTTTAGTGAGTAAAGATATGTAATTCGTATGCGTTGGATTGCCAGTCGGTGGTATAGTGGTTAGCGCTGTCGCCTTGCACCTCCAGGGTCCAGGCTTGATTCCCGTCTCTATGTGCATGTGTATGTTCTCCCTGTGCTTAGTGGGTTTCCTCCAGGTACTCTGGTTTCCTTCCACAGTCCAAAGACATGCAGATTAGGCTAATTGCCATTCCCAAATTTCTCATAGTGTGTGAATGTGTGTTTGCCCTGCGATGGATTGTCACCCTGTTCACCCTGCCTCATGCCCTAAGTCTCCAGGGATAGGATTCAGGTCCCCGCGACCATGTTTACAGGATAAAGCGGTATAGACGATGAGTGAGTGAGTGGATTGCCCAGTTATGTTCACACACGAACCAAACAACACACCTGAAGTTCCTGTCCAAACCAATACATACTGTATAATACAGACGTAGTGCTGCATAATTGGCCTACAAGTAGGGGTCAGGGTTAACTCAGTAGTTAAGGCATTGGATTACGGTATGGAAGATCACAGGTTTAAATCCCACGAGCATCAAATTGTCCCTGTTGGGCCCGTGAGCAAGGCCCTTAACTGTTTAGATGTATAATGAGATAAAAATGCAAAATGCCCTGGATAAGGGTGTCTGCAAAATGCCTACAGTAAATGTTAAATACAGAAAAAAGGAAACCGGTTTGTGAAAATTGTTATGCATAAGATTTTCCATAATTATCTATTTGGTGGTGTTAATCCTAGAAAGCTGTTGTTTTTATATGAAGATTTCTGTCATTTTAGTAATGCATAATTGAAGGTTTCTATTTATTTGTTTTTAAAGCTATGTAAAGTAATGTAATAATTGAGCGCATGACTTAATTCATTATTCTGTGCCCTTTTAAGTCATTATGTTACACTTTAGCTAAATACACTAATGGAAAAAGATAATCAGAATGTTTCATTATGTACCAGTTGTTGTAACAAGAACAACATGTACTATGAATTAAAATCACTGTGGACAATAATTTACATATTCAAATAAAGCAGTGGAAATGCTATCAGATTCCAGGCCCCTTTTTCCAGTGTGACTTTTCTGCATGCATGTTTCAGATCATGTATCATTTGACCTCTCCTGTGTTCAGCTGAATGCGGTTCCTCTGTGACTGGAAAACAAGGCGTCCTCCTGTCTCCAAACTACCCTGGCTACTATGGCAACAATCACGAGTGCATCTACTCCATCCAGACCCAGTCTGGCAAAGGCATTCAGCTCCGGGCTCGAGACTTCCGCCTGGAGGACGATGACATGCTGATGGTGTGTGGTGTGTGTAGAGTGTGTGTGTGGGTGGGTGGGTTTGGATGTGAATGTGTAATTGAGTTGGGGGTTTCGTGTGCAATTCATCATGAAGTGTTTACAATTTTTGTCTATATGCGCTTCACATAAAGTGCAAAAGTTTGCACCCCCCACCACGGTTTTGAATGGAACAAGGAAATGTAATGTCTTTTATAGCTTATCAAGAAAACAATCAAGGTTTTAAAATTATTCATAGGGTTCTTCTTTTACTTATTATATTTTATTGTATTAAAGTTGATGTCAGTTGCTATAAATAAAATTTTCTTTCACATTGTTCTTTGGTCTTAACTGTATGCCTTTCTTCCAGGTGTATGATGGCAGCAGTAATCGTGCCCGTTTGCTCGGTGTCTACACGGGCACAGAGTTGATGGAGGTGACACTGAACAGCACGTCCAGCACTATGTGGCTGGAATTTATCAGTAACAGCGAGAACACCAGCAAAGGCTTCGAGCTCCACTTCACCAGTGAGTGAAAGCAGATGTGCTTTGAATCATTATTATGCAAATCCAGTCATATTTAATCATATCAATGATGAAATGTTAAATGCTCTGTATATGAAACTTTTGCTCGTTTGCGATTAGCATTTACTGCATTAGTTATAATGAACACAAAAACATTAGCCATATTATTATTTTTTTGATAAAGTTAAATAAACCAATAAACTTTTAATTAGGAATTAACCAACAATGCATAACTGATATAATGATTATAAATGAGTGAATTGATTCAAATGTTTGTGGTGGTATACTGATGAATGTTATAACTGATGCTGAATGGTGAGTGCCTGGGTTAGGGGTTAGGATGTTAGGATTATGTCCTTTTTTTTTCATACAATGCTCTAATTTGAATTATACTGTATATACTGTAGCACAGGATAAAATAACAATCTGCTTTATTTTAACACATTATGAAATTGCACATGGACTCAATGTCAATGCTTTGAATCAGTCCAAGCTGTTATTTGACTTTGGAAACTCTTTTGTTGTTAATTGTTGAATGCATGTAAGGGAATAACTATAGCTGTTATCATTTAATTAATGGCAGTAACATCATCACATCACTAAAGACACAAATATTGAAAATTCATGTGGTAAGACACCTCTAATACAGAAATCAATAGGTTTTTAACATTTTTACATCAAGTTTTTAGCCAAATGTTGTAATACAAGGTAGTATCAAAAAGTTTCAAGATTATTTTTGTAACACACCAACAGATGGTAGGAAGCACCAACCTTCATAAGTCAGTGTGCCAAAAGACATCCTCGGAGCCTGTATACATCCGGAGCTGTGCAACTAGGGATATGTGCGTTGCCACGTCTTTTCATCACCGACAGCAAGTTAGAACAAATAATGAAATTCTGCGTGAAACTGGGCAAATCTGCCACAGAAACGTTTGACATAATTCTGTAAGTTTGCAGCAATGCCGCAGTGAGTCACTTGAGGAGTTCTGCATGGCGTGTTGGCGCATTTAAAGAGCTGGAAGATGACCAGAGATCAGGAAGACCTTCAACAAACCCTGAAAAAACAAACATTGGGAATTTCAGTGGTTTAACTCACACTATCTGAACAAATGTTGAGACAACTAAGGGTCCATTTGGAGTATGTATTGCTTATTTAGTTATACACTCATAATCATACAATAATAATAATCACATCATTTTTAAATGGATAAACTGAAAATAAACTATATAAAATAGTAATAATATCTAATTTTATTATAGCCCTAAGGCAGTTCTCGTCTTTTAAATAGAAGAGGCGGGCATTGCACACACTGCAAAGTGTGTTGGTGTAGCCTTTACCACAGCTGCAGCGTCGTCTATTTGTTTTCACATGAAAATGTCAAAGGAAACATACTTTGCTGCAAATAGGTCCAACAAATCAACACCTCCCATGAATATTTGTTATAGGCATCCACAATTTAAGGCCTCTCAACTTGTGTACTGTATCTTTTAGTGGCTTTGTCCCAGCATTGAATCTTCTCCGCCGGTTCTGGGCCAGCAAATAATGACAAACGTGTGACCTCCCCGTTGTCGTACCATTTCACAGCACAGATGCGCTGGTTTGCTGCCGCTCTGACATCAAATCTTCCTTTCAACTTTAAGCTTTTCTCATCATCAAGGTTACAGTTGGGAAGGCATGTGTGTCCCAGTGTAATGAATTCCATGGTCAAGCAGCTTAACGATCAGTGGGATGCAGATGAAACAGTTGTCTGCATAGATCTTATAGCTGTGACCTTGTGCTTCATCACAAAATCCCCTGACAATACAAGTTCAGGTCTAGCACACATTCCATTCACACTGCCTTGATACACATCAAAGTCGCACAGTGTGCCAGAGATTCCCATCCTTACCTACGACTTGAACCCCCATTGGTGTGGCTTGTTTGAGGCTGCTGAAAGGAATCATCATTTCATTCACAGAGCTGTGTTCTTCTGGTACCACCTGCAGGCATTTCTCCCTGAACGCATCAAGCCATGGTCTGAGTTTTCAGAGTTTGTCTTTTTCCCATCTCAGACACTGGCAAATAGTTGTACAAAGTGTAATGATCTCAGAAGGAATTGGAATCTGTTCTGTGACATCACAAATGAAACAGGTCGGTCTCCAATACAGACGGACTCCAGACATTTGAACTAGTCTCATCTTTAGGTACATGCCAGGCATTTGCTCTTTTCCTTTGTGCTGGTGACTCTTGTTTCTTTTGAAAAATGTTCTCATTTGTGTTATCTGTCAGAGCCTGGTGGATCATGTCTTCAGACACAAACTTTCAGAAGTACTCCAGGGGTGTATGGGGGCAGACGGGATCATTAGCGATATCCTGACCAGAAAAGTCAGCATTGGGACTGATGAAATCCATTTTCTGCCAGCAATACCTGTCTCGAGCCATTTTTCTGTGTTTGAATGACTTTGTTTTTGGCCTGATGTCCACATAACCATAAAATTAGTGTCTTTTTTTTTTCCAGTTCATGGTCATCTCGACATTCCTCTCCATCACTTGGATCAGTGTCCTTGAGTCCATCTCAAAGTCATTGTCCATATTTGGACGGCATGCGTGACCATACAGATTGTGGAGAATTTGTTTTTTCTTGGCTAGTGGCCTTCTAAAAAAAAAAAAATAAAAAAAACACTCCTTGCCATACAGTAGTTACGCACATCTGTTCAAGCTCTATAGCGATTTCAGGTCAGAATGAATAATAAAGGGTTCAGGAGCGGCAGCGTACATATTAACTCACGCATGACTGAGATCTGCTGTAAGTGATTTTGTTGTGAATAGATCTTTTTTTTTTTTTTCATTTCGCTCTCGTTTTCTGTAACAGGTTTTAATCTTACCACATAATAACAAAGGTCGTGTTTCATGTAAAAATCCAATTGAATCTGTATTTCCCTCTTTCTCAGGTTTTGATCTGGTGAAATGTGAGGATCCAGGCATGCCTCAGTTCGGCTATAAGCTTGAGGATAAAGGTCACTTCGCAGGAAGCACAGTGTCGTACAGCTGTGACCCTGGTTATACCTTAAAGGGTAATGAGGTGCTGACATGCCTCAGAGGGGAGAGGAGAGCCTGGGACAGCCCGCTACCACAGTGTATAGGTAAGACCTGTGAATACTGTGTATACTAGATGTCGCTGAGTATAGACTGAATGTACTGTGCCTTAATGCTCTCTGAACAATCCAATCTGGCTGTTTGCTCCAAACAGGGTGAATGAATGTTATGCAGCGATTAGAAAAACATTTCTGGGAAGAAGCGAAATGTAATCTTGAGGAAATATGATGTGAAATTGCTATGAAATGTGTCAGTCTGCTCGTTTTTTGTCCCAGACAAAATTTCCATCTTGAGCAGATGTTTGAAGGTCATGGATGTCTTTTGATAATGAAATGGGACAGGATGAATCAGAAGAGTATTGCCACCGTGCCACTGTGTATTTTATCTGAAAAGCTGCATGTATTGTATCAAAGATGCAAGCAGGATAGTTAAGGTCCAGTTATGTACCTTGAATGATTTTTACGTCCACACTAAAAATAAAATAAAAATGCGTACCCGTGAGGGTACCACCCCGGTAACATGAAAACATCATTTGCCTGACAATTTAATCCAAAGTGACTTATAGTACAACTGGCAAAGAACAAACCTGAGAAGAAGAAGGTTAGTTGTGCTGTGCTAGGATGCAAGCATGGCCATGGTTGGTCAGTCCAGGATCTGGATTTATATTCAGTAGCCCCAGCATGGTGGTGCTGTGGTTAGCACTATCTAGGGAGTCTCACATCTCCAGGGTCGAGTCCCGCCTTTGGGTCAGTGTATAGAGTTTGCATGTTCTCCCTGTGCTTGGTGGGTCTCCTCCGGGATACCTGGTTTCCTTCCACAGTTGAAAGACATGCAGGTTAGGCTAACTGGTATTTTCCAAATTGCCCAAAGTGTGTTTGTGTGTGCCCTGTGATGGACTGGCACCTTGTTCAAGTCCCCAAATCCCAGGATAAGCAGACCCTGTACAGGATAAGCAGCATGGAAAAATTGAGTAAATTGAGTGATTTAATAGTAAGTAGTCATGTACCTCACCCAGTAAGCCACCACTTCCTTAGTTTAGTACCCAGCTCTATGTGAGTGTGAAAATTTAGTTGTGTAGACAGACAGATTGGAGTCCTTACCTTGATAGCTGTGGGCACTGCCGCTCTGGTTGAAATCAAGCCATGATTACTGTGTGCCATTTCACGTCGCCAAGAATAGTCTATCTTCCTTACTGACTGGCTGGCATGATTGACAGACTGATAAATCCCTCATCCTTAAAATACGCAGAGTTTCAAGGAGCATTGTGTCTTACAGATTGCACCGTTTCTTGACACTGAACGTTAAAAAGATCCATCTTCAACTATGCCTGAAACAGGTTAAAAGATTTAATTAAAATTGAAAGTTGTTTCTTAATAATGTGCCACCACAAACATAACCACTTACTAATTATTGACAGCTTGTTATATGGATGAATTAAATACAAATATAAATTATTTCTAGAATTTGCTAGTCAGTTATGAGTAAAATAATAATAATAATAATAATAATAATAATGATGATGCTAAGTTATACATTGTTGCAACATAGTTGTGGGTTGCTGGAGATTCAAATAAGGAAGGTTGTATGAAATCTATGATCATTTAAGATAAAGATATACATACTGTGTTGATGTGTAATTAATTTAATTTACAGTATTCATTCATTTATTCATCTTCTATACCAATTATCCGGTCAATAAGTGGTCTCCTGGGGGCCCATAGCCTACTGTATACAAAGAGGATTTTGGGCACAAGACGGGGTACACTCTGGACAGGTTGCCAGTCTGTTGCAGGCAATTTTGGGAATGCCAATTAGGCTAATCTGCATGTCTTTGGACTGTGGGAGGAAACCGGAGTACCCGGAGGAAACCCACCAAGCACGAGGAAAACATGCAAACTCCATGCATACAATCAAACCCTCAACCATGGAGTCCAATCAGCTTTCTGTCTAGGCTTCTGGCTGCTGAAATCTACAGCATCATTATTCCAAAATAGCTGACCTTCGTGTCATAAAATAACAACCAACTGTTGTTGTTGTTGTTACTAAATTACCTAATTCCTATAATAATACCTAATAATGTGTTATTTCATAATTTGGAAATCTCCAGTATTGTTCTTGACTGTAGAAAAATAAATTCACATTATTGTCATTATATGTTTGACTGGTACGTTATGTGTATATACCATACCTTTAATTTTCCAAACTTTTTATACACCATTGATTTTAGTGGTTAATGAATAACAGACACACACATAAGCAAACACAATTTACCATTTAACCAAACTGTAGTGATTATTACCAATCAGATGGAGGGTGTGCTACTCCTGCAGTCTGACTCAAACTGTCATAAATTTTTTATCATGATCTCCACTATGACCAACGTGAAAGACTGCATCCTTTGTGACCCGAGCTTTAGTGCATTCTGAATGCCTCATAAAAAATGAAACAGGCTGACTTTAAATGTTAAGTGCCTCGGTATTTCTGTTTACTTACCTCAACTACCCAAGTTTTTTTTTTTTTTTTTTCATATGGCTTCTAAAACTTTTGCGCCCTGCTCTGATGCTTGCTGGGAAATTGCTCTGTAAATATGGAACAGTTTTCTTGACAGTCATTTAATGCAACTTGTGTGTATTTGTTTGCTTGCGAAAGCCTGTGTATGAGTTTTCTGTTTGTTCATGAAGGCTCATTCTTGAGTTTGAAGTAAATGCTATCTTACAGTAATCCTACACACAGGAGCTGAAAGCAGTCAGGCATACAGTAAGTCCGCAGTCTGCTTACTAGGACATTGGGTTTTTATGTCTGCAATCCAAACCAGGGGTCACCAGCAGAGCCATCATTGTTAAATCCATAAGTGTAAGTCAACTGGACAGTTTAAGACCAGATAGATCGGAGATGTAGAAAGCCCAAGAGATTTCATGTGCGAAAAACGTAAACGCAAGACTAGATGGTCAGCAAATTGAGGTACAGTACAGTACCTAGGATAACGAGGCACAAATCTATTCATAAGGAACGTGTATAAAAACTGAACATTTGGAAAGGTTCTGCAATTTTTTTATTTTTAATCCAGGAAGTAAAAAAAAAAGAAAATGAGGATACTATGATCTTGGTAAGCATACTACAATGCACTTTTATATTCTTATATGCTACACTGTGGTTGGGTTCTTGAAAAATTCATGACAGAGTATCATATAAAGAAAAGATGTATTTCGGTGAAATCCTGAGATTTATTTATTTTTTTCTGTTTATTTTGCCTAGCTTTTAGGAGACTTATTTTATACAAGTTGAAATATATGCTGAGAAAAAGAAAGGGAAAGAGAGAGAGAGAGAGTACTGTGGTTTCATGACTTGTGGAGCAGGTCATATCTGGAGTTGAAGAAGATGGGTTTGTTTCAAAGTGATTTATCACCCTAACATCTACACTAGGGGAACATTCATCTGAAAATAAAAGTTCCGAAAGCTGAGAGAGAAGAAAAGCGCGAATAACGTTATATTATATGCGTGGTGTTTTGATGATGCAGGTTTCCGAGTTGTTCCGCATCTACCTTTTTTCTGCATCCTTTCTCCAGTGATATTATGAAAGGTAAAGAAGGATTAATGTCATTTACGGAATTAATTGGATTCTAAAATAAACTATGACATTTAAAAAAAAAAATACTAGGCTGTATTCACTGCATTAGAAAAATATCAAAGGTCGGTCTTGTGCTGTTGTGTGGACTGGTGTGATTAAAAAGCCGCTGCTTATAAGCAGAAACTTGTCATTGCCAAAGATCTAGAATGCCAGATCAATTAAGTCCCCTCTTCAAAACAACAAAAAAAAACGAATGTGTCAGAGCTTTACCACCAGTTAAAATCAGCCTGACAGATTAATGTTAAAGACTGCCCTCTGCTCATCCCAGGCTACTTATTTACAATGTGTTCTTACACAAATATCCTTTCAACAAATGTAATACTGTTTATGGCACAGTGGGTTAGTGGTTAACACTGATGCCTTGTGCTTCCAGGGTCCAGGATCAATTCCCTCCTCAGGGTCTGCGTGCATGGAGTTTGCATGTTCTCCCTGTGCTTGATGGGTTTCCTCTGGGTTCTCCGGTTTCCTCCAACAGTCCAAAGATGTGCAGATTAGGCTAATTGTTGTTCCAATTATGAATGTATGAATCAAAATGTTCAGATTGTGCCCGATGAGCAAGCCAAGGGCGACGGTGACAAGGAAAAACTCTCTGAGATGGCAATAGGAAAAAACCTTAATAGGAACCAGACTCAACAGGGAACCCATCCTCATCTAGGTGATAATGGATAAGCAGGGATTGATCTGCAGTCATACTGTGTGTTAGGTGGCTAAAAGTTTAATATGGAGTCCAGTTTATTATTGGAGGCTCAGGTAGACGGTAGGAAATTCCAGTTCTGAAATTCCTCATAAATCATCAGAGAACAGCTGTCTGCATCAGCCTAGGCCAGGACCGTCTTTAGGGTAAAGTGGAACCGTCCCGGGTCACCACACGCATTCCAAGCACCCTTTTGAGGCTGGTTCTGATTCAAAATTTCTTTCTCATGTCATCTCAGTGATTGTAATTTTTTAAATTCTTCTTGCCTATCTCACCTCTGGCACCTATTAAGGATCTAACAAAACGTATTGGCTTAAAGCATTTTCACAGAAATCACCATAGAAACTTGTATTTTAGGTGGCGTGCTGTTACCTCAGAACTCCAGATTCCTTGGGGTGATCTTGAGCTGAGTTTCCTCTCTGTGTGGGTTTTGTATGTTCACCTCTTCTCCACATGAGTTTCCCCTAGAGCCTCTGGTTTCTTCCAACTCCCCATAAACATGCCTCTAGGTGGATTGACTAAGCTAAATTCCATCCCTTTTACAAGACACCAGTTTGGCATTCAAGCACTGAGATCAATAAACATAAAATCTCCTCATCATTACTCATCATAAAATGCACGAAAATAAAAGCAAAAAAACATGAAAGTGCACTGAAATAGCAAAAAATGGTAAATGATCCATTTAATTCATAGCCGTAGGAACTGGTAAGGGGTGTTACAGGGCACGGACTCCTCATAACGCACATCTGCGAAACTAGTTGGTGACACTTCGCTGGTTTCAGGGTTTTAACAGTGGTGATAACAGTTCAAAGCAGTTGATGCACATAATAAGTATCATTTTAATCTTTGAACTTTTCCCTATTACAGATGAATATAATGGCAATATATTCATTATATTATTGCATAATAATATATCTGCAGATCAGAACTTCTTCAGTTATGTTTGAGTATTCAGTATTTCAGTTTGCATGTGCTTATACCATCACAGAATATACTGCTACTACTACTACTACTAATAAAAATAATAATAATAATAATAATAATAAATGAAATATACCTACAGTATATGTTTGGTATTTTAAATCTTTTTGTCTTTTTGTATGATCAGTCCTTTAAAAAAAAAGAACTTGCTATAGTAATATGCATTTGTTTCTTTTTAATTCGATCTTTGTTTGATCTTTTTACTCTATTACTTTTAATGCTATCTTGTAGCTTGTATATAGAAGAAAACATAGAAAAAAATCTGATTTATTTGCATACATCATATCTCCTTTTAACAATAATAAAGAAAAAAACATTATCATTACTTAATCAGTAGGTTTAAACTAGGAAAGTAGTGCTGCACAATTAGATTTTTTTATTATTATTATTATTATTATTATTATTATTATTTTGACACATATTGCGATTGAGATTTAAACTGATATACTATTAAATACACCATTTTGTATTTAATGTATTTATCAAAGCTACCACGGATAAGCCACAAAAGATCTCATGAACAGGATGTTTGCCCATATTTTTAAAAGTTTTTATCACCACAAAAGTAATTAAATAACAAGAATACGATAAACTGAAATACTTACATTCTTACAAACTCTACATAAATACCAGTTTATGCATATACAGTATTGCTTGTAAAAAAATGTTAGCCTTTTGCGATGAAATAACTGCACAGGTCCATATTGTGATTTAAATTCATTTAAATTAAATTAAATCAAATTAAAGCGATTAATTATGCAGCACTAGTTTAAAGTTTCAATTAAACTTTTTATAAATTAAGATTTTTGGCAAAATGTCCACAAGATTTTGATCATTTGTTTGGGAATTGCTGATAAATCGGTGTGTAAGAGGATATACTGCATGTGATAAATGTGTTCCATCAAACAGTTGGAGTAGTTTGAGCACTTTTATGATGCAATGTGTAAAGAATAATACACAATACACAGTAAGGAGTGTGTGATTCTGCTTATACCATAGCAATTTGCCACCAATTACAATGTTTCATTTGTTCATTTTTTTACCCAAGAGACAAGTTATTCTAGTTCTTGTTCTGACTTGTGTTATTGGTGTGATAAACACTTCTTTCTCTTATTCGATTGGTTGGATCATTCTACCGCTCTCTTTTTCTCTCTCTCTCGAAAATTCTGCGACTTTTATAAAAACACACTGTTGTCAAAGGGTTAACAATGTGTTTTAAAAACTGTTTAAAACATTATGTATTTAAATTATGGCGTGAGTCCACCATACAAATCTCTGTTTATGAGCTGTTACTATAGTAACAATAATATACTGTATTAGAACAAGCGCAAACAATTAGTATTTAAATATTGTTGAAATTAAAAACACGACTACTTCCTGAGATTGGAACATTTAACCACCCTTTGGTATAAGAACATAGTACTTATAGTGATAAATCTCTATAGCACAGTTGTCGTTGCTGGCATTATATCACTGGCATGATGTGATTGCTCCGAAACCGTATCCCATGTGCTTCTGGCTGTGCACATCAAAAAATAAGATTTGTCACAACAGTTTAAATCCAACAACCAATTGCAACCTAATAATAATGAAAACACCCACGTAATTGAAATGACACTAATTGACTAGTGGCAGTGATGTCCCCTTTGACCACTTTTTTTTTTTCCTTGGTAATTTTCAGCAACACAAGCTAAGTGCTGCTAGCTTGCCGAGTTCTGTTGTTGAGTAGACATTGGTATTTACCTTTGGAAGTAGGAAAAGTAGGTTTAAAGTAGGAAAGTAGTGCTGCACGATTTAAACTGATATGCTAACTATTAAATGCACCTTTTTGTATGCATTGTAATTATTAATGCTAACACCAAATAAGGCACAAAAGATCTCATTAAGAGGATGTTTGCCAATATTTACTTATCACCTGAAATATATTTCAAGAATGAAAATACAATGAAATGAAATACTTACATTATTACAAACTCATACATAAAATACCAGCCTATGCATACCTTATATTGCTTGTAATAAATTGCAGCTTTTTGCGATGAAATAATTGCACAGACAAAAAGGACCATTTCAGAATGAGCAAATTATCGGGCTGCATCAAGGAAATTATTGGGGAATTATCAGGGGAAATTATTGATACCTGGAAGGATGGTGATGAACCGTCAACTTTGTGGAAGAAATGTGGTTGGAAAAAAAATCATGAATGGAGATCACTTGGTAAAGTTTAATGGTTAAAAAAAATCATCAGTAAAAAACAGGGCTGTGTTTAATAGTCAGAGTAAGAGAATTTCCGTACACACACAATGTGAATTGGGACTAAACAGCTGTGTGGCCATAGGAAAACAATTTTTATTGTCAGACTAATTAGAAAAAATGGCTTTAATTTGCTAGGGGGCATAAAGATTAGATTATGGGGTAGGAGTGAAGTGATCCACTCATCATGCATACTTCCCAATGTACAAGCTTCTGGAGACAGTGTAATGATCTGGGGTTGCTTCAGATGGTCAGGTCTAGGTGCAGCAATGTTCTGTGGTAATAAAATGAAGTCAGCTGATGACCTGAATGTACTGAACGTCCGGGGTAACACATAAATGGAGTTTTTTTCCCCTGATGGCACATGCATATTCCAGGACTTACTGTAAATTGTGAAAAAGTGGTTCTGAGAGCAGGAGTGTTCTGAGAGTGTTACCATACAGTTATACACACATGTCTAAGACCAGCCATGAATTACTGTACTGTACCCAATACTGAAATTTTTTTTTTTTTCATTTTTTAATAAACATTTCCTAGTGTCTTCAAGGGCATACAGTAGTTCTATATTTTATATTTAATTATAAAAACTTTAACTATAAAAAATTCTAACAGCAAGTAATCTTCAAGCAGATATTGCACTCCTCGTGTTACCGCTTCTATTGCCAAATCCTTGTAGGATTGTACATAAGCTTAACTCAAAGCCTTAGAATATTCTCACAAAATAAATGCAGTGTTAAAAGTTCAGATTATTATTTTTTTTTTTTTTGCCAAACTAAAGTTACAGTATTCTGTAGGTCAGTGAGACGCATCCACTAACTAATGCATGAACGATTTGACACTAGTGCGGTCACTTGTATGTCTGCCTCCCACTGTTTGCTTCTACACGGATGTACACTATAAAAAAGCACACATTTGATCCGTGTCACCTCAGGGCTTGAGGAGCTCACTGCTTCCTGGTGTGTGAAACTCTAGCTGTGGTGCCCCCTGGCCCTTACCTGCTGACAAACTGGTGATTTGTGCCTTGTGGCATGACACCACTACCATTCCTCCCACAAGATGAATAGCCCGGCCTGGCACTGGAGATATTACTGAAACCCTATCAGTGATATTAGCCAAAGGAAATGTGCCCTCCCTGGGGATGTCTCTATGCCGGACTTGATGTACGACTGCGCCATTCCGCCTATCGCTCATAAAGCTGGGCTCCTTGCGGAATAAATTATTGTGAATAGAAAGTTATACTGGCCTTGGCCACATGACAGTGCATCATATTTAGTATGCTATATCCCATGTTCACTGAGAGAAAATCTGGAATTTCCTGCACTGCAGCATGCCTGTTACTGCAACACTCCTGTCCTGTCTGAATTCAAAACCCGTCTGATCAAAGGACGGGCAGTTTTGTTTTAACTGGAAAATGATTTTCCCATCCACTGTTATGTGTAGAAATAAGCATTCCCGATAGCCTCATGAAAATGTTTCCGTTTATACTCCTTTAGAATTTATGAATGCACATTTATTTTACGTGCAATCTAAAACAGAATTTTGTGTTACTATGGGTTTACATCATGTTTTATTGAGCATGAATCATGAGATAACTGACGTATGAGTGTTTCTGTTTGCCATTTTTAGCTGAGTGTGGTGGGACGATCAAGGACGAGCCCACAGGTCGCATCCTGTCTCCAGGTTACCCAGCGCCTTATGAGCACAATCTGCACTGCGTGTGGACCATCGAGGCTCCACCTGGAAGCACCATTGGGTCTGTATTATACACTCCACCTGTCGCTTCTACCCACCCTGTCATTACCTCATCTATTCCCTTTGACATCATTATCAGCTCTTCATGGTTCCTACCTCTCATCTCTTATCTGACCTTGAATTCCAAACCATTAACTCTTTAACAATCGCAGCGGGAATTTTCTGGCACCGGTCTCGGCTGTCTGAGCGTGTCACCTCTGGCTTGCCTGATATTCTGAGATTTATGCATAAGCTCAAACCATGATTGGCTTTCAGTATGGTTGACATCAGTTTGTGTGTGTGTGTGTGTGTGTGTGCCAGTATTGTTCTGGGCTGCTATCTTAGTCATCAGGGCTGGGGGGTGTTAGTAGGGCATTAGCTTTTTGGCAGTCCTACACATTGGCCTCTCCCCTTCCCCTGTAAATCGCTGCTAATGAATGAACATGCGCTCTCTTTAATTGCCGCTTGTTTTGCCAGTGTAATTCTGCATGAAATCTCGGCGCCAGGCACTATCTAATTGAAACGTGTCTCTAACAGCACTGTTTATCAGAAGCTCCCCTCTGTCCTTCAGCTACACGCTGGACGGCTCCCAGACCCCTTCCTGTTGCAGTACTTGTTTTTTGTCCTATTCTTAAACACTTAACGTTGACGAAGGTTATTCAAAAGAACGAGGCCGCTCTTCTGTATTTTCACGTGTTAGCAAATGACTGCCATTAAGGAGGTGGGCGTTATCGTCACATGTTGTTTTTGAGCTCTCAAGCCACTTTGCTTTTCTAAACAAAAAAGTCACATTGGAATATCAATAAGAGGACCTTTTCCTTTGGCCAGGCACTCGGTAAATGCTAAACTGAAAGAAAAATCGAAGATGACAAAGGAAACCATGAAGGTCACCTGACCTTGGATTTCCTCTTTTCTTGCTATGCAGCAGTAGTCATTTCTCATGGGTTTTTAGAAGTCATGTAAACCGAGCGCCATTGCTGCGACCAGATAAGGATGAAGTACAATGTGCAGAACAAGATCAATATCTTGTTATTATAGTTGCACAATAATGTGTAAGCAGAACAAAACAATTTATTTAAATGAATTGAGATTTACTGCATTGTAGTAGACGCAGGCCCACGCACGCATTGATCTAATAAAGGCACAGGGAAATCCGTAGAAAGTCTTAAGCAGCTAATTTCTTCCTTTCAGTGATTTACATTTGAAGGAATGTTGTAGGCAGACTATATAATCACAGAACTTAGCAGATTAATTTCTTCGTCTATCTGTCATGAAATGCTGATTAATAAAAATGGCTTAAATTTTCCATGCATATAAATGAGACACTCTGATGGCTTACTGTATAGTGTGACATGGAAGAGACAAATAGCTTAGAAACACATCTCAATTGCCATTCTTTAAATTAACTAACTGGCTCCGTCAAAAGTTGCAGTGAGGGACAAATCTGTCAAGCAATTATGTTCATATATACACCAATCAGCCATAACATTACAACACAGCGCAGTATTGTGTAGTGGCGCCTTGTGGCTAAGGGGCAACTCATGGCCCTACAAGATCTCTGGGGGTGTGCTGTGGTATCTGGCACCAGGATGTTAGCAGTGGATCCTTTGGGTGCTATGGGTTGCAGGGTGGAGCTTCTATGGATCAGACCTCTTTGTCTGGCGCATCCCATGGGTGCTTGGTCGGATAGAGATCTGGGGAATTTTGAGGTCAGATCAACAACCTTAAACAGCAGACTGTGGTGGACTAGGTGTTCTGATACCTTTCTACTGTGTCTAGCGTTGACGTTTTTGCAAATTGTTACACATTAGCTTTTCTGTGGAATAAGACCAGATGAGCAAGCCTTTGGTCCCCACAGGCATACAGTAGATAAGCTTTTGTTGCCCGTGATACTGTGACGTTCACTGGAATATAACTGAAAATCAGTGTTATTCAGTTCACCTGTTGGTGTTGTAGTGGCTGATCTGTGAATATATAGTATTTAAACTCACCGTCCACTTCATTAGTTTCATCTATTCAACTGCTCGGTAACGCATGTATCTAGTCAGGCAATCACATGGGAGCAACTCACTGCATTTAGGCATGTAGCCCTGGTCAGAGTGATCTGCTGAAGTTTGAACTAAGTACCAGAATGGAGAAAACAGGTGATTTGAATTTGGCCTGGTTGTTGGTTACAAACAGGCCAGTCTATTTCTGTAAACTGCTGATTTACTGGGATTTTCAAACTCAACCATCTCTAAGGTTTCTAGAAAATAATCTGAAAAAGGGAAAATACCCAGTAAGCGGAAAAAATCTCAGGACTGTTGATGCCAGAGGTCACAGGAGAATGGACAGTGGTCCAAGGTGATAGAAAGGCAATATTAATTTAAACAACATCTTGTTACAACTAAATTATGTCGAAGTCCATCTGTGATCTCACGACACTTTAATCAGATGGACTACAGCAGCAGAAGACCACACCGAGTGCCACTCCGAGTGCCACTCACCAGTGCCTCCTAAAAACAGGAAACTGAGACTACACTTAGCATGGTCTCACCAAAATTGGACAATATAAGACTGGGAAAATGTTGCCTGATGTGATGAGTCTCAATTTCTGCTGAGACATTCGAATGTTAGGGTCAGAATTTTCCACAAGCAGCATGAAAGCATGGATCCATCCTGACATGTACAGTATCAGCGGTTCAGGCTGCTGGTAGTGTAATATTGTGAGGTAGATTTTCTTTGCACACTTTGGGCTCCTTAGTCCCTGAGTATTGTTGCTGACCATGCCCATTCCTTTGGCACAGTGGTAAAGTGCTCGCCATATCATCTGGAGATCGCGAATTTGATTCCCGGGTGATGCTGTAACCTCTCGCAGCCGGAGGTCTAGAGAGAGCTGATTGGCCGAGCTC
>JAOVVA010000030.1:8979443-8993829 GCA_028565275.1 Leiocassis micropogon | reverse complement strand
TAACTGATTACTTTTTAAAGACAGTAATTTTGTAATGTAATTAGTTACTTTAAAAAGTAACGTCCCCCAACACTGGTCATGATGCTAGAAAGACATCAGTGCTGTCAACTGTGCTTTGAAATACAGCAGTACCTTGGAGAACGAATTTAACCAGTTTAGGAGACGAGTTCTTAAGTCAAAAAATCAGACTGCGAAAAACGTTTTCTCATAGGAAATAATGTAAATGCAAATAATCCGTTCCTGTCACCCAAGAAATATTACCAATTTCCAACACTATAATTATATATAATTAAATATAATTATTTTTGAAAATATGAAATAAACAGACATTAAACCTTACTTAACCTTCATTTACAGTATGATTAATCAAATTTAACTTAAAGTCTCTCTCTTTTCTTCTTGCTGCGCTTCTTGCTAACTTTTTTGGGACCTAGTGCTACAGTAAGTGTTTACTAAATCTTGCAAGAAAATGCACAAAAAAACAAACAAAAAAATATGTTAACTCGCATCGCTTGACTTTCTACTGACGCAACCAAGTTTCGATCAGCTATTGGAAGTACGCACAACCGGAAGTATGTGCAGCCGGCTCGGTCTTCGCATGCCGAGGCAAATTTCTGGCAAAATTTTTGTTCTAAGTTAGAACATTGGCAATGCAGGGAATGTGTTTGCTGAGGTATCACTGCACTTAAATATGTTAATGCTGTCCAAAACTAAATGATTGTCCCTGCTGATCAGTCTTAATCTCAGTTGATCCTTCAGTTCGTTGTTGATACGCTAGGTCTTTGGCACTATTCAGGTACGCCGGGTATGTCTGATCTACTCTATACAAGATATTTGTGGGTTAGCTACTAACTGGCAGGTCACACACATCACACGTCTTAATATGTCAGACCCTCGTTCTTCCTTTCACACAGATCTTGTCTGGCCTTTGCTCTCAGCTTAAAGTCACAACAACAACAAACCCCCAATTTTCTCCATTCCTTTCATACAGAGTGCTGAAGCGCAGTAATGGCGCAGTATTCTGCCTTGAACAGGCTGTGTAAAAGGGGCTTATGATTTGTTACGAATGGATCTGTTTCAGCCTTGCAGTAAATCACTTTTCCTTTTTTCTCAATGGACTCAGGAATGATGGTGTTTTTTGTAAAGGAGTATATTGGCAAACAAAAAATTAATAAAAAATGAAGTGACATTAAAGCAGTTTATTACAGGAATTTATTTCGGGATCAGGATGCATTATACCTTTAGTAAATGCCGGAGGAAAATACTCTGCAACATATACATTCAGCATATCAGTCCATCCTACTGGTCATGTTACACTCCAGTGTACAGTCCTCGTTGGTGGTAACGATTATTCATCATCATCTGGTCATTATAGCTGTGAAATGAGCTGTAGTTTACTATAGGAGTTAGGCAGATTCTTTAAGGTGTTACATCAATGTGTGCATATCGATTTGAGGAGACCTTTGACGAGAACAAGGAGCTGTTGTTGAGTTCATCCTGAGTGTATGGCGAGAATAAGGAATTTCCACCGATCTCGTAGCGAGAATGAGGAGCTCTCGCATGGGAACATGAAGAGGTAAGGAGTGCCAGCCGAGAGACCTTATAGAACACCGCCAGAGTCACGTGAGCCCCTAGAGGGAGTTCTCAGCAATGCTCTCCTTGATCTCACCAACTCATTCCTGAACATCTCAATCTCTCCAGACCTCCTGCCAAGTAGAAAGCGTGTTCTCACTGAACTTGTAGTATTTCTCCTCGTTATGGCTCGACCGCACCATTAGTTTCCTGTGGCCACGAGATCAGGGAGAACCAGGAGAGACTTTGGGGAGTGCCTCAGTGTCTCAGGAGTGATCCTACAAGTTCCAGGACGAGAGAAATATATAGATTTTTTTTCCGATGGAAATTCTATAGAAAGAATTGAGACGTCCAGTAATTCAGTAGCTATTTGGCCTGATTGGTGAGAGGCTTGTGGAGTTTCATGAGATCCCTACGAAAGCCCAGGAGATGTACAGTATGTGGATTTTCTTGCCAAAATTTGTCATCATTATGTATATATATATATATATATGTATATATATATATATATATATATAATGGTTATTATTATTACTCATAGGTATGTATTCATTCATGCTAACACATTACCCGGAAAGAAAAAAAATGTTATCTTTCCCTGTAGGATTTGTTTCTCTGAATGGATTCATCATTTTTGGCACTTTTGGACACCTGACCATCACACCGGTCTGAACCATTTTCAACATCCCATTTTAGAGTCAGTCACCCTTTGCTATTTTATGAATCCCCACTCTTGTGTGTGAAAGGCTTTCCGCTTGATTTTTGGGTTTTGGAGTCTCTGATGAGGAGTCCTGGGATGCAGTCAGCATTCCAGTTCATCCCAAAGGTGTTCATTTGGGAGAGGACGGACCGGGTACAGGACACTCAAAATTCCCCACTCTAGGGTTTGTGAACCATGTCTTCATGCACCTGGATTTTGTGTCGCGTCATGCTGGAACGAGTCTGGACCTCTTAGTTGCAGTGAAGGGGAAATCGCAATCCCTTAGTGTCTGAAGCGGCAATGACAATTGCTAAAAGCGCTATACAACTAAAATTGAATTGAATTGAATTGAATTGAAGACATGCTAGACAATGTAGGGTTGGGATGGTCAGGTGTCCACATACTTTTGAGCACATATTGTATGATTTCAATCCTGTGAACAGTTTTCTTAGCAGCATAGACTCTAAAAATAAATAGCTCACCATTGATGTTATGGTGTTACTATGTGTGGGTGTGTGTTCGTGTGTGGGTTTGTGTTTGGCTGCATGGCTATATGATTATCTAACCTCCTTACTGTAAGGTATGCTTACATACTTTTGATCCCATCTTGCACGATTAATTATTCAAGATCATTTGCAATGCATTAGGACTGGGACAACTCAACCACCAATGTAAAGGCTCTAGTAAGATAGCACCAAGGTGTGTGTGTGTGTGTGTGTGTGTGTGTGTGTGTGTGTGTGGTGCAGGAACATGCATGCCACGCTGAGAAGGACAGGACTCGCCTCAGCAGTACGGAGATGATACAGTTGTATGGAGAGTTAATTTGATATAAGGAGGACTTTATTTTTTCTTGTATTACACAGAAATGTCTCATTAGTATTGTGAAGTTGATGAAGGAGTACGAGCATGAATAAAGAGGTGTTGTGGGTATTTAGTTGTAGGATTAGGAAAGAGTGTTACACTGAAGGGATGCAACACACCCCAAGGCTTACGGGAGGAGACGAACACCTTTCATGCCTCTTTCATCTTCTCATCGCGGCCTCATTTCCACTCCTGATCCGACTGTGTTTCGGAAAGGTGATAATTGCTTCCAAGAGCCACTTTTTGATACATTCACACACTCACATACACACACACGTTTGAGCTCTAGTGTGTCTCAAGCGTGTAGGATTAGACAGTCAGTAAAGCCGCTGTACCGAAACTGGCTTTCCACGCCTGAGTCAGAGCCGAGAGGATCCAGCGGCTCATCAGCAGTCGTGAAGCAAATCTCATTCACCTTCTGTCCTCTTCTGTTCTTCTAACTTCCATTCTTGCTTCTCCTCTCTCCATCTTCTCACCTTTTTATACCTTCCATATCCCCTTTTCCCTCTTATTTTCATTTCTCCTCTCTATTTTACATTCCTTATTAAATTCTCTGCTCTCCTCTTTCTGTTATCATCTTGTTTTTTTTTTCTTCCTCTACGCTCCCCCACCTCTCCTCCGCTCCTTCCTCTTCTTTGCTAATCTGCTTTTATTTATCGCCTTCTCCTCTTCTCTCGCCTGCTCTCGCATCCTCAGAGCATTGGTATCGGGGTGTGCGTTAGCACAGCTGCTTTGTGCGCTGCCTCTCCGGGTGCACACATCCACAGCGTTAGACAGTAGAGATGAGATTCAGGCTGTCTGAATCACGCCACAGATGAGCTGTGCGCGCCTGATCCGCCGATAAACGTGACAGCTGGCGAGACGGGCAGAACGTTTCCACGCGAGGACTTAATGCTCGCCGCTGGAAGAAACGGAGCCCCTTGTTCATGTCATCTCTCATTCGTTCTGACTCGTCGTGCTTTCTCGCCGAAGCTTTTTGTACTCGAACGCACTTGCGTCTTGGTATTGTCTCATGGGTTGTGTAACACATACACAGATCACAGAGTTGAGTTGGGAGAACAACTGAACTTTATACGTAGTTAAGAGCTTTCCGATTGGTGAGAGCCTTCCATGGGATGATGACGCCATTAAACTATTCTAATTGGATCAATAACAGAAGACGCATTAGTAAAACACATAAAGGATAGTGGTGGATGAAATGTGGTCCTGAACGACAATGATCGGGGAATGTAAATGTAATTCTATACTTGAAGATCATAGTGATCTTGTAACGTTAAAATAAAATGTGTTAATTTTTTTGTCGCGCAAAATATGCATCACAACTGCCGATGTGCGACGTTTTTTATTCATTTTTATTTATTTTTTTTTTATTTATTGAGCACTGGTTTCATTCAGGTAAACAGCTCACTGCATGCTTCAGTACACGCGATGGCACACAAAAGCAGACGATATTTTTGGTTTGGAAATGTACGTTTGCTTTTTATTTCATAAATACGAGGAGGGCTCAAATAGACATATAGGATAAACTATATAGGAGTTCAAAATGTTTTTGTTGCATGCAGAAATAAAATTTCGATTTCTCTGTAGCAGTTCATAGATTTCATAAATATATGAAAATATATTTTGTTATATAAAATATGTGGCTCCCTGTGTTTTCTTTTCTATGCGAAACGGGTTCAAATTGCTCTCCGAGTCTTAAAAGTTGCCAACCCCTGGGTTAGGGCGAATCATAAATAATGTGGTAGAACTTACTGCTATGATTAGTAGTGAAAGTAAGAAATGAATAAGATAAGTGAATAACCCCTTAAGGGATTGGGACTAAACAGCTGTGTAGCCTTAACAAAAGCACTTATTAATGAGTCTAAGCAGGGAAGAAAAAAGGCTTCAGTTTGCTAGGGAGCGTAAAGAATAGACTGTGGAACAATGGAAAACTATCATGTGGTCGAATGAGTCCAAATGATTGGTGTATTAGGGTAAGAGTGGCAGATAAAGTGATGCACCCATCATACCTAGTGCCAATAGGGACAACCTGTGGAAGCAGCGTCATGATCTGGGGTGGTTCTGTTGGTCAGGTCTACGGTTCCCAATGTTTTGTGTGCAAAAAAAGAAGACACCTGAATATATTGACTGAACAGGTATTTCCATCGATGGATTCTTTCTTCCTTGATGGCACGGAGGTATTCGAAGATGACAATGCAAGCATAAATCGGGTTCAAATTGTGAAAGAGTGGTTCAAGGAGCATGAACATTTTCACACATGGATTGGCCACTACAGAGTCCAGACCTTAGCCCCATTCTTACATCATTGAGAATCTTTGGGATGTCCTAAAGAAGTCATTTTGCAGCAAATATTCTCTTCTGTCATCATTCATAAGATCTTGGAGAGAAACGAATGCAACTCTGGATGGAAATACAGATTATGAAATTGCGTAAGCTTATAAAAATGATGGCATGTCCATAACCAAAAGGCAGCAAAAGGCGGTCCAATATCACTATTACAATGTGTGCACTGTGATGCAGGTCCGTAAGTAAACACCTGCTCTGCACGGTCTCCTGGGAGCTTTTAGCAGAAGGCTGAGTTGTGAGTTCCTGATGAGGTTACAGATTGGGCCGTGTGGATAAAGTGGGCCCAGGAGCTCAGATGTGCTGATTCAGCTCTTTATAACCAACCAATCTGTCAGCAAAATAGATTTAAATGACTATCAATAACACACCAGCCACACTAGACTGGCTAACTCTACACCTGAGGCGAAGGACATGTTTTATTTTAGATATATATATTTTATTATTATTATTATTATTATTTGTTCTCCTCCTGATGCGTTCCTCTTCACAGCAGCATTTTCTCTCTAAATCCTCTAAAATACATCACTTGCAATAGTGTTAAAGAAACAAGACCACAGCACCATTATTACACGTACGCTCAAACCCAGTACTTCCTGTGTGTTAAGTTCTAGCGGTATACTGTAAATGACTGCGTTATTTGCTATTCATTTGCCATAGCTCTTCTTTTCCATTGTAGTGTTACTGCCGCTATTACTTATTTCATTTCTTAAACACGGACTTGGAAGTGAAGTCATACCCCGTTGCACAATTTCAAAAAGGCGACCCTGTTCTTACAAAAACAAGCAAAGATAAGGATACGTTTAAAGTATAATGGGCTTTTTCGTTGCTCGGCGGAGCAAATTTCTTGTCAGTGTCCATCACATTCTTTCTTTCTGTCAGGAAAGATGACGATAAATAAAAATGCGACAACAAAGGTAATGTTTTGTCCTCAGTGGAGATGATGCAAAAGACAGACTTTTTCTTTCATACAGACTTTCCAAGCAGGCTTCTTTTATCATCTCTCTCTCTCTTTCTCTCTCTCTCTATCTAGCATGTTCTCCTTTTCTTTCAACCTGAGGTTCATCACCAGCAGCTGCTGCATCCTCTGACTCCTGTGCACCGGCAACACTTTATTTATTTCAGCCTCATGTTTGCATTTGCCATCTGTCACTGAAACCTCTCCTCGGCTCCTGCATCAATCTCTCTCTCGTCCTATTTACCTAGCGGATCAAGTGTCACTTTCAGAGTCCAGCTGTTCCATAGCTGGCGTTATCATCTATGTACCTTCATCTGTGGAGCAATAAAACATCCAGGAAAACCAGTTCAGAAAATGTCTTCTCGGAGAACTAAATCTGTGTACATAGTCATTTCAACAAGGATGCAATCCCCATTCTGTCAGCACAATCACACTTTAGCTGTTGATAGATGATCGTTGCACATTTCAGTAACTGTGTCTGATTTTTGTCCTCTCTGTGTGTGTGCGTGTGTGTGTGTGTGTGTGTGTGTGTGTGTGTGTGTGTGTGTGTGCTGTGCATTCAGGTTGCACTTTCTGGTGTTCCACACGGAGGAGGTGCATGATGTGTTGCGGATCTGGGACGGGCCTCAGGACGGAGGTGTACTTCTCAAAGAGTTGAGCGGCTCCACCCTGCCTCTGGACCTCCACAGCACCTTCAGCTCCATCAGCCTGCAGTTCACTACCGACTTCTTCACCAGCAAGCAAGGCTTCGCTTTGCAGTTCTCAGGTGAGTTTTTGGTTTCAATAATGATATGTAGTGTCCTGAGTAGCACAAAGGAATTGTGTTCACCCTAACATCCTGAGATCAGAAGATTTTATATTTCTGAGAGTATAGAAGCAGATTGGCTATACTCTCTCAGGAAGGGAGGGGTGGCATACCCGCATTTTCAAATCAATCATAGCAGCACTAGGGACAATCATGGGCGTCTGGGAACTCGTATGCGGACCATAAGCAGAAGGGAAGTATTCTTCCAAGCGTCCGACGTCATCCCCATGTTGCATGAGCAAAAGTTCAACAAGATGTGGTTGGGACGGTCATGTGTCTTAGCCAAAGTATGATAGTCTTTGTCCTCCCTGGGAGGTGACACTTTGGCCATTGGGTAAATAGAAAGAGAGAAAGAGAGATTAATGTGGATGATGAGGAGAGATTTTGATGGTAGAGTGCCCTATGCATGCACATAAGCAAAAATTCTTTTATATATATATATATATATATATATATATATTCTATGACCACATAAGTGAATCCGATCTGAAAAACATCAGATTTGTGCGTTCAGACAGCCAAGTAAAAAAAAATCTAATCAGGTTTATGCGCGTGGTACCTGAGGACGGTTCCACTTGACTATGATGATGGTCTCAGACGCGGCTGATGCAGACAGCTGTTCTCTGATGATTTGTGACTGCAGGCGCTCAACAGTTTGGGACTGAAATTCCCACAAACGATTTGGTAACTGAGCCTCCAATAACCAAAGTGGACCCCATCTGGTATGTGATATCATCTGATATGTGATAGGGTCTGGGGTAGCACAGTGATTAAGCCAGTGGACTATGGTTTGGAAGGTCCTTGGTTCAAATCCCATGACTACCAAGTTGTCCCTGTTGGGCCCTTGAGTAAGGCCTCACATGTATAATGAAATACAGTACAAATGCTCTAGATAAGGGTATCCGTCAAATGCCTAAATTTAAATATCTACCAAATGAGGATGGGTTCCCTGGCGAGTCTGGTTCCTTTCAAGGTTTCTTCCTTTTGCCATCTCAGGGAGTTTTTCCTTACCACTGTTGCCCTTGGCTTGCTCATCAGTGACAATCTGATTATTTTCATTTATACATCTCACTCTGACTTATTGTCTATACCGCTTTATCCTGTATACAGGGTTGCGGTGGCCTGGGGCCTATCCCAGGATACTTAACGCAGAAGGCAGGGTACACCATGGACGGGTGCCAATCCATCGCAGGGCATAGACATACATGCACACACTCATTCACGGGCAATTTGGGAACGGCAGTTAGATTAATCTGAATGTCTTCGGACCTTGGGATGAAGCCGGAGTACGTGGAGGAAACCCACCAAGCACGGGGAGAACAAACAAACTCTATGCACACAGTGGCGGGAATCAGACCTGGCCTGGAATCGAACCCAGACCCTGGAGGTTCAAGGCAACTGTGCTAACTGATTTATACATATACCATAATTTTGCAACAATGGTCATCGTTAAAAGCGCTATAGAAATACAACTGAATTAAATTGTCACATTAGGGTTAAAAATTGGATATGAATCACATCATGATTGGTAATGTCAAAGTGAGTAGGATATTGGTTCATGAGAAACTTTCTGTACTTCAAGATGCTTGTAGCTGAATATTGTAGACTAGTAGTAGTCTAGCATTCTAGACCACGTAAAAGAGACCCTGGAGGAACAGAGTTATCTAATCAGGCATTCTTGTATCCAGCGGTAAGGAGCTGTGCAGGAACAGCTGGACATAAAGCAGTCTCAATCTGCACATAGTCTTGAGGAGATTGCAATCTGATTGGTTTCAGCCAACACAACTGGCGTTAAAGGATTTGAGTGACAATACTGTGCCCCTTCAGTGGATTTCCATCTGTTTATTTTCACACCACACCTGTTCATTTGCGTCCTGCAATGCCAATAGCAGATTGTAGATTTTGCACATGTAGCCTCCATCATTCTCAAGTGAAGGCTGCTGCTAGTTTTGGGGGGAAAGATGAACTCAAGCAGCTACCAGAATCTTCTAGTTGTCAGTGCCAATGTAAGCACAAGTATCACAAACATCACAGACACACATCAGATGCTGCTTTTCTGACTTACTAACAAAGACTGTACTACAGACCAGTCTGTCTCGGCTAACATTTTGTCTGTAGTTAAACCACTTTTGAGCCTACCAGTCCTGCTACAGTACACTAATCACACAGACTCTTCTCACATGTTTTCTGTATGTATTTAAATATGCCAAAAAAAAAAAAAGACTTCACAAAAAGGAAAAAAACTCTCAAAGGAGAAAAAGTTGCATATCTTTTGTGCTTTTATTTTATTTATTTATATATATTTTTTCCTCTTTCAAAGCCCTTTGCCTTTCTGCATCTAAATTTGAATTAGCATGAGGCACTTACGTGCAGAATGTGTGCAGATGTTTGAATAAATAAGGGTATGGATAAGACGCTGCCGACTGGAACTGATGTGAGCTGTGTGCTGCCAGGAAGGAGACTTCCAACATTCAACACGAGGCTAATCTGTCTGCTTTGCAACACTATGATTCTCTAGAAATGACAGCACCAAATTGTAGTCTTGAGATGCTGGTTCAATGCCCTATGTTCACGGTTTTGACTCTTTTTTTTGCCCTACATTTTTGACAATGTGGTGCACTGGGACTAGTCCTCCATCCCCCTCACACGCATTTCGTTGCTTCAGATTTCTATATTACATGCGAATGGCTCAACCATTCATGTACATGATGCATGTTCACTCAAGGCGTTTGGTTCATGATATAAATACCTCCTTTCTGTTTGACAAGCATCCTGATCCGAGTGTTCTGATGATTAGCCTATATGTACTGTAAGTTAGTGCACTAGGGTGTATAAACTCTTGTTCTAGACACCAAGTAGTGCCCTTGATCAGCGTTTAGGGAGGGATATTGGATTCAGCCTTTTGTTAGAAGCTAGTTAACTTTGTAGCTTGTGTTAGTCATGAACAGAACAACGGATGGTTCAGAGGCAATTCGTAACGACTTAGAAGGACTATGTCCTAAGGTGACATGAAGTTCCTGCTGAAATTGCTTTTGTTTTAAAAGGTAGCTGGTCTCCTTTCTTTCCAGTTCTGCGAACGCTAATAACCTACTTTAACCCACACTTAGTGTAATTAACAACTGTTAGAACACTAGTGACACAGATGTTTAACTATGTATAGTTAAACATCCAAGCACTGTTATGCCTTATTATCAGCTTTCGTGGAATGCCTCTCGTCCAATCAGATTACTCGATCGGACTAACTCTTGTGTAATCTGTTTTAGCAGATTCTAGAGACGGATAGCAATTAAGAACATAAATTTATTTTTAATGTTTGTTAAATGTATCAGTATTTTGCAACCAATTCCTTTTCAGACATAGACTGGAAATAAGTGATTCTCAACATTTTAATAGTGTATGTCGGACTTGAAAGTAGACACTGTGGATAATACAGCACTGTAGATTTTCTATATTTCCATTTGTATTGCTATAAAATTGAAATCCCATGACGTGGATTTTATTGGGAAATCTTCGCTAAGTGTTAAATGGCACAGGAGAATGAATAGGTTTCTTTCTTTTGTAGTGTCCACAGCTACATCCTGTAATGACCCTGGGTTTCCTACTAACGGCACACGCAGTGGGGACAGTAGAGAGCCGGGAGACTACGTGCTGTTCCAGTGTGACCCTGGGTACATCCTACAGGGAGCCACTAAGATCACCTGCACCGAGATCAACAACCGTTTCTTCTGGCAACCTGAACCACCTACATGCTCAGGTGACCTCATCTGCACTACACAGAAATGTCGTGGTTATTTTTAGGAAATTGCTATTTGGATTTTCTTTCTTTTTTTTTTATCTTTAAAATTTTATTTTAAAAAATGGACTTAATAAAAAAAAAGTTCATTAAAACGATCAGTTAGTACCATAAGTAAAAATCTGTATTTGGCAAGGCTTGGCTTCTGTGAATTCTAAGTTTGTTCTTTTGAAAGTGATGGTAATTAACAACAGCAATTAAGAGTGTGTAATTAGCTGCCTCGTTCAATTAAAACCACATTGAGCTTGCATGGAAGCTGAGGCTCACCACAAACAAATCCAGGGGCGTTTCTAGGGATATATGTAAAAACCCAGCACCAGATGTCAACAGAAATTAGCATCTTCTGCCTGCTGGCTCAATACAGAGATTTTTGTGCTACCAAAGCGAATAGATTGAATCTCATATAAATTCATTTTCTGCACAGTTGCAGTGACCAAGTTTATCTAATAAGAATAAATGGTATATAAAATCAACTGAATAAAATGCACAGAAAAATAAAAGTCGAAATAATTCAAGATAAAAGAGAATATGAAAAGTAGAATGGATGATCAATTTTGAGTTTTAAGACAAAGAATCGTCAAAAGAACACAATTTATCTGTCAAAATGATTTGTAGCAAAAGATGCAGATGGTGAAGTGTAAATGTTTAAGTTAAATTCCTGTAGCATTTATACCGTACATGATGCCGATGGTCTTTAATTGTTGTCTCCGTATCTCTTTGGCAAATCAGTTGTATTGATTGTTGTATTGCAGTTTGTCCTAAAATGAAACCGTGCTTTTATACCCCGTGTTCCAGCTCCATGTGGCGGAAACCTTACTGGCCCAAGTGGACTGATTTTATCCCCCGAATACCCCGAGCCCTACCCTCATGGCAGAGAGTGTGACTGGACAGTCACTGTCACTCAAGACTACATTATCTCCCTCACTTTTAACCAGTAAGCGAACACTTTGTTGTGTCTTTACACAATTTTGCATTGTAGGTCCAAAAAACTCTCTATATGGGAAAAGTATGGGTATCGCATATTCAGAGTTGGGTTTTTGCATGTGATTAAGTTTTTGATTATGCAAATTAAATGTAAATTTCACACCTTTGAGGAAGAAGATTTGACTTGTGAGAGTTTTCAATAGTGTCTAGACCACCATCTTTAAATAACAGCACACACCTTTAGGCCAGAGTTTAAAAAATTGTGGACCAAAAAACATTCGCGTTCCCAAATTACCTGCAGTGTGTAAATGCGTGTATGTTTATAAAATGGGAATAAATGCAATGGAATTTTCCACTGGCCTCCACGGTCCCTAGTTGGACTACAGAGGTTCCTAGATGGATAAATGGATGGATGGATGGATGGATGGATGGATGGATGGATGGATGGATGGATGGATTAATATGAATAGTGCTTAAGTCATAAAATAGATTAGAAACCTGAATATAGATATACTCATTCTCAAACTTGAAACATGGTGACTAAATGTGCTTAACTCAGCTCCGAGTATGACCCATAATCATTCACAGTGAGCATGCACACTAAAATACTTGACAAATAGCACTTGTAAATCTAAGCATCGTTCATTTTCCTGTCTCTCCATAGCTTTAGCCTAGAGCCCAGCTATGACTTCCTGCACATCTACGATGGACCTGACTCTCTCAGCCCGTTGTTGGGAAGCTTCTACGGTACTGATGTCCCAGATCGCATAGAAAGCAGCTCCAATAAACTTTTCCTGGCCTTCCGAAGTGATGCCTCGCTCAGCAGTAACGGCTTTGTCTTACAATACACAGGTATAGCCCCCCCTTCTGGTCAGAGCAGTCAGTTATTTACAGTAAAGGAGCCATATGAGGGGACTCCATGGCTTCATATGGCTCCTCTCCGGAATGAATGAATGGATGAATTTGACTGTATATGGCATTGGTGCTAAAATGATATAAATGATACATTGTTAAATAGTTATTGAATCCTGACCTGCCCTTTTACCCTGCATTAAATGTGTTCATTTGCTCATTTTGCATGCACTTAGAACCATTATTAGTGTGGTACAAAGTGGTTTCCTTAACAAACAGGCTATTCAAATGTGATTTTGATTCCCCTTTATTCCACTTTGCACTCCATGTAATTATCAGCTGATGGGTATCATGCGGAACTGAATTTAAAAGAGGTGCTAGACGTACACAGGAAAGCTGTAGTGCTTAAACTAATGCTAAGATTGAAGGAATGAGAACAAATGCCCGTTAGATGGCCCTGTATGATGCCAGTGCTGATGCCAATTTCTGATTCAGCTTGGTCTTCAGACTGATTGGTCAGAAAGTGTTGATTAATTTTCTGTTAAGAGCAGCTGTAACAGTAGTTTAATTCATATCACAGAACTATTTTATGGTTCTGGTTCTAATGCTATTATTTCTACAGCATCATCTGTATTGTGGGCCTAAATCCTGAGCCAAACAGCCTGAGTAAACATGTATCACATACTGGACAGCCGCTACAGTAGATCAAAAAACATGAGCCATTCACGTGTCATATTAAAATCTGGAGCAACAAAGGTGGAGGATGATTTGTAGACATCTGGAGAAAAAATAGTTTAAAAAGTTAAGCCTTTATCTGTCCTATATACATTACTACACTACAGTTTTTCTTTAAATACCCCAGAGTAGCTAGGGTCAGAACACAGGGTCAGCCGTGATACTCTGCACCCCACCCCTGGAGCAGATAGGGTTGTGCTCAAGGACCCAACAATGGCAACTAGGTGGAGCTTGGGCTCGAACCGCCGACCTGCCAATCAGTAACTCAGTGCCTTAACCCTCTGAGCTAGCACTGCCACTACTACTATGCAAAAGAGAGAGAGAGAGAGAGAGAGATGTGAAAGTATCAGAAAACACTAAGACTAATAGTCGTCAGTCACAGAGAGATGTATTTTTACACGACGAGCTGCATTCTGTTTTATTGACTTCATAAGAGTAAGAAAGTATTGAGGTTGGTGTCAAAACAACTTTTTATAGATGCTATAATCCTACACAGTATCTATATAAATAAAAGAAAGGTTTGGTCTGTACATTGGTTAAAACTTGCTCTTTCAGTTATAAATTTTTACGTTTAATACATTGGAGGTAAATGAGAGTAAATGAGAAACCAGTCTTAGAAAAGTTTCTATCTGTACGTATGTACGTATGTCTGTCCAGCCAGATTTTGTCACAGCATCATGTAAAACTGTCTGGATTGAATGTAATGAATGCAATGATGTCGTTAAACCCGCACCATAAGTGAAATCATAATTTTGAGTAAATGCGTTGTTATGAACAGTTATGTGCCAGATTTAATAATCTACTTTAAAATAAGCTACTAATAAGCTACTTGCTCAATGTAAA
>JAOVVA010000030.1:8952218-8969203 GCA_028565275.1 Leiocassis micropogon | reverse complement strand
ATTAAACATACAAATATAACCTGCATTGAGTTATTATAAGCACTATTGTAAGAGCTAGTGTTATAGAAAATTAATCACACCTTCTGACCAATCAGAGTAAAGATTTCTGTAATAGAAAATATGAAACCTGTACAGTAGGTCAAGAGCCTGAGGAAGAGATTTGATTACCCAGTATTGTTGCGCATAATAGGTTCATTCTCAATTCAAATTTCATTTACAGTTATAGGTCATGATTTTTTATTTATTTATTTATTTTCTAAAGACATTTCCCAGTATCACAGGCTGCATGATGTTCTTTTTTGTTTTTCCTAGCTGTCCCAAGAACCAGTGCGACTCAGTGCAGCTCGGTTCCAGAGCCCCGGCACGGGAGACGCACAGGAAACAACTTTGCTGTAGGAGCTGTTGTGCGGTTCGAATGTAACGCGGGCTATGTGCTAGAAGGCCCTAATGCCATCGAGTGCCTGACGGTGCCTAATGCCCTGGCACAGTGGAACAACACCATCCCCAGCTGCATAGGTGAGACAACACCCCTGGGGCTGGCAGTAGTTTCATCCCGACTGCACACATGTACTGCCCCAGGCATGAGCACTCAGAGTTGGGAGTCTTGCTGAGTGTACAGTATGCCTTGTCTGTTGAAAAGGCAATGGCATTTTTAATGTACATTTTTTATATCAGTTGCAAAAAGGCATCTCTTGATTTTGCAGATTTTGTACTTCAGTATAGGATTTTTACTATAGGGCTTAGTATAGTACTTTTAAGTTGCGTCCATGTTCTTAAAATATGAAGTCGCCTTCCAAGTCTAGCAACTGGCAATAAAGCTTAGAATAAAGATCATCCTAGTGGAAATACACAGGTCACAGTGGAGCGCTAGGCTCTATAAATATGACCAGCAAACAGATGTTGTGCGGCAAAGTGGCATTTTATCCTTACCTATGAATTTTGCTGAGAGTACACAGGACATAAATAGATGTTGCTACCATGAGCATCATGTAGATATTTATAAAAACACTTTATGTGTGCATGGATTTGGATTTTGAATTTAATTAGGTAAATTCTTTTTTTTAAAAATCTGTACTTATGAGACTGAGAACACCAAATTGACCGTAAAGTGCAACTTTGCTGGATGACAGAAGATTTCTTTCCCTGGTGGGTATTGGCCAGATCAGGGGCACACTCCAGGAGGTAGACATAACTGGGTCAAAGTCAACAATCATAAGAAGACTCTATACAGATGGTTTACCACAATATGTAACCCACTGGTAAGCCTAAAAACAGGAAGACTAGATAATGATTTTTTTCAAACATACCTTTTATACGGGCTTAATGGTTAGTACTGTCACCTTGCACCTCCAACGTCCGGCTTCGATTCCTGGCCAGGTTAAATTCCTGCCTTTGTGTACTTGGAGTTTGCTTGTTCTCCCTGTGCTTGGTGGTGATCTGGTTTCCACCCACAGTCCAAATACATGCAGATTGGGCTAATTGGCGTTCCCAAATTGCCCGTAGTGTGTGAATGAGTGCGTGAGTGTGTGTACTGTCCAGGGTGTACCCCGCCTCGTGTCCTAAGTCTCCTTGGATAGGCTCCTGGGGCATCACCTGGGATAAAGCTCTTGTAATTCTAGAACATCCTAAGGAAAGATGAGACAGAAGTGAAATTGTTACAGAATAATGATGAGAGAAGAATATGAAGAATCGACAGTAAGTAACTGCTCTCTATCCGAAGCATTCCACCTTACCTTATAGCGTGAATGTGGAACTGGTTCTCTTCTCTGAGAGAAGAAAAAGCGACAGGATAAATCAATAGCGTCACATAATCTATTAAACTTAATGGATGATGCATTACAGTGCAGATATAAACTAAGGACCAGAGCATGCTTCAAAAGCATCTCAAGGCTTTTTTTTTTTTTTTAAACACAAACATAAAAAGTTTGAAAATTCATGCACTGTTCACCTGACTTGGATGTAAGCGTTAATACAATAAAAGCTGAAATCCTGTACTTAGAACTGATATTCATTATTCATTTTTAACTTTATTGTCATTTTCTTGAGTGGCATGATTCCATGACCTTGATATATATATGATGGCTGTTCCTGAGTTCAAAACGTTCGGGCCGTTTGGGGCTCAGTGGTAGGCTTCTCATCTGCCATGTGAAAGACCCGCGTTCAATTCCCAGCCGATGCCCCCAGCCCAGCCGTGGATCAAAGTGGGAGGGTTGTGTCAGGAATGGCATCTGGCATAAAATCTGTACCAAGTCAAATGTGTGAATCAGATGGTCCACTGTGTGATGGGCCACCCCTTAACGGGAGCAACCGAAAGAAGAACAACATGTGTGTATACATAGTGTTCTGTAGGGCTTACCTTGTTTCATTTCTGTTCTGAACACAATACTCACTCTAATCATATGCAAAATGTGCCATTTAGAAAGCAGTTTATTTCTCCAGCATTTTGTGTCACGTTATATGAGACGAAATATGCAATAACAAATGTGACATACAAACATTTCGGGCAGATATTGATCAGAGCAATGTTTATGCACTTTGAATGAATTAATTATTCAGTGAAGCTTCTTAAAAAGTCTGTTTTAAAAAGATCTTGCCAGTTGTCATACCCGAATAATTGAGAATGTTGCACTGCCATTGCAGCATGATACATTATTTAATCTTGATAATGAGGTTACCAGTGAGCACATTTTTAGAATGACTTGGAATAGTTGGAGATTTTTGTGTAACTCGCACTCCTTTTTCAATGGAATAAATACCAAATTTGCTTCATGTTCTAGTGTATTCTGAGTGTGTTTAATATTTTGCAGGTTTGGTTCAGTGTGTACTGTATGTGTATGAGAATTTGATATGGCTGTGTAGCTTTTTTTTTCCCTCTATGGCCCTCTGGGAGAAGAGCGATGGCAAATATACTTGAGGGTTCTCCTCCTGAGAGGATCCTGTCTCACACACCTTCCCCTGCCTGCCTAACAAGCATGCCATGGCCTCCAGCACTATTAGCACACTCCACACAGACACACACACACACATATACACACACAATACAGTGCAGGTGCCATTGCAGGTACACCATACCCTGAGATGCACACACACATACACACTGATATTACAGATGCTTACCCGTGCGCTCCACTGCAGCTGCCAGATGTTTGGCCATGGGAGCTCCAGCAGAGAAGCCAGTACCTGTGTGTTATTTCTGCGTTTACTTATGATGACATTTTTTTGGTTTTATTTCAGTTCCCTGTGGGGGAAATCTGACCCAGCGCACAGGCACCATTCTGTCTCCTGGTTACCCTGAGCCCTATCTGAACATCCTGAGCTGTGTGTGGAAAATCACTGTTCCTGAGGGATCGGGGATACAGGTACGTCCCTCTACAAAGAACAATGCATCTCAACGTTTTAATGAAAAATAAATAAGAGATCTTGTCCAACTTAGGTATGAGTTATTTCTCAGCTTTGAAGGTGAAAAATCTGGTGGTCCAGTTTGATTTGTCCAAGCCGTGTTCACTCAGCGGGCATCTTGGCTCCGCTACCAAGCAGTAATTTTCAGTAATACAAGACCAGTCTCCTACTT
The DNA here is from genome assembly GCA_028565275.1 of Leiocassis micropogon. NCBI lineage: Eukaryota > Metazoa > Chordata > Actinopteri > Siluriformes > Bagridae > Leiocassis > Leiocassis micropogon. Next base: position 8,965,632 of record JAOVVA010000030.1, on the reverse strand, counting down.
TATTGGGGAGAGACCCATACATTTGAAACGTATATTGTAAGTAATAAATACGTCAAAAACTTCTCAAAACATTTTTTCAGGCTGCATTAGAGATGGGAATCACCAGGGATCACCTGATACGATATCATTTGGATATCTAGGTGCCGATTCGGTTTGTATTGCGATTCCTTACGCAGCATGATTTTATAAATAATAATACTAATTTTGTAATAATAATCGACTGCCTACCAATGTGTGAACAGTTTAGAACACGCCACCAGAGGTGGGTAGGGTAGCCAAAAAATTTACTCAAGTAAGAGTAGCTGTACTTCAAAATAATATTACTCAAGTAAAATAAAAATAAAAAAGTATTAGGTGAAAAGATACTCAAGTACTGAGTAACTGTTTCATCATAATGTCCGATTTATTTTTTTTAGAAATTATGTAAGCAGTCAGACAAAATGATAAAATAATGTACAAATAATACAATAAATTAAATAAATGTTATTAAATAAATGAATAAACTAAATATCTTTACAAAATAGCAAATTAAGGAATAAGAAACACAACTTTCCTAATCTCCCTTTTTTTTTTTTTTTTACAATATAAAGCTTTTGAAATAAATACCTACTGTAGGTAACATATGTATGTTTGAACAGTGTAAACTATTTCCAGTGTAAGATATACTGTATATTCAGTTCCCCTCCAAATGGCTCAGCAGATAGAAAATAACACTGAAACATGTGTACAAGAGGTCACACTTGTGACAGCAGAACAAATGTAAGAAACTTATATCCTTTTAGCCTCTAGATTATTTGCTAATTATATATGTTAAGATTGCAACATTAAATAAAACAGCTAAACTAACCGCAACATGTTTGCTTCACTGTCTACAAAGAAAAAACAAAGAATATCTAAAGTGTCGAATAAATGGTTAGAAAAGTAACGAGTCGAGTGAAGCCGAATGTAGCGGAGTAAGAGTAGCGTTTCTTCTTCATAAATCTACTCAAGTAAGAGAATGGTGCAGTAAAACTACTCATAGTAATGAATTTTTTTCCGAAAAGTTACTTAAGTAAATGTAACTCGTTACCACCCACCTCTACACGCCACCTGTAGGATTATACAGGAATGGCACCATGTTATCACCTCAAATGCAAACATACTGTACATACACTCAAAGTTAATGTAAAAAATTTGATTTTAAAATCAGTACCTGGAATTGCCACACACAAGAATCACACGCGATATGTATCTGAATCGATTTTTTTCCTCTTTACTGTGCATGCATATTTACTTATACTTGATGATTAGCAGCTATTTCAGTGTTCGATCAAACCAGAAAAGATGCTGCATTCTAAAGGACTTCCTTCTCCTTACGTGGTCATAAAGAATGGCTTCTACAAACGCTTTGTAGTTGTAGTCGCCACTAGGAAGCATTCCAATCAGTAACACGAAGCCCAAACCACTGAGTAACCATTGCTCATTCACTGTGAACAGAAATTTCCATAATGAGGTGCAAATGATTACACATGTTACAGAATTACAAATATTACTTCACACAGACTTAATAGTGCATCTGTGTCAGTATTTGTGTCCCTTAAATATTGTATATTTGGTTAAATAAGAAAAGAAAGCACCATTTATGACGTCTGAACTAGTGCCTAAATGCACTTACTGTATAACAGTTACTTGACGTAAACTAGACCGGTTCATGGGAGTTCAATTTACAAACATTTGTCTATGCCAATGCTAGTTTTTTTCACCAGTTGCAGTTCACAATATGTTTGTACAGTATGGTAACTTTTAACACATTTGGGGATTATTGGCCTACATCAAGCAAAGAAAACAACTAAGGAGATTGCTGAAACTACAAAATTGGGTTAATGAACTGTCAAGCGTATCATTAAAAACCTGGAAGGAAAGTGGTTAGCTTTCATCTTCACGGAAAAAAAAGTGGAGATCACTTAAATGCTTAGTTTATGTTTAATTGATTAACAGTAGTACACGGTTTTGTTTAATAGTGAAAGTAAGAGCATTTCCACAAGCACAATGCAAAGAGAACTCAAAAAGAATTGGGACTAAACAGCTGTGTAGCCTTAAGAAAACCATTTATCAGTGAGGGTAATCGGAAAAACAAGGATTAAATTTGCTAGGGATAATGGATAATAAAGAATGGACTGTGGCGCACTGGGAAAAGATTAGATGGCCTGATGTGTCCAGATTCATCCTGTTCCAGAATAAGGGGCACATCAGGGTAAGAAAAGAGGCGGATGAAAGAATGCCCCATCATGTCTAGTGCCTAGCGTACAAGCCTGCGGGAGCAGCGTTATGATCTGGGGTTGCTTCTGTCGGTCAGGTTTAGGTTCGGCAAAGTTATGGGCCCAAAAAATGAGGTCAACTGACAACCTGAATATACTGAATGACTGCATATATGTGTTTCCATCAATGGATTTTTTTTTTCTCTGATGGCACGGGTATATTCCAAGATGACAATGCCAGGATTCATCAGGCTCAAATTGTGAAATTGTCATTCCGGAAGGATCAGTCAACACAGAGTCCAGACCTTAACCCCATTAAGAATATTTGAGGTGTGCCGGAGAAGATCTTGCGCAGATGTCCGACTCATCAACAATACAAGATATCAGAGAGAAATTAATATGACTCTGGACAAAAATAAATGTTATGACATTGATTAAGCTTATCGAAATGATGCCACTCCCATGATCATAGCAAAAGTGGTCGAGTGAAATATTAGAGTGTGCGTGTTTTTGTTATTTTTTCTTTCTTTTTTTGGCCGGGAAGTTTATGTACAAATGTGTTACAAAATATAATGCTCAAACAATAGGTTTATCTAGTCACCAGTTTAAAAACAGTACAAAGTTTCTTGGTACTGTAGGATCCATCAAATGTCTAAAATGTCCATCAGTTGTTCTCTCCATAAATGACTTTTTTGAGTGACCTTTCCAAGTAAATGCTTCAACCTTTCAAATGGCTTCCATAGTCATTTCTTCATTTGAAGTGGCACTTTGGAATGGACTGCACCTACAGTAAATAATAAGTCTTTTTAGACATTTCATACCGAGTGCAATGCCATATTTCAGGTCCTTTTTTTTTTTTTTTACAATCATTGATTTTTTTTTTTCTTTTTTGCTTTAGTGCAGGTTATTAAAGTGTAAAATCTTAAAAACAAGGTACAGATGTCCTTCATTCTAGGATTTCAATCAGTATTTTTAAAGCCCTTAATTCCTGCCGTCATGGTTCATAACTCTGTCCAATATTGCCTCCGTGGCACCTTCAGTTTGGCTATAAAGTGGTTTCTGATCTTTCTTGGCAGCTGGGCCGAATCATTTATCCCCTCTACAAAACATTTACTCCCTTGCCTGGATTATATACAGTATATTGTGCAACAGTGTTGCTTGCTCACATCTCCATGTACTCCCTTACATAGGAGGGATGAGAACAACAATCTTCAGCTCTTAAGTAAGTCTGATAGATATTTGCTCCAACACTGTCAGTCTACAACAGTGGCCTTTAGATCCAGTTATGTACCTTTTTATTAAAGCAACAATCTTTACGAACACGTTGTCCTCTAGGGGTTTTTTTTTACGTATTGGTCACAAGATACAGCTTAGTACATTTAATCATGACACACGGAAAAGATGATGCAAATAGAAGTGTTTTTGAGCAAGTGAGCTCTTAAGAATGTGCTGTACCCAGATACAAAGTCTTCTGTTTATGCGATTACTGTATGTCCTTGTGGAATTTTGTTCTTAATGGCAAAATTCATGTTCATTTATGGGTGTTTTTTGTTGCAGACCTATTACAACATTTGTCTTAGAGCAACTGAGTGCATATCAGCCATTTATCTTCGTTAGCAAGCTCAAAAGTTTGCATTACCTTTAGTATTAGTTGAAATGCGCCTTTAGGCATATAAAAACACATGCTTACTTACTGCCTTACTTGATGGATAAATTTTACACAGGGTTAAATATCCGAGTAGTTCATTTAAAAAGTATGTGAGATCAGGAAAAAGGCTAAATGTTGAAATTATATGTAGTGTTTAAAAATATTATTGCCAACTGTGATGGCCATTATTCAGAAATGGAGAATACACAAGGACACTTCTAAACGAGTAGAGGAGAAATAAGTTAAGTCAAGTGCGCTTCTATTATCATTTCAACCACATACAGTACAGTCAGGTGAACAGTGAAATTAAACAACGTTCCTCCAGGACCAAGGTCCTACATACTGTACGGCATAAATTAACAAAAGCTACTATGATTTGCAAATATTCAAGCAGAGTAGACATAGGAAAGTATTTCCTGTGTAGTAAGTCACCTTAATAATTTTTTCTTTGTTAATATAGGATATTGTGTTCTATGTGTGTGGTCCGTCAGTATGACACCCGCCATATCAGATGATGGATATATATATATATATATATATATATATATATCCATCGTTTCTGGGGCAGTTATTTACATGGTCAGGTTGCCAGCTCAACGCCCGATTGTATCTGAGCACTTGAGGGTGAAGGATCTTACTCAAGGTTCCAGCATTGGCAACCTGGTGACGTCGGGGCTCGAAACAGGGACCTCCTGGTCAGCAGTCCAACGCCTTAACCACCCTAACCACTATTTTCAGAGAGTCACATCATCAACTAACCTGGTCTGATGGGTAAACGGCGAAAATGTGAAAATCTAGGATATTACCATATCTTTTTTTTTTTTTTACATTATTTGATATGTTTGTGGTTTTGTTAAGAGCTTGCAAAGTTTCTACTCAATTACCTATTGTGCCTTGGAGGTCTGTTTATATCTAACAGGGAAGCAAAAAGCATGTAGAATCTGGGATCCTCAAAAAGAACGAATGGTAAGGACTGATGAAAAGTGAGGGGTTAAGCAGGAGAGAGATTGAAAGTGAAATACAAGCAGACTGATGGAGTGGAAGATGTCAGTGAGTGACAGGGATAGATGAGAGATGATATGGAAGTGGTAAGGAAGGCCATCTGAGCTCAGCTTGATCTCAGTGTTGAATGTCTGCAAAAAATATATATATATTTTTTTCAAGAGTTACAACCAGATGGGCCTAAGGGTCTAATGCTGATTATAAGATTGGCCTATTGAAATACTATAGCTTGTACCAAGGAAGCTAATAATAGTGTATAGATATTTTGTAAATGTATTATCATTATTATTAGTTTTTAGCAGTCCCCAACATACGAACAAATTCCATTCTGAGAGCTTGTTCGTAAGTCCAGTTTGTTTGTAAGAAGAAAAATAAATATGGCCGATGCCTATAATAAAAGTTGTGAATTTTCCTGTGCTCTGGATATACAGTGCATCCGGAAAGTATTCACAGCGCATAATTTTTTTCACATTTTGTTATGTCACAGCCTTATTCTAAAATGGATTAAATTCATTTTTCCCCAGAATTCTACACACAACACCCTATAATGACAACATGAAAAAAGTTTACTTAAGATTTTTGCAAATTTATTAAAAATAAAAACATTGAGAAAGCACATGTACATAAGTATTCACAGCCTTTGTCATGAAGCTCAAAATTGAGCTCAGGCGCATCCTGTTTCCCCTGATCATCCTTGAGATGTTTCTTAGTCAGGGAGGTGACCAAGAACCTGATGGTCACTCCGTCAGACCTCCAGAGGTCCTCTGTGGAGAGAGGAGAACCTTCCAGCAAGACAACCATCTCTGCAGCAATCCACCAATTAGGCCTATATTAGGCCAGACGGAAGCCACTCATTAGTAAAAGGCACATGGCAGCCTGCTTGGAGTTTGCCAAAAGGCACCTGAAGGACTCTTAGACCTCTCAGAAAGAAAATTCTCAGGTCTGATGAGACTCTCTGGCCACTCTACCATCGGGTTCTTGGTCACCTCCCTGACTAAGGCCCTCTTCCCCCGATCGCTCAGTTTAGATGGCCGGCCAGCTCTAGGAAGAGTCCTGGTGGTTTCGAACTTCTTCCACTTACGGATGATGGAGGCCACTGTGCTCATTAAAACCTTCAAAGCAGCAGAAATTTTTCTGTAACCTTCCCCAGATTTGTGCCTCGGGACAATCCTGTCTCGGAGGTCTACAGACAATTCTTTTGACTTCATGCTTGGTTTGTGCTCTGACATGAACTGTCAAGTGTGGGACATTATATAGACAGGTGTGTGCCTTTCCAAATCATGTCCAATCAACTGAATTTACCAAAGGTGGTCTCCAAGTAAGCTGCAGAAACATCTCAAGGATGATGAGGGGAAACAGGATGTGCCTGGGGTAAATTTTGCAAAGGCTGTGAATACTTATGTACATGTGCTTTCTCAATTTTTAAAAAAAAATAAATTTGCAAAAATCTCAAGTAAACTTTTTTATGTTGTCATTATGGGGTGTTGAGTGTAGAATTCTGATGAAAAAAATGAGTTTAATCCATTTTAGAATAAGGCTCTGACATAACAAAATGTGGAAAAAGTGATGCGCTGTGAATACTTTCCGGATGCACTGTATGTTTCTGGTTTACTGCAACAATAAAAACAACATTTGAGATAATGTATCGCAGTAGAACAAGAGAATAAACTTACATGTTTTCCTCTCCAATAATACAGACTGCAGAGAGGATTTTCACAATTTCGGTCATCATATTTGGCTGCTTGGGATCAATAGCTCTGGCCAGAAGTAGCAGGCTTCGCTCATCCTCGAGTATCCTTTGGAGGCCATACTGAAAAAGCCATAAATTTTATTACACCATTAAAAGAAAGAAAAAAATAAAACCTGTAACAAACAGTGGTTCTGACAGAGTTAATAAGTACCAAGGAATTGAAACAGCTTATGTGAAAAAAATAGATATTAGTTATATGTAAGATAAACAAAAAAATAGAACCATCTGAGGAACTAAGAAACATCTAGTATCCAATCATTTTAGGATAATACCCTGTAGACAATGGATTTTTTTTTAGATAAATTTAAATGAAGATTTAAAATAATTGCATATGTAATGAATTAAAAAGATTTTAATTATTTTTATAAATAAATTAATTCCTTTGCTTCTACAATTACATTCTGTGGTATATATATATATTTTTTTTTTGATAATTTCTGTTGACCAGAGCTACTAAATTTAAATTAAAAAGAAAATATTTCTAAAAATGTAATTCTTTTCAACCTGTATATCCTCTTCCAGACATCCAGATCTATTTCAATTTAGATCTGGTTTCAGTTTTAGAAAGTGTCAGAAACACTTTTCAGACACACCTAATTGCTCTTTCAGACACACCTAATTGCTAAACAGGAATTACCATGCATCTCAATAGAGAGACCAAAAATTCAGAGCACACAATACACAGCCAGCACTTCTCATTTGAAGCTAGGACTGTTAAATATTAGATCTCTCACATCTAAAGCAGTTATTGTTAATACTGTGTTTAACAGAAACCTGGATTAAACAGAACGAGTATGTAGCTTTACATGAAGCTAGTCCTCCTGGATACATCTACGTACACGAGCCTCGGCTAACTGGTAGAGGAGAAGGCAATGATAATCTGATTAAGGCATCTGAAGTTCTCTATAGTAACATAAGTGTAGCTACAAATATTAAGTTTGCTCAGTCTATCCCGCTAATCATCATTTACAGACCCCCAGGGCCATACTGTAAATTTATTTGTAAATTTGCAGATTTTCTCTCAAACCTAGTCGTTTCTGTACACAATGCGTTAATTGCTGGAGATTTTAATATTAATTTTGAGAATCCAGGAGACCCTTCAAGAACAGCATTTATGTCCATCCTAGACTAGTAGGAGTAGGAGTAAATCAGTGTTTAGGACCCACTCATAAAGCAAGTGACACTTTAGATTTAATAATATTCTTTGGATTAAGTATAAGAAATATAATCACATTTCCACAGTCTAAAGTTATCTTAGATCACTATCTAGTTTCAATTAAAGTGTGTCATAGTAATAATTTACGCACAGTGCCGTGCTACCACATTAAATTTACATTTACATCAACTACCACACAGAGCTTTATCAGTAATCTCCCAGAGTTTTTGCTTGGATCACTGTCTGACCCCACAGAACTTGATCAGGAGACTGAATATTTAACAGTGAATATTCTGTTATAACATAGATAATGTAGCTCCAGTTAAAAGGAAAATGATTAGAAATAGGAAACTCGCTCCCTAGTATAATGACCACACACACACTTTTAAACAGACCGCTCGAAAATTAGAACGTAAATGGCATCAAACTAAATTGTTAGTTTTTCAAATAGCATGGAAGGAGAGCATAGAAAAGCTCTTAGTGTTGCTAGATTGATGTATCTCTCCACTCTTATAGAAAGTAACAAAAATAATCCTAGATTTATATTTAAATAGCAAAAGTAATCAGAAATAAGACCACTACAGAAATCTCCACAACAACATACATAAGTGAGGGCTTCATGAACTTTTTCAATAACAAAATCGTAAATATGAGGCAAAAAATTCCACCAAACAACCAAACAATTAAATGATGCAGCTGATAAACTAACCATATCAGATCTAGAATACTTTACTCCCCTGGAAAAGAATGAACTAATTTCACTTATCTCTTCTGCAAAATCATCAACCTGTATTAGATCCTATACCAACACCTTCTCTCAAGCAAATAGTACCAGCAATAACGGAACCCGTGTTGAAAATTCTTCACTCAGCAGTGAGTATGTTCCAAAATCTTTTACATTAGCAGTTATTAAACCACTAATTAAGAAACCTGACCCCAGTTGACCCCAGTTAGCTGTTAAATTACAAGCCCATATCAAAATCCCCTTTTATCTCTAAGAGTCTGGAAAATATATTAGCTCAGCTGCTATGTTCATATCTACAGTACATAGAAACATCATACACAAACTGTATCAGTCAGGAAAGACTGCACAGAGACAGCACTTGTTAAAGTTATAAATGACCCCCCTATTGGCCTCAGGGTTATGCAGATCAGGGTTGCGTCACTCGACCTCCTATTTGACTGATGGTTATCAGTTTGTAGATTTAAATGTTGACTATTCTGCATGTTCTCAAGTGGAGTTTGGTCTTCCACAGGGTGCAGTTTTAGGCTCACTGCTTTTTTCTCTTTATATGTTTCCTCTAGGCAACATAATTTAAGCATGTTTTATTGTTTTTCATTGTTATGCTGATGACACACAGTTATATAACCAGGTAAAAGTTGAGCAACGTGTGAAGGACATAAGAGACTGAATGTTAATTAACTTGCTTTTGCTTAATCCTGACAAGATAGAAGCTCTAATCATAGGACCACATGCAGCTAGAAGCAAGCTTTTTGATCACACTAACTTTAGATGGTCTTTTTTGTTCCATCAAGACTGTTCCGAGATCAGTTAAACCTTGGACTGCGAGCATTATTCCTTCCGGAAGCGTGCTTGTATATTAAAGCACTCGTATAGCAAAGCAAATTTTCCCATGAGAAATAATGGTTCGTTCACAGCTCAAAAATATTCATATAAAAATAATTAATACAAAATGTAAAGTACAACTGAAACAAATTAATCTGCACTTGCTTTACCTTTGAAAAGAATTCCGACAGAGCAGTGTTTCCGTTAGTGTGCGCGTGTGTTTGTATGAAGACAAGTGATAGGAGGAGGAAGAGGGCTACTGTGTAAGATGAATTTCACACACACACACGCACAAACACACACACACACATACACACACACACACACACACACACACACACACACACACACACACACTCACACACACACTCACACACACACTCACACACACACACACTAACAAAAACACTGATCTGTCGGGAAACTGCTCAAACAAGCCACCGCTCTAATGACACTCGTGCGGACACACTAATGGAATTAGTGCTGTAAAGAAAAATATATATTTTTTAAATAAACCTGCACTTTACCTTTGAAAAGAATCCTGACAAAGCAGTGTTTGTGTGTGTGTGTATGTATGTGTGAAGACAAGAGGAGAGGAGGAGGGAGGGAGCTACTGTGTAGGACAACTTTCACACAAAAACACAACACAGGTGTATTGTGGAATGTTACTGTATATGGTAAAGCAAGTTGAGCTAAAAAATATGGCACCCAACTTGGAGCCCTAAATTAAAACACAAATATGCGTGTAAAACACAAATATAACATGTAAGAATGTACAGTGAATATTATTGGAGGTTGACGCGTATATAAAGAATGCAGACAAGGCGAATGCATACTACTCGTATATCAAGCCCTCACTCGTTTAATAAGTTAAAGTTTATTTAAAAAATTAGCTCGTCTTGCAAAACGCTCGTAGACTAAGGTACTCTCAATCCAAGGTTCCACTGTCTAATATTTAGAGATAATCAAAATGGAATAAACAAAATTAAAACAAAAAAAAAAAAATTACTTTACATCTAGGATTCCAGTTTTTTTTTTTATGTATGTATTTATTTAGCTTTAACAAACATAGGCAAAGTCAAAACATGTATTAGTGTTCAGAGTTGCATTTAATTAATTAATTAATTAATTAATTAAAGATCTTGTGAGATTATTTTAAGAGAGAAAAATTAATTGATGGCATAACTAGATTGTTAAGTACATTCAGGAAGTCAGTTGAATTTATTTCATTACCACATAATGCTCCTGACCCAAGACCTGACAAATTAAAGCAAACCGAGATCAGTACACTGCCTCTAGCTGCTTGTTCAGGTGAAGTTACATTAGAATTAGACAATAAAATTAATTAATCCTTATTTAGTCTAGATTTTTCTTCTCGGTTTATTTTTCAAGTTTAAAGGCAAGTAATTGTGGTTAAACTGGTCTAGATTAAATAAATATATATTTTTTGTTAATTTCTTTTTATTAAAGTCTGGCAACCTCGTATAAGAAAACTATACCCATGTAATTTGCATAATCTGAATGGCATATCCAGAAAATTTACTTTGAATATTTCCAAATATCCCCACATATACTGAATATTGATGTATCTTTTGTCTATTTTTATCTTTATCATTTTAATATATTGTTTTGCATGTTTTTTTTATTTGGCCTATACAAAAAAATCCATTTCACATATGATCCTGTATTGAATTAGGTCTTCTCTTTTCAAAACCTTATCCCTTCTTATTCAACCACTCAGCACACCTTATTGTTCATGAAGGCTTTGAGGCACTGGATGAGTTTGTGTTGGTTCTTCTTGTCAATGACCTCTTGTCTGGAAAAACAGAGATAAAATGCACTAAAAAAACAATGCTTCTGCACTAGCATAAAATATAAAAAATTAAAAATAAAAGTAAAAAATACTCAAATAAATTAATCACACTTACTGTTTCTTGTCAAGCAGCTTCTCCAATACATCCAAAAGCAGTCCAAGTCCCTCATGGCCAAAATTATTTACCCAGCTGTATAAAAGAAAATATATATATATTAATAAATTATCAACAAAACACAAAAGAAGTTAATTGTTTGCCTTTATCTAACAGATGCTTGTTGTTTTCATAAGGCTGGACAGAGTGGCATACACCGATCAGCCAATGTAGCAAAAACCACCTGAAATTGGTGACCATGAGAGAAAGGAACCAGAACAGTGCAACAGAGCCTGGTGCTCATGGGGCCTGGGAGGCAAAGAGAAAAGGTCGCCATGTTTTTCAGTGTACATCTCTGACAGCAATCTAGACTGTGTCAGGCGGGGACTGAGATGAGAAGAGTTAGAGAAAAATGACCCAAAAGGCAGTCCTAAGTGAGGAAGGTGGGTGCACCGGCTGTCGAACACTTCCGTATTTTGGGTGAAAATCCTAGGGGCATAATAGATAGACAGTGCAACAGATCAGTAAATCAGTGACCGGTGAGTGAATCCAAAAGGGGGGTGAGCAGAGACGTAATCATGAGCCAATGCGGGAAATCAAAACCGGTAAAAACAAAATAGCGAACAAGATAAAAAACAAGAGACTAGAGGCGAGAATCAAGAACAAGTGAGGCTGAGAACAGAAAAAACTAACACAAGAAAGAAAATGCGAGAAAACTGGGCTTTAAAGGCACAGAATATTCCAGCAATGAGACAGAGTATACCACTTCCTTAAATTCCGGGTGAAATCAGCTGTGAATGAGATGCCGGTGTGCAGAAGGAAACAGTCCGTGTGAAAGGGCATGACAGCCAGGAGGAAAAAGACATGAAGGCATGGGAAAAACGGAGAGATGGCAGCGGTTCGTGATGGAACCTTGACAGTCTGGGAGAAGGCACTGATTTAAATACAATTAGATTTTAAATAAAACAATATTGCAGCTTTTATGCTTTTGAAGTTAATTCAAGCTACATAAAAGTCTACTTTATGGCAGTTGCAATGCTTAAAAACTTAAACTACAGAAACAAACTGAAAATAGACCAAAACACATAAGGCAATCAATAAGGAATTTATGTAAATTAAGAGAAGTAGCCAACAAACAAACAAAAATAGCTTGTGGCCATGGTACGAGATAAAATATAATCATGGGAAAAAGAAAGTACACCTTACTTCAATTCTAATCTGGGGCATTTATTTATTATTTTACAGCAGGTAGTCAACCAGAATGCCAATTACTGATGCGTCAAAACGACAGTGGCCAAAATAAATCAGTCACATTTCAGTCATCTGTGAAATTGCACAAAGGGACATTTTGCTAAACGGCTGCAATTTCCACAGTTTTTAATTGTAAGTAGAGCTTAAGTCATAAAAAAATTATACCAATATGTTGTATCGAAGAAATACTACACTGATGGTAATTTCCACATCTGAGTACTTTATACATTAAACATGTAAATCTGAACCAGAGCTATTGACATTTACTGAAAAGAAAAACATGGTTAAATGCTGTTTAGACAGATGATCAATTTTACTATCTGACCATTCTATTTGGACGAAAAATGAACTGTTATATACAGTAGCTTATCTCTGTTTGTATCTGTTTATTGTTTTTTTTAAGTTACATTTAAAGACAACAAACTTTAAATACAGAAATAACTGTAAAAATAGACTTTCAGGGAGAACTTCCGGGTCGATGATGGAGTAAGACGTGGGTTTTGTAGCGCCGCTAATTTTCATTTAAATTTCAATAAAACAAGACAACATAAAGCTCGTTAGTGCTTTTGAATCCTTCATTCGTTCATCATCGCTTGCAATTTGAATGTGTAGAAATGCCACCGAAGAAGCCTGTAAAGAAAGATGTCGCTGAGGGAGAAAGTTCGGCCGAGACCGCGGGCACGCTGGAAGACGAGGCCAGATCAACAGCAAACGACCCGGTACTGTTTGCAATTGAATCTCTTCGAGTGGAGTTGGGCAAGGTTAAAACTGATATTAAAGAAAGTTTGAAAGGAGAGATAGCTACGCTGGAAAAGAAAATTGATGCAATGCAGCTAACCATAAACGAACATCGTACAACTCTCGAACATCTTGAACAGAACGCTACGGCCTCGGCA
>JAOVVA010000030.1:8930186-8944584 GCA_028565275.1 Leiocassis micropogon | reverse complement strand
CCACCAAGTTGCCACTGTGGGCCCTTGAGCAAGGCCCTTAACCCTCAACTGCTCAGATGTATAATGAGATAAAAAAAAATGGATAAGGGCTCTGGATAAGAGCGTCTGCTAAATGCCTAAATGTAAATGTAAATGTAAATTCTGCATGCTCATGCTGCATGCTCATGCTGCGTTACAGGGCAGCTTAACACAATGCAATTAAACGCTACTTAATCTATTTCATATATCTGGGCTCACAGATACCCACAATTTCCCTTGAATTGATAAATAGAGGCTCCTGCAATAAAACTCCCTTCATGCAAACAGGTTTGTCCTGGCATATCCATGTCTTCTGACAGTAAGGAGTTTATTGCTTTTGCTGCCATCTGTCTGATTCAAATGGAAACCGTTCCAGTATTATAATATAAATATAAATATAAGTCTTCTGCTCCATAGTGGCAGTCATGTCATTAAAAGGGCCCTCAAGGCCACTCATCTATCTGTCAGCTCTCAGGTGGGTCCTTCTTACATCGCAGTAACAACATCAAGACCTTGTGCAACAGTAAACGCTACTCTAACCACGACTGCTATAGAATACAGTTTCAATACACTTCATGAAAGAATATGTGTGTGTGTGTGTGTGTGTGTGTGCCGTGTTAAAGATAGAGTGAGAGTGAAGAGGGAACATGAATGCCATGTCACAATTGCGATGCATGGCTTTTGACAAACATGAGTAATGGCTGTGACCTACTCGGTACTAATTAGTTCCGTCTCACGCTACAATTGGCAGAACTACTGGAGAGAGCCATAGCTCACACCAGCATAAGCATTTTCCTGAGAGCTTCTGATTGTCCAGACATGCGGAACAGTTTGAGCCTTTTTGTTCTCCGTGAGGTATCATGGGTTGTATTCACCGAGCCTTGCCAAGGCTTTAATCACAGTGATGCTGGAATCCGTCAATGGGTTTGACACAGAGCACTAAAAGAAGAGTGTGAGAAGGTGTGGGACTCTAGGTGTGGGAAAGGTCAGCTAGAACAAATGAAGAAACTTCTTGGATGTGACGAAGGCTAGCGCAGCACAAAATCAGACTGGTGTTGTACCTGTTAATGTTTTGGAAGTCCAACTTTTTTTATATTCTTCCTGATGATTATTTTTTTCTGCATTGTACTCCATTTCTGCAGCACAGTGTGGTGGGATCAGGGAGGACATGGAAGGAACCATCCTGAGTCCTGGTTTCCCTGGAAACTACCCTAGCAACAGCGACTGCACCTGGAGGATCTACCTACCAGTCGGCTATGGTATGGATAAGAGCACAACCATGGCATCCCATTAGAAATATATTGAAATATCTGTTATGTTTTGATGTTTTGATGTTTTTAACGATTCTTGTGTTTGGTAAATTGTCTGTCTGCCAATCTGACATCACACAGAGGCATTACTAGTAGAGTTTACAAGGGTGTTTACGGAGAAAAAATGAATTGCATTATCAGCCATAATGGATAATGGTCATGTTTCACAGTTAGTTGGTAAAACAAATGCACAAAAGCTCCTTTTGCACTCACTGCTTTCCAGCAGCGTTCACCATCGTTAGAATCAGTGGAGACTGCAAACCGTGGATTCAAAGTTCCAGAATGTGCTGCAGCTATAATTATATAGGCAGAGAGACTCTATCAGCAGGTAGTCGAACGGCATTGTGGGTAATTTTTAGCCTTTTTTTTTTTTCATTTCTATGTTTAATATATGTGGATCAGGATTGTGCAATATACAGTGGCATATCATTGTTTCAACAAAACCTTGGCGATATGATGAATTAAACTGAATTTTATTTCAAACACCTATACAAAAATCTCACACCCTCACTCATCGTCTACACCACTTTATCGTGTATACAGGGTCACTAGGGCCTGGAGCCTATCCCAGGAAACTTGGGTACACCCTGGACAGGGTGCCAATTCATCCCAGGGCACATATATATATACACACACACACACACACACACTTTGGGGAATGCCAGTTAGCCTAATTTGCATGTCTTTGGACTGTGGGAGGAAACCAGAGTACCTAGAGGAAACCCACCAAGCATGGGGAGAACATACAAACTCCGTGCACGCAGAGGCGGGAATCGAACCCGGCCAAAAATTGAACCTGAACCCTGGTGGTGCAGTGCTAACCACTAAGCAAGCGTGCTGTCTGGCCTATACAAACATGACTGAGTTAAAAAAAAAAAAAGGGGAAAAAATACGATTGTGATCACATGCTATGTTTTTTTTTTTTTATTATAATACGCACATTTTGTGAGTTCTACATTTTTGCAACATCTTTCACATATTCCAGTAGTGTTAAAATGCATGTGTCTTTTAAGTAATGCTAACGGTGGTTCTACCTAACATATCTGAAACCCCAAATGCACAGTACGATGTCTGAAGTCTCCCCCGTCGACACCACAGCAGGGTTTGTTTTTATTATTTTTTATTATTAAATCGATCAGTGAACAAGGCTGTGTTGCTGGCATGAAGCTGTGCTTCTTGAGTTTTAAGGGTTAAAGGTTAGAATTTTAAGCACAGAAGAAAGAGTCCTTTATAAAAAAAGAACAACATGAAACAAAAATAAAATTGCTTTTAGATTAGGATTCTCAGCAATATTGCATAAGAGAGGAACTCGGGATCTAGTCATAAGAAAGTGCTAATTATTACTATTTGTTTCATCTTGAGTTTCATTTTTTTTTTTTTTTTTTTTTTTTTACAGGAGCCCACATACAGATTCTCAATTTTTCAACTGAAGCCAACCATGACTTTCTGGAGATCAGGAACGGCCCTTTTGACACTAGCACCGTGATTGGCCGATTCAGTGGGCAGGATGTCCCGACATCTCTTCTAACAACTTCCCATGAAACCACAGTGTATTTCCATAGTGATCACTCCCAGAACAAACCAGGATTCCGATTTGATTATCAGGGTAAGAATGTGTGAACGTCTCGAGCTCCGAGTTCGTTCGAGTGTAAATCATCATACGTTAAAAAGCATAAATCTGTATGTCTGACTTTAAAAAAGCCAAGGGTAGAATATTTATAGCAGTACTTCATCAAAGCAAACAGCATTACAAATGTTACAATTCATCACTGTAGTCAACAGCATGCAGAACATTCCAACAAAAGAAATTAATTGAATGCTTTTGTTATTTATATTCTTAGTCGATCAGTCATTTACAGAAACATCCTATAAACAGACTCATTATATAAGGCTGTAAAAAAAAAAATGTAGACCTGAACTGCTTCTGTCGATTATACTGTATATTCACCGAGTCTCACGGCTTATAAGTATAACTGTAAAATTAAACTTTATCTCAGAAAGGGCAACCGTAATCGGTGATCGAATAAACATTTGCCGAATTGAAAAGCGCTATCAATATTTACATAATTATGTGAACATCATCATATAAATCAGACTTCATATTCAGCGCATGGCTTATTGCTCACTAAAGATGCTTTGATCCATTGAAATCCATTTCCTTAGTCAGATTTTTATCCCTGGGTTGTCTCTTACCCCTGCATATGTTCTTGAGCATTTGACATTTCAAAATGAAATTGGCTGTGGTGGGTGTGCAGGGTCGCAGGCATCAGGTTCTACTATGCCATTCAGAAAATGTCTTTAAGGACTGCTATTAAAGATAATTCAGATATGCGCGCGGATACGACGATCCACTGAGTGACCCTAAATTTTGTTAAGTAGAGTGTGCAATTTGTGTGCTGTCCGTAAGAGTTCCAGCTGTTGTTTTACGTGCTCTTTCTCTGACCTTTCTGAGCTTGGAATCAGTGCAAAAATGGTTCATTACCCGTATGCAATGTTATTTAAAAGCCTCAGTCACCCTCTCCGTGTCAGCCTTGTGAAAATGATGGACTGACTTGTACTTCTGAAAAGGCATTAAACTTCCTGTACAGTCAGCCCCTTCGGTTTATCAAAAATAGATATCCACTGTGTAGAGAGCCACAGCTCGTATCGATCTCGGCTGTAATCACAAAAACATTATTATAGGCGCACCAGTCCAATCTTGTACTTTGACAAGCTGTGTTTTTTGATGGACTTCTGAGATTGGTTTTATGTCTACTTGTCTTTCTGTCTTAGCCTATGAGCTCCAAGAATGTTCAGACCCTGAGCCCTTTCACCATGGAGTGGTGGTGGGTGCTGGGTACAATGTGGGCCAGTCCATCTCCTTTGAGTGTTACCCAGGGTATCAACTAATGGGTCAATCCATTCTCACCTGCCAACACGGTACAACACGCACCTGGGATCATGCTTTTCCACGATGTGAAGGTAAAGGCCATACAGCTTTTTAATAGCAGTGTTCAGAAAAGCAATAAAGTAAATACTGTATGTGTTTTTATCAGATTGGAGTAGGTTGTAGTTGACCCTGTTTGAGTAAAATTATGTACAATGCGAAAGAGACCATTACACAAACTAAGCATTCAGAAATCTACAAGTTGGTCACAGTCTAACACTAGGGGGTCTGTTTACAGTAGAAATGATGGCTGGACCAAAACTAATTCAAAAAATGAACATAAATCACTGACACATATTTACTTACATACTGTAGATCCTTTAAATTGCACATGATTGGTAGAGTGACTCTTCCTCTATACAAAGGTTTAAGTTAAGCCTTTATTTGTCATATATACATTATAGCAGAGTGAAATTCTTTCTTTGCATATCCCAGCGTACCTGGGGTCAGAGCGCAGGGTCAGCCATGATACAGCGCCCCTGGAGCAGATGGGGTTAAGGGTCTTGCTCAAGGGCCCAACAATGGCAACCTGGTGGAGCTTGGGGTCGAACCACCGACCTTTCGTTCAGTAACTCAGTGCCTTAGCCCTCTGAGTCACCACTGGCCTGTATAGATGGTCTCTGTCTGCACTGCAGTGTGCACGTATGGATGAAGTTTATATAAGTTGGAACCAGCACTAAAGACAGAAATTTTCTGTGTTACCATGAAGTGCTTATAATGAAGGTGTGAGATTGCATTTATTAAGTAGATTTTAATTGCACACTTGTATAAAAAAAAGTGCCATGTATTGAATTTTGAGATGATTTTTTATGTTATAAGGGCGTTTTCCTTTTAAATTTCAAAGCAGCATATCTTCCGTTCTTGTGGGGCGATTACGATGAAACAAAGTCTATATGTTATCTCAAGCTCAGCCGAATACACCTGTGGAAATGTGTTCAGTAGTTTCTACGTGAAAAATTCCAAAACCATCTTGATGTGTTCCATTACTCATCTTGCGTCTCCTTAAAATACTTTTTCTGCAAATATCTTCAATGTACAGACACACCAACTTTACAGTTGTTTTTTATATGTATATATTTAATTTTGGAATGCTGTGATCAGATTCATGTGTATCATCAATTAAGGTTTGTACCTTAACATACAGTACAAAATCATTTGTTACAACAGCCGACATGGTCATACTGTAGCACAACCTTTTGTCAACAGCAATCACAGTTCTGTTAATAAGAAAATAACCTAAGCAGTAAATAATACCATTTAATTACGTCTTCATGCATTTTTCCGCATAATTATTCCAGTTGTCATGAAGTGCCTGTGTACAGTAGGTTTCAGGTGGCCATATAAACACTGCTCTTAAGGAAAGTTATTATGGTTTTTATGGGTCTTTTGGTGCATATAACTGCATAGTTGTAGAGTAATGCTACCCAGGACTCTAGGGAATCCATAAATATAATACCACTATATTTTGCTAGAGTCACATCAGCAGATTTTTTTGGACGAAATGGAAAGATGCTGCATGCAATGAGATACTGGTGCAGGACCTCAAGGCATGCTGGAATGACTGACTGAGTGCTTACGTAGCAAAAGCAAGTTTTTAAAGACCAGATAGATGCTTTTCCCTGTCAAGTGTACAGTCTGCCATTTTCTACCCCATCAGGTAGATTTTCTGATCTATGTTCCCCGTAGTGTTATGCCATTACTGTAATCTGTTATTACCATTGTTTGTTTATTTATTTACAAGGGTTTTTAATTTTATTTTAATAGATATATTTTTAAAACCATTTCTGTAGAGTCTACGCAAAGTAGAATACAAAGTATTTAACACAGAGGGGAAAAAACATAATATCTTTTACTCATAAGACATTTTAAAGTGGTATATATAGTAGAATGGTATTTTCGACAGTTCATGGTATTTATTTGCTAATATACAGTAGTACATGCACCACTCCATGGTACAAGTTTCTACCATGGTGCTTTGTACTTTGGTACAATGGTACATGTAGTAGAGTATGGTACATGGTTCCTCTATGAACCGTAGTATGACACTATGGAACATACAGTATACCAGGATATTGTCAGAGCAGAGGGTCAGCCCGGATGCAGCACCCCTGGAGAAGATGGGGTTAAGGCCTTTGCTTAAGCTATCGTGGTATCCAATGAGTACCATGGTATTTATCAAAGGGGTACACAGGGGTACCATAGTACTACCATGATACCCACCGAAGTGCCACAGTTCCTCTCTTGGTACTCTAAGGTCATATCCATAGTACCATGGTAATACTATGGTATATTATTGTATGTATCATAGTTTACCACAGTAAAATTATCTGTAAAATTACTTATTGGTAATTATTAATACAGTATGTATGTAATTGTATGCTTATTATTAAGTTTTTGGTCATACTCTTTTCCTTTTTTGCCCATGTTTGCTGCCATGAACAATAATCACACATACTGTACAGTTCATATCAGAACATGCAGAATATTAGTACAGTTTTTAAATTGTTATAAAACATGTCAGGTCCTGATATATTTTTCTCTCTACCTTGCCTCCACTCGTCATTGTGCCATCTTTGCTGTCTGACTGACAGGTGAATGAGGGCACTGCCCATGTGAATAGACGTTGAGTGCGTATGCTAAAATGCACGAATTTTGAAATCTAGATCTTGGAGGAAAGACTAACAAGTTAACTATAAAAATATAATGAGTGCTAAATCAATACTAGCTTATTAATGCTAAGGAAAACATAATGCCAGGCTGGGACCCAATTTAACCCCTGAATGTACTCTAAATTAGCAAACATAACTCAAGCACATCATGTATGTTGGATTTTTTGGGTTGCAAACACATTCGTCCCCATCTTTGACAGGATAAGCCTCATCTCCCTTATGGCATCCTGATGCACACCAAATGTCCAGCAATGTAAATTTTTATAACTTCTTGTACAGGCAAAACTGCATATGGGTTGTCCGTCTGGTTTTGTTCTGGTATGATGTCATGTGCAAGAGTTCTACACTAAAAAAAAGTATTTTACACAGTAGCATGCAACCATTCAAGATTTCATTGAGATCACGTCATTCACAGCGACACAATAATCTTAAAGCACAGTCAGAAAGTCACAATTAACTTTTGACGTTCTGTACTACATTCAAGATAACGTTGGCATGGACGGAGGTGTTAAAAGGTTGGGGTCTTCAGCAGTTTACAGTATGTCCTTGCTTCAATATCAGCCCTGGACATCCCTTGTGTGCACAAAATGAAACTTGGGGGGGAAAGTAGTATGACATTCAGCACATCTAAAGTTTGATAAGTTAAACTTTTTTTTCCCAGACAAGGTTGCAGTATTTCGCAATTTGTAGTCAGTCCGAGCATTACTGCATTTCACCCTTGATCTTAGTGTATTGATCAGAAACATGCTGAAAATGCTTAGAAAGCACTTAAAAAAGTGAGTGACAATTTTGATAGTTTGTTAGAAGTTAACTTAAGCCATCTCTTGTCCTTTCTCTCGCTGTCTCTTTCTCTGCCAGACTTTGACAGACAGGCCCTCTCTCTCCATAACAGATTAGACTCAGGACTTCGCTCTGTGTGTGCACTCATGTACTACATTTAGTCTATTTTGCATGACAAATGTGATCGATGTTCATCGTGTTCACTCCTGCCTACATCCTTCTTTATGCCTTTCCTCATCCTCTCTGCTCTCCCCTTTCAATGACACAGTCAACAATGTTAGCAAGGCAGTTTTACAGTATAACTTTGCTGTTTTTCCCCTTTCCTCGACACAGTCCTGCGCTGATCAATAGGAATCGCTGCATGTTTCTGCTCAGCAGCCGGTTGTACTTTTTATCAATGCCCTGATCAATACTTCATTTAGCAGGCAAGGTGAAGGGGGCAATCATGCTGCATTAGGAATTAACTTAGAAATTATAAGGAAATCAGAAAAGAGACAACGGTCCCAGGGTGTAGGCCTCAGTGCAACTTGGTAAATCTTTAGTGTCCAGGTGTGCGTGTGCTAAATCAGACTCCAGCAAAGCTGACACATTGGATCAGGATTTAACTTCAGACAGGCCAAGAATATTCAAATGTTAAAAAATAGCTTTAAGTACAGTGTGGCTTTAGGCATTTTTAAAGTGCAGTTGGGAAAGGAACATAGACAGCCCTGTTTTGGCTGTGTTCTGGTGCCCAAGGGGTTTGTGTGGTAGTCAGTATCTATGTCACTCCACCTCACTCTTGGTTCTCCTGTCCCCTGGATAAGGTTATTCTCTTATCTCCCTGAAACATACCTCGCCAGACCTCGCATGCAAACAGGCTTTTTTTTAACTTAATTCTAGACCAGTGAGTCACATTAGGGGACGAGTTGTAAAAAAATAAAATAAGAGAGAGATAGAGAGAGAGAAGATTCCCATTTCTCTGTGATTCCCCTTGGAATTTGCTTTTGTGAAATTTCCTATTCATGGTGTCTTATTATATTTTTCCTCTTGCCTAGCGCCATGTGGAGGGAATATTGCATCAGACAACGGAACCATCTTTTCTCCCGGCTATCCAGAGGAGTACCCGAGCTCTGCAGACTGCACATGGCTGATCACAGTGGCCCCTGGCCTGGGTGTACGCCTAAATTTCACCCTGCTGCAGGTCCATGGGCCCCATGACTTCATCACTGTATGGTAGGCTGATTAGCAAGTCGTACTGTCTCTGCTGGACAGTGTCACAACACAGCACACACTTAGGGATGTCCATGAATGTCATCATCTCTGTCTTGCCTATTATAACTGGGGTAAACAGTGACTGCATTTTGTAGCATGCTCATCATCCACAGCAATCAGTCAACATTGAAAATTGCAAGTTTCCCCATAATAATAAATCGGATTTGAAAGGCTGGTAATGGATTTTTGTGTATCGCGTTTGTTTTCATAGCCGCTTCCAGTGCTACAAATTCCATGCTCATTTTCTTTCCTTTGTGCTTAAATGGCTTGCTGAACAAATGAGCAGCCAGAGCTTTAGTTCAGGGGATAATTCATCACCCTTCTGGCTTCTCTGATCGTGTTGGGGGAGAAAGTACAGGGTAACCATTTCAAGGACACATGTCTCTGTGTCACTCACTATCATACTCACAGCTTCTCAGTGACAGGTTATTAGTGCGGGTTTTACACATCTTTAGGTCCGTACAAGAAATTCATATAGAGTAAGCGACACTCGTGGCCAAATGTTCTGTTATGTTTTTTTTATTTTTTTTAATCTCAGTTAGATAAAGTTGCTTCCGCTGAAATTGGCTTCCTTTCTTCTTTTCCACCTTTATTTGACAAGCTACTATATTTTAAGGCAAAAGTATTGTTTGCTTGTCCATCGATCGTGTTGGTAGCACTAACTGTTTTGAACTAGGAAGTGCTATTTGACCAAGCGAATTAGTGGACCAAAGCTATCCGTTGTATATAATATGCGATAATCTAGTCAAATTAATTTCATCAGCTATTAAGGGAACGACATTAAATTGAATATAAAGAGACTGAAGTCCCCAGATTGTCAGGTTTAAAATGACGGAAGACTAGATGATGTGTCCGCCATGCCTCAACACACTTGGTGACTGGACCCGCCGCTTGCCAGTCAGGAGAGATACACGCACACATAGACACACCATACATGATAGTGTCTAAACGTTCTCTCTGGTTTATTGACCAAAAATGAGATATTTACAGTAAGTCTTGGGCTATTTTCTGAATGAATACAAAGTGCATATACTAAACGTATGTCAAGTCCATCTGTTACACCAAAAGAGAACGAGAATTTTTTCAAATTGAGCACACCTGACCATCATACAAAGATGTAGTGTATTCCCCAAAATGTTGGCACAAAACTGGAAAGTCATAGAATGTCTAGAATGTCTTTGTCTGCTGTACAGTAGCCTTATGATTTCTCTTTACTTAGAGCTAAGAGGTCTGTTGCTGCATGACAATGCCTCTGTGCACAAAGCAAGGATTATAAAGGCATGGGTTGCCAAGATTAGAGTAGACGAACTTAAGCACATTGGCCTGCACAGAGCTCTGACCACAACCAAAGTGGACACTGTTGGGGTGAATTAGAAAAGCAACAACAGCCGAGGCATCCTCGCCCAACTAAGTACCTGACCTCACAAATGCTCCTATGGCTGCACAAATCCCCAAGGCCAATCTTTCCACAATAGTGGAGTTTTGAATAGCAGGAAAGGGGCAACTGGCTAATGTAGTATAATGGGATGGGGTTTGATAGTCCGGTGTCCATTTATTATTGGCGATGCAGTGTAGGTGATGGATACTAATTTGTCTCAGAAACATTCCACAGTTGCTTCATTGCAACTACACTAAACTCTATCCATCCATTCATTAAAACAGTGTAATTAAAAAGTTGCTGTAGAATTAGAAACTTTAGGATATGCTATTATAGAAGTGCATTGGGGGGGTAATCATACCATGCAGTCATAGATTATTTGCCTACATATATAACATGTAAAAGGCAATATCTGTTTGTATGTATACCTGTTTGTATGACAGCAGAAGCACTGGCCCTCTTTGATTAAGCAAAGTACATTATCGATGTCCTTGTAGTACCGCTGTGCTGTACAGCATTTAATCATGTTTACACAAAAACTAAGGTGTGATGTAATTAAATGTCCCTTTCTCAGTGTTGCAAGTGTTTGTGAAGACAGCCAGGGAAAAGCTCCATCCTGGCAGCTTGACTACTACAGCAAACCAGCTCTCCTCCAGCCAGACTTCTGAATGCACAGTAGAGAGTGTAATCTCTAGCGCACACTCAGAGAGACACCAACAGACGGTTTTTAAACTGACTGACTGTAGTCAAAATTGGGATCGGGAAATGGCCAAATTGCCCCAGCAGCATGGAGAGATGGGAGGAAAGATGGAAGGGTTAGTGCCTAAAGTAATTCAGTGCTCGGTTCTAGCCAACAGGAGCCAGGATTGAGAATTTGGATGCCACGGAGCGTACTCCTCCATCATGCAGGATGTAATATGCAGAGGAATCTTGTGTGGCTGGACTCCAACTCCGTTTATTAAAATGTTAGATGTCAGATCAGATAGAATTGAGCGGTGTAGGAGAGTAGAAATTGGAAATCAGGGAACTTGAATTGTGTGTCTTCTGTCTCTGTAGGGATGGACCACAGGAGAATGCACGGAAGCTTGGTGTGTTTACAGACGGTGAGCCTAACGAGCCACCCAGCAGCACATCTAATCAGATCCTCATACGCTTCCGCAGCAACTCGGAAAAAGGCGGACTTTTCAAGATCAACTACCAAGGTATCCCTGCCTTCCGGCCCTTATTCATATTTAAGCAAATGGATCCTTTAATTCACTTACACTGCAGCTCGCTCATTCTTCCCGCAGCCTACAGACTCCAGTTTTGCTTACCCCCTCCCATCATTCCCAACGCAGAGATCCTGATGGCCAGCAAAGAGTTCAAAATAGGTATGTGCCGTCCCATCTCTTTCTCATCCAGGCCAAAATACTAAGGGTGCCAGGCTTGAGCATGTGTGGTGGAAGAGCATGTGGCCGTTGCCGATTTACGCAGAACATTTTGAACACAGAAGCAGGCTGCCAGTTCATTTTCAGGCCTGAGCGCCTCTCATTAATAATGTTCCCAGAATAGCAGAGGCAGCCACACACACACACACACACACACACATACACACACACACACATGCGCGCACCTTCCTTAGCGCTAACACAATCCCTCCTCCAGAACTCACTTTGAGGAGGGAAAGCTGCTTCACCGCCAACACAACAAATCCCACAGGGACTGTGCTGATATGCTGATTCATTGCCAGAGCTGGAAAATTGGTTCATACAGAATTCAAAACAGGAGATCTCATTGTGTTGCTTAAAGAAGCATGATTATCCTATTTTTTTTTTCTGATTATAGCAGATGCACAAAATATACACCTTATATTCTTATATTTTATGTTTTTTATTTGTACAGCTAAATTTTTCTTATATTTTATATTTTGTTTTATCTCCTATAGCTATATTTTCCTTAGCTAAAGTTTTTTCTATATTTTATTTCTTATTTTATTCCATATTTATTTCCTATTAATATTTTTTTTTACAGTCACGTACGGTCATTTAAACATTTCACTGCGTATCGTACTGTTTCCTCTGTGTATGTGACAAATAAAAATTTGAACTTGAATGTTGATATACATATTTTATTATATCGTTTGTTATGTATACATATATCGTTATTTATACACTTTACTGTTAGTTGATTTCCCCCTATTGTGGTTATTGCTCTTTTTTCCCTTGAAATTGAGGGTTGATAGAATCTATTTTAAAATGTATCTATTACACTATGATAACCGAGAACAAATAACAAAAACTTTCTTTCTGCTGCTTCCGTCAAGGGGTTGCCACAGCGGACCATCCAATCCGCACACGACTTTAGCACAGGTTTTACACCCGATGCCCTTCTTGACGCAAACCTCCCATTTAATCCGGGCTTGGGACCCACATGCATGCAGTGGCTGGGTAGTATGGGGTGTGGCAACCAACCGACAGTGAGGCTCGAACTTGGATCCCTAGATCCAGGAACCATCGACCTAGAGCCTTAGCCACCTGAGCCGCCACTCCCCTCTTAGAAAAAAAATAATAAATCACAATTTTTTTTTCTATTATTATTATGTATATATTTTTTCTTTTATGAAAAACCCATGTGTCAAGCCACCAAGCATAATAAATAAATACGTTCAGTCCATTACAGAGAAACATAATCAAACACTCATGCACACCTACTGTAGGCTATATGTATTTTATTTGTTTTTTTAATAATCACATTAATTAGCTAATTTTATATTAAAAAAAAAAACCTTTATGTGTGTCGTACAAGGTCTTTCCTTTATCACTGCTCTCTTTGTTCTGAAATGAACAGCTCCTGTAAGTCACGTGTTTTGGGCTGATGCAAATTCATCACTTTGCAAATTCTTCATGTAATCAAGACCCTGTGAAGGTTTAAACAGCATTCTATCTGTGACATTAACTCGCACTGATTCTCTGCTGTTTTGATCATTGATTATGCAGTACATTAGCTTAATTCACTGCTTTAGCAAAGGCTCTTGTCTTGGTAGTAAACCAACACACACATACACACACACGCACAAATTTGGTTTTTTTTTCAGTTCTGCAATTACCAGATATACTGTATCTTCAACATGCTTGTAAATCTAAAGTGATACAATTTGTTTATGCTTTAAGTTAGAATAGCTTGGCTGACCCCGTGTACGCTTTCAACTCTTTCTCTACTGTCACCATTACTAAATTCATGCACTTGCTCTTTCTGCAGTCTCAGGTAAAGGTTAGAATGAATAGTGTGCTGTGCTGTTTCCCTAATTATACTGCAGCACAGGCATGTCAAGTCTCTCCTTGTCCTTTTATCCCTCCTAGTATCCTTATGGTCATTATTTCAGACAGTGAACGGAAATGCACTTCATTAAGCCTTGGGCAAGACAGAAATTACCGGCCAAGAAATTGCTGCTGTTGATCTGTGCAGTCTGATCTATTTGTGAAGCTGATTGTCTATTAAGTTAGCCAGGCATGCAGTGAGATGTATAACAGAAGCAGGGTTTTAATGCCAGCATTGTTTTGCCTCTCTACAGGGGATATAGTGCGCTACAGGTGTTTACCAGGGTACCACCTCAATGGGAACAGCATCTTAACCTGTCGCCTGGGGACACACCTGGAGTTTGAAGGACCTCCACCTTCATGTGATGGTAAGGTTTGGTGTCATGTTTGCCATGGTGTCATTTACTATCTATGTTTTTTATGTAAAAAAAAAAAAGTATTTAGAGAGTAAGAGTGCATTGTGTCTGTATAGTCACATACTGTAAGCCAGTTGAGCTGCATGGCCGAATGTTAGTGGTGGGAAGTTTGAATCATTTTAGTGACTCGGTTCTTTGAATCTCGTTCATCAAAATGAATTTTTTTTTTGAGTCATTTAGTTCATTTTGTTCTTTTGATCAAAAATAAAATAAAATGTTTCATTTTCAATAAAAAGACCCCGAGTACATCTACATACACAAATTTTGGCTACAGTTACAGTAATGAAAATATTACAATGCAGCTAAGGACATATTATAATAAACAGAATGAGTAGCTCACCTCTCATATCTTCC
>JAOVVA010000030.1:8913371-8928150 GCA_028565275.1 Leiocassis micropogon | reverse complement strand
GGGTACACATTTTGCTTTATATTCTGCTTGTGAATACATCAAATCCATGGGGCGCTGAAGTCAAACCGGGCATTTTGATTGTGCAGAAGAACAGAAGACAGTTATGAGAGTAAAAAGTCTTATCTCAGCGTTTCACTTGTGCTTGGATACCATCGAAGAAGAAAGTTTTCACTGTTCGCCGGGGCCATGATCAGACCGCCTGCTTCATGTCTGAAACGCTGGCCTCCCAGGAACTCCTTTAGCATGGAAATGACTTGAAACGAGGTCAGGACTGTACAGGGATATGGCAATAAATCCCAGCTGAGTTCCAGTAATGTGTGCAAATAGTGTTGTGAAGGATTGTGTGTGTGTGTCTGTGTATGTGTAAGTTACACTGGAACGACTACAGTGGGCTCCGAGCCACCTCGGCCAGGTGGTTTATGGATGTACAGACTTCTTTAAAATGTTCACACCATTCAAATATTTAAGAGTCTCATCACCACCGTGTGCTTAATGTTTTCTTGTCATTTTTTGATGTCAATTAGTTTTATACCTTAATTTATGAGAAATTGGATCACAAGTCCCAGTTTGTTTCGAACACCCCTTGTATAAAACACACCCAGATAAAAAAAAAAATCATGTTTCTCAGATACACACACACACACACACGCACACACGCACACATCTTTGTGAGTGCTTTCTTATGACTTCTGTATTATTGTAAGTCAAATAAGTATTTATTATTTTTTATTATAAATACAGTGTGCGAGTGCTCTTCAGTCTATTTCAACAGATCCATCGATAATAATCAGAACCACAACACCCAACCACCCACAGTTTATTTGCCGGTGTTTGTCCTCACTCAACATGTGTGTAAATGATGATTGGTCTCTTTTCTGTTTATTGGCAAAGATTGCAGATTTTTTTTTTCTTGGATGAAAGACTGAAAAAAAAAGAGACATGGCCTAATAAATGCGACTAATTATAGACAGGTGTTGTTACTTCTCCTGACATAGGCAAGTAATACAGGGAACGAAATCTAGAAGGGAGCAGGTGAGTGAGAGTGTCTGATTTAAAAAGAAATTATAATAATAATTAGTGTAGCCTCAGACATGACCTCCTTGCACTTTACTTTAAAGCGCTGGATTTTAACTGGAGTAATTCCTCTTATCATTAATTAGGGGTTGGCAGCAGCGAATCATACCAGGTATATGAATAGGACTTTATATTAAGGAGAAGCATGGTCATGTGACACCTGTTCTATTCAGTTGTCAGTCATGTTAAAAAGGCCAAGCTTTATCAGACTGAGCAGAGTGAGCGAGAGCGAGAGAGAGGGGAAAAAAGAAAGATAGTATTATAGGGGGCAATATAGTGGGTATAAATGTTGTGGTGTTCTCATCTTTTCTTTATCTCTGTATGGTTTCATGCTTGGGTTGCTGTAAATGGCGAAAAAAAGGAATTGACCAAAAAAAAAAAAAATGCATACATATAATCAGATTGCTCACACTAACAAGTTGTATGACTTAGAAATGTCTAGACAAACAAGAAATAAAGGCTAGGAAAGAAAAACAAAAAGAAAGTGGGGAGTGTAGGAGTGGGAAGGCTGAGAGGACTGAGAGGAGAAACAGGCACAGCTCATTGAAATGCAAGAGATATCGAGGCTGCAGCTGCCCCCATATCACGGTCCACATTGTCTCACTGTACACCATCATTCTCCTGCTTTCTCATCTCCCTCCAGGTCATCAATGCCTTCCGTTTGCTATCTCTGCTTAACCGAAAGGACGGCGATTGTTTACATACAGTACACACACACACACACACAAAAACCCCCAGATACTTTATATTCTTTCGAAGAAACCTTAAAGCTGCATTGCCCAAGGTAAAGCGCTGTGAGAATTCCAGAGGATAGGATTGTGAATTAACCATAGTTGAATGTTAGAGTGTTTCTGCATTGCATTTTATATAGTAGTGACAGTCAGGTTTTCAGCTGCAAACACCCTCCCACTGTCTCTAGGCTCATGGACCGGTATTAAGAGAAGCAGCAAAGCAGTTGTAGCCATCCTACAGCAAAGGCAACTGAGGGAAAAAAAAAAAAAATGGAATGCTTTGGACTTGTCAGGTGAATATTCAAGCCAAATCCACTGAAGACAGAAGTACAGTAGAACCGGGTACATGGAGAAAGTGTGGTGGAAAGAGGTCAGGGTGGGTGCCTTATGTTAGTGCTCACATTATTTACTGCATTAAATAATTATAGCACCCCTAATTAATGTTATTAAGAAATAAGCACACATATTCATGTATGTTTTTTGTTTAATGTTACACTGGTTAATAGATACAGTATAGTGGCTCCCTTAAAGTCACGCGGTTCAGAGTTCTTGGAACCTAACTAATAATTGTTCGCCGAAACCCCCACAATTTCGCAGAAACTGCAAATATCCTCTGCAATATTTTTATGGAATTCTTTCGTGCCAATATTATAATTTTTCATGTATTTTAACGCTAAACTATTCCGAACAATATAATTTACTAATTTTGTAACATAAATATCGGTGTAAATTCAGCTCAATTTCCATATAAAATATAATACTGTATACATTTTCATGACTGTAAAGACAACACAAAGCAACCACAGAGGAAAACGTGGCTTGGGATAGTGAATTATTACCGGATTTACCCCACGGAAAACGACATTGCATAACAAAGAAAACGCGTTTGCATGAATTACAGTACATATAGGGGTAACATCTGTATTTTACATTCTAGCACTGCGGGAGACGTACTGTAACAGTACTGTACAGTATATGGGTTTACCATTACATTCTTTTTCAAAAGTTTTGGGAGCACATTAGGGGACATACTGAGGGTTTACACTATAAAAATAGGCATTTATAGGCATTGTTTGACCACATCCAAAATCCGCGGTTTTTCACAATTTGCGGGTGCTCTAGAAATGTAACCCCTGCGAATTTTGGGGGTCGACTATACATTCACATTGGCTATTAATTTAATTGTTGATAATTTACTGAACTCTGGTCTCCAAGTATAAAATGCTGTAACTTGTTTTCATTCCTTGTTCTAAATTTTGCCAGTTAACATCCACAAACAAGTTTATTTAATTTGTCGGCCTATACTGATATTTATAGGCTTAATTTTACTCAATGAGCATTTATTGTGCACAATTTTTTTTTTCCCAGCAAGTGTACTGTATGTGTAAGAGTATTTCCCTCTTCACACCACCATTACTGTACAGTCACATACACTACGTAGAGCTTAACATCAAGCTCATAGATAGCGTGCCACAGAGCTAAAAGCCCTCCAGGGTGAAATCAATAGAAAGCAACAAATGCCAGTGGTGCAGAAACCTTCAAAAATAAAAGTGTGTTCATTGTTTGCTGCATGGTGTCTTAAATGGTTTTATTAACCTCTGTAACCTGAGTAACATATTGCCTTAATGATGGCCATTAGTCTAAAGGAACTCTAAGAGTCTCTAATACTGTCGTTTACTCAATCACTCACTGTCGATACCGCTTTATCCTGTATACAAGGTCACGGGGGGCCTAGAGCCTATCTAAGGAGACTTATGGCGCAAGGCCGGGTACACCATGGACAGGGTGCCAGTCCATCCCAGGGCACACACACATACATACACACTCACATCCTTATTCATACACTATGGGCAATTTGCAAGTCTTCGGGAGGAAACCTGATTACCCGGAGGAAACGCACCATGCATGGGGAGAACATGCAAACTGCATGCACACAGACCCAAGGCAAGAGTCGAACCCGGACCCTGGAGTTGCAAGGCACCAGTGCTAACCACTAAGCTACCGTTACCCCACTGTCGTTTTAGTTCTGCCATTATCCCAGCCTCAAAAATTGGACAAACTAACATAACTACAAATATATAACTATGTTTTTATACTTGGATGCAAATCTTTCAAACATCACCAAATGTTGTTTCATCTTTGAGATTGTCAGACTATATACTGTAAATGTTTTTAGCAATGTCTTTTCTGGCCTTTCTGTTCTTGGGTGTTACCAGTGGTTTGCATGTAATATTTACATTCATGAAGGCTTGTTTTAATTGTAGACTTTGACTGATATGCTTACCTTCTCCAGCGTTTTCTTAATTAGGCTAGATGGCGTGAAGGTTTTTTTTTCTTTTTAAAGAAAGAATTCTGCAATCATTCTGCAGTCTTCCGAGAGCTTCAAGGCCTTTTGGTTTGTGAAATAAAGGCCTATATAAAAATAGCTGTAATTCCCTAATGGTTAATGCAGTGGGCAAGTGTTTATGCCCATAGTGATGGCGCATACAGTATGGTTTATACAATATGTATTCATTTATACTGTAGTTCTTTGTCTACAGAGATCTGGATAATCAACTTACATTGCAGAATGGTGTCAGCACTGAGGTTTTAATAACTTGGTAATAAATTGGTTTATGGTTATCTCTTCCAAGTATTCGATTCTGAACAGATGAGACTCATCTAATTTGGGCGAGAATAAATGACCACTTCTCTGTCCCTTCATCTTTACACATCCTGTTTTTGTTGCCAGCTTTTTTTTCTGCCATCAGTTTGCTAATCAGGGTAAATATATAATGAAAAAGTTACTTTGGTAAATGTAATGTTCTATTTGTATGTACGTATTCTTATCTGTATATATTATTTTCTCTAGTAAGCTTTTTCAGATAAATAACACCGGTGAACATGATATTTGTCTCATGAACAAAATTATGTTAATCTTATTGAATTCCACCTGCTAATTACAAACATTTTATCCATTGTATCGTATCGTACTTCTTTTTTTGCACTTTAGCATGTCGGCAACAGTAAATTAATTTGCTAAGTTTAATAATTTATCAAAATTCTTTGCTTATGGATGATGACCTGTGGTTCTTAACCGTAGTGCTGGAGGACCACTGCCCTTCAGATTTTAAGTTTTCTTATTTTCTAAGTATTTTCAATGCTTTCTTAGCTCTACCACACCCACTTCAATTAGGAAAAGGGTGTTATTAGTTGGACATCGATTAGGGAAGCTCCGCACACTGACTACAAACAGAAATCACAGCATTGAACTGTTTACAGATTACTGTAACCTGCTGACTGAATTAGACTCCTGTGTAAATAAGTAATGCAGTTGTTTCTGGAAAACCCTTTGTGATAGAAAAATTCTGATTTCACTAGCACGTACAGCAAGTAAAATTTTAAATCAATTTTACTCAGGAGACAAATCTTTTTTTATTTGTTCACTAGTGTAATTTTCAATAAATAGCCTATATGTGAACAAAAAAGCCACAGTGGAGGATCTGATACAAAAGCTGCAGTAGTTAAGGTTAGAGCTGGTATCCGTTTATTTCCCATACATTGAGCCTCTTTCCTGCTGTATTTTTAAGTGCTTGGTATGGTCTACTATCTGGGTTGCCAAATCATGACCCCTGGCTTAGAACAAAATGTTAACAGTCATCCTGATGCATTGTGCAATTTATACTCCAGGTATTTATTTAATTTTTAATTTTAATTTTAATTTTTTTATGAAATCTGCATCAAAGGTGATATAATATGATTTAATTGTTAGTAACACTGAAATTCAATATACAAAACATGCATTAAAAAATCTCAACTATAGGCCATGATGTCATGGATAAGGTCATGGACAAATTATGGTTTACGTTTTAATATGGCTTCCCAGATGAAAATCATCTGAAATCATAAGCCTGATACCCCTTGAGTAGTAATTAGTGTACATTCTTACCACATATTATACTGTATGTCATAGAGAACCTTCACATGATGCATTTCTTGGTTTACACGTAAGTCATTGTACGTGTCGTCACATTATCAGTTTATATAGCACAGACAAGCTCATACACCCCTACACTGCGTAATAAATATTGTTGTCCTGAATCATGTAGCTGACGCTGACCTGTAAACATCTTACTTTATGCAGTGATGAGGGGTTAGCAAAAGCATTCATATGCCACTATGATTATCTTTGCAATTTAATGAATCAATGTGCATCATTTTAAATTCCCTGGAGCTTTACAGGGGTTCATAGGCCTCTGTATTTCTCTCTCATAAATGAGAATGTGTCAAAGCAAATCAGCGCAGTACACTTGCCTAGGCACGATATTTGCTCAGCACACTAATACAAGGAAACTGCTAGGATCGGCTCAGAAAGGAACGCTTAATATTCCTAATAATCTTCCTAATTATGCAGTTTGTACAGTACATCGCTAGCTGAAATGTTTTTTTCTAACTCGCTTGTACATTTTAATACTTGCTGAGCTCATAGCACAAATATGGCTGATTGACTTCTGTTCTGATGGCATGAGGATATTAATGAATCTCCAGTGTCACAGAAAAATCCAAGATGACCCCTAATCTTCAGAAAATTCGAAGATGCCATCTCTACTGGAGATTTTCTATAATGCTTATCCTGTGTATAGGGTCACGGAATCCTGGAGCCTATCCCAGGAGACTTTTGGCACGAGGCGGGGTACACCCTAGACAGGGTGACAAGCCATTTCAGTACGGGCAATTTGGGAATGCCAATTAACCTTATGTGCATGTCTGGACTGTGGGAGGAAACCAGAGTACCCAGAGGAAACCCACCAAACACAGGAAGAACATGTAAACTCCATGCACACAGACCTGAGGTGGGAATCGAACCCTTGACCCTGGATATGCGAAGCCACACTGCTAACCACTACGTCACCGTGCTGCCTGTGTAATAGATTTGAGTAAATGTTATTTTTAAATATTTTTTATTTTTTGGGTTTTTCCAATTTTCTCCCCAATATTAGTCGTAGCCAATTCCTCTCCCACATTAAGGCTACTACTACCACTCAGTCGGGAGGGCGAAGACTATCCCGTGTTTCCTCCGAACTGCGTGACGTCAGCCGACCGCATCTTTTCGAACTGCTCGCTCACGCACCATTAGGGGCGGAGTAACGCACTCGGAGGAAAGCGCTAGCCGCTCCTTCCGCGTGCGCGAGCTCACAGACGCCCCTGATTGGCTGTAGAGCCGTGATTAATGTGGGAGCGCAAGTACCTCTTATCCCTCCCCCCTGAGAGAGCTCGGCCAATCAGCTCTCTCTGTGCCTCCGGCTCTGAGAGGAAAACAGCATCACCCGGGGATCGAACCAGCGCTTCCCGGATGATAGGGCGAGCGCTTTACCACTGCGCCACTCGGAGGCAGTAAATGTTATTTTTAACATTTACAATTTACATTACGTTCCATGCCTCTCGGGAGAGAAAGTTTTAAGCATGAGACGTTGAATAGATTCACACAGTAACAGAATTTTGCTGTTAAATCCAGTTATAACATGCCGGGGCAGGCATAAAAGCTGTTCTGTAAGTGCTGTAGATTAGTTTTATGAACAATTGATTGATTTTAAAGTCAAATGTTTTATTCAACTGCACCATGCACCTAGGCAATTGTGAGGAACACCCTTTTTCGTCTTGGTATAAAATTGTAAATATAATAAGAAGGGAAACAAATTGCACCCCGAATATAGACTCATCATTTTATGCACTAATAATGAGAAGTTTCTTTTATTTTAGTTTCTACCTCTTTATACTGTCAGACAAGTTCAGGTCTTAAAACTTGACATCTATGCAACTGACATGCAGAGAATGAGAATTAATCACTCACTCACTCATCGTCTATACCACTTTATCCTGTATATAGGGTCGCGGTGAGCCTGAAGCATTTCCTTGGAGATTTAGGGCATGAGGTGGGGTACATCCTGGACAGGTCACACTTGCACACTACGGGCAATTTGGGAATGCCGATTATCCTAAGAAACCAGAGTACCCGGAGGAAACCCACCAAGCACAAGGAGAACATGCAAACTGGAAACTGGATCCTTCAAGGCGACAGTGCTTACCACTAAGCCACTGTGCCGCCACCCGACTGAGAATTATTGGAAAGGAATGTTTGTGACTGGATAAACTGACGCATTTACTCTCTTCTCTCTTCTGAACTTATTAGATCAATATTTGCCTTCCTACCAGCCGCTATAAATAGATAAGAGGTATTAGGAGCCAAAATTCTACTCAATTAATTTTAATCTAAACTAAACTTTTTCTGAGAATGTGAATATCATAGTGGTACACAAATCGCACTCATACCGTCCAAACTCTGCAACTCCAGTAGATCCGAAAGTGAAGGACCGGAAAATCCATATTTCATTTCTAAAATCCAGGTGTCATGAATATTTAATGGTAAGATTTTTTTTTCTGTCCGGCTTCATGTCCGCTTCAGAGAATATAGTTTAAAACCTCTGTGACTAGAGAAATGAAATGGAATATTAGAAAGATGTCAAGGGTGAGGCTTTATCCTTGCATGTTGTCATTTATTCAGACAGCCAGAGCATAAATAAGAGGGATGCTAATACCCATGTGAAGTGATGAGATCAGGCTCTGCATGAAGCTTGATAATTCAAAAGATAAATGTGGGAAGGTGTCATGGCCTCACAAGTACACTGAACAAATGTCATGTCTGTTCATTATAGTTTGGTGTGTATGTGGTATGCAAGTAATAAAACATGATGGAGCATGTATGGGAAAAAATCAGCGAGGGGATTTTTGTGATGGAGTTACCACCCTGGATTAATAACAGCACTTCCTCAAATGCATAACAACAATTGGTCAACAATAATTTTTTTTCTTTATTTTAATTAGTTACTCCCTACCTAAACTCTCTCTAAATTTGCTTGAGGTTTGTCAGACCAAAAGGAAGAAAAGGTAACGTTACAGAGAAACTACGAGGCTCTCTGTCCAAACATTTCCCTATGTCAAAAAAACATAAGGATACAGCTTTTAATATTATAAACTTCTGAAACTGGAGACTCCTTCCAAAAAACTACAAAAAATAAAATAAATACCCAATTGCACACTTTTACACATGCACCTGTGTGAGTCGAAATAAAATTAAATACTGTATGGGCCTCTGAGTGGCTCAGTGATAAAGTGCTCGCCCTATCATCCAGAGATCGCGAGTTTGATTTCGCGGGTGATGCTGTAACCTCTCGCAGCCGGAGGTCTAGAGAAAGCTGATTGGCCGAGCTTTCTCAAAGGGGAGGGATGAGAGCTACTTAGTGCTCCCACATTAATTACAGCTCTACAGCCAAACAGGGGCGTCTGTGAGCTCACGCAAGTGGAAGGAGCGGATAGCGTTGTCCTCCGAGTGTGTTACGCTGCCCCCCAACGGTGCATGAGCGATCAGTTCAAAAGGATGCGGTCGGCTGCCGTCACGTGGTTTGGAGGAAACACGTGATAGTCATCGGCCCTCCCGACTGAGTGGTAGAAGTAGCCTTAATGTGGGATCCCCCTAGTGACGAGGAGGAATTGGACACGACTAAATTAGGGAGAAAATCGGGGAAAAATCACCCCCCCCCAAAAAAAAAAATAAAAAATAAAAAAATATATATATATATATATGAGTGAATTGTTACATCAAACAGCTATAGCATTAAAACAGCATAGGAACAAGAGGTACCCAAAACCTCTTATTCCCATGCCTTGTTGGGGCATGACTCCACAAGTTGGGTTATCTGGTGTGTTTGGCGGCCTTGAACTGGCTTTGGCTTTGTGCGCAGTAGGTTGTGCTGCCTTTCTGTCTTGGCCAGCATTGGCTTTTTCAGCTTTTCTGTGGAATTGGACCAGCCGGGCTGGCCCTTGGTTCCTTTGGGTATGGGTGAGTTTTGGATGCCCCTGATCCTTGTCAACAGTTTACTGCTTTATAGTTGTTGATTATGGTGACTATTGTTCAGTTCACCTGTCAGTGGTCACTTGTTATGGCTAAGTGCTGTATATTCCTTGAAAGTCGAAGTACTGTCAGATTACGAAATAAAAATCAATTTTGAGCAACCAGAGTCAATTATTTAACGTTTATATGGGAAATGGTACATTTTGTAACAAAACATACTAACGGATAAACGAAAGATTATTCTCTAGACAAGAAGGCTCTGAATTTTTTCAGAGCTCCAAAAACGCTTACAGATCCAGGTGCACAACTTTCAAAACGTCTGGAGTTTAGCACCTGCAAAAGCTTAGTCCATTTTCTAGGTAAATGATCTGAGACCTCTATCAAATACACACACGCACACACATGTAAACAGAGCCTGACATAAATTCGTCAAATATTACTTTTTTATGATGCCATCCCACTTTAAGAGCTGAAGAGTTAGCGGTTGTGGAGTTTAAACTGTTCTGACCCCAAGTTGTAAAGAGGCTTGGCTGCTGTCTTTCTCATATAACATTTAGAAAGAACAAATGTTGCATTGATCTCTGCTGTAGGTCATCATTCAGTGTTGATCCTTTTATGAATCTGTTCATTGTGCTTTCAAACCTATTAA
Organism: Leiocassis micropogon; assembly: GCA_028565275.1. Taxonomy (NCBI): domain Eukaryota; kingdom Metazoa; phylum Chordata; class Actinopteri; order Siluriformes; family Bagridae; genus Leiocassis; species Leiocassis micropogon. The sequence continues at coordinate 8,917,808 of JAOVVA010000030.1, read as the reverse complement.
ATAAAGGCTTTTTTTTTTGCTATTTAAAAACTAGACAGTCTTTTCTAGACAGTCTGGTCTAGACAGCACTGTTGATCTGCGTCTGTGACTCTACACACTTTGCAAGCCCACAGAATATTTTTGTGTGTGCGTATAAATAACCTGGCTTTCTCTTTTTGCTCCTCGCAGTGATGTGTCCAATGAATGAGGTCCTTACAGCCTCTACAGGAGTGATTCTGAGTCAGTCCCCAGGCAACGGCTTTCCCCACTTTGAGTCATGCTCCTGGGTAGTGAAAGTGGAGCCAGGCTACAACATCACCTTCACAATTGAACACTTCCAGACCAGCAGACAATTTGATGAGCTTGAAATATTTGATGGTGAGTCGTTGAAGTGGGTTTCAATCCCCATTCTTCTTCTTTTTCTTCTTCTAGGACATAAAGGTCATGTGAAGAATCTGTAGTGAGTAGAGTTCAGACTGTTTTAAAGTTAAATTCATCGATCTGGTGGGTTCAAACCCCAGCTCCACCAGGTTGCCATTGTGGGCCATTGAGTTTTCACGAGGGATCTGTATCATGGCTGACCTCAGTCTCCAAGCTGGGATATGCGAAGAAAGAATTTCACCTTGCAGTAATGTGTATGTAACAAATAAAGGCTTAACTTAAACCTATTTCCTCCTGAGACATGAACACCAATGTTGTGCACCTTGTACTGTTTGTTTATACAATTTATATCCAAAGGTCCTCATGTGAGGATTTTACAAGGATATAAAGACAATGTAATTGGGAGAAAATGTCATGTCTTCATACGAGGACATTCAGATCTCAAGAGGTTAATAATAATCTGCTTGGCTGTTTATTGATTTGCAATCTAACTACAGTACATTATCTATCCTAGCTTGTTACCTCTGTAACTGTTACTTCTTTATCTGATGGTAAATTTCTCGCTCTCTTCTTGAAATATTTGACATATCTTACAGAAGCATTACTTTAATTTCATTAGTTAATATTGCATTACTTGCTCTTCAGATGCAGAAAATAGGTTTGTTTTTTCAGAGCCGCTGGTAATAATGTGAGCATTAGATAATTACCCAATGTTTGCAGATATAGATATAATGTTACATACATTAATGCATTGTTTGTCATTACAAGCAGCCGTTGTTCTGAGTGGCTGGGAGTAAGACATGCTTGGTTAATGATCTTTTATGTTATTATGAGACGTGTAAAATTATTATTATTTGTTCGGCGTGAAACTGTGGCAGGAAAAATTAGACTATGGCAGGACGAATTTGACTACGGCGGGACAAATTACACTACGGTGGGACTCCACAGTCTGGGGAATTAATAGAAAACACTGAAACATGGTGGGCCATGCTGTTACAGGAAAATAATCCAAGCCAGGGTGGTGTGATATGAAGAAATTATGGAAAATGTTATACTCTTGTCAAAATATGTTATTTGCTAAAGATTGCAATTTAGTTTTTGTTAACAAACAATACTTCAATACTTTTACAACAAATTATAGTTAGATTTAATGTCATAGAACATCTGCACAACAAGTTTCTATTATCACTGGTGAATTTCTTTCTTTAAGTCAACAATAATTTAATAATTAGAAATGTTCAAAAAATACGGTAACAACACAATTTTTAACTATTTATTGTCTGTATTATATTATTCAGAGCTTATTAGGATAGACCTACTGTATCATATGAGTTACATATTTTACTATTGTTGTAAAACTGACAGATACAAAAATTGAACAGCACTGTTATATAAAATACAGTTAACAACTTTATACAGTATTAAGCATGACATCTAAAGGTGTATACTACTACTGCAAGTACTGTATATAATATATACTCATTTCATGTTGTTCCCAAACTACTGCTGAATGGGACATTCCAATTTACTAATATTTTACCTAGTTTATTTAATTATAGGCTGCATGTGTGTCATTTCTGAATAAATTAACTGCTGTCAATCGATTAAAAAATTTAATATAGTTAATCACAATCATAGTATGTGATTAATCACAATTAATCACAATAAAAAAAAACCCTCATATACTTGTATATATGAGCATACAATGTTGGATTGTAATGTATTATAATATCGCAAGTATTAACATTTAACAAATGTTAAATTAAAATGTAGTTGATAGCTGGATAGTATGAAGGTTATAATACAGTGGCATACGGAGGCAACCCTCCGACAGCATGGCTCAATCCCGAAAAATCAGCCTTAGCCGGCTGAGCCACCACTCCCACAACTTGCATTTAAAGTTCTCCTTGAAGGTAGCTCAAGCACACAGCTTTGGTTCCTGTAGACACTTTTTTTATAATGAAACTTGCTATCCAGTAGACCTGGTGATGTTTCCTCAGTCATCTTACTGTAATATCAGTGCTAAACATGCCATATTGGTCAAATTTGGTCATATGATTAATTTGCGTAAAAAATAGTAATGCGTTAAAATTTCTAGATTAATCATATTAATATTGACAGCCCTAAAATTAACTACATTTATTAGGTGAATGTGCCATGATGTTGCACATTACTGGGGCAGTAGTGTGTCTGTGATGCAAAAGAGACAAGTGGGAGTGATGCTTGCTTTTTCACACAGTCACACAATGACATCCAAACTTGAAAAGGCAGTGGAAATTGCTTTAGTCTGTAAGAATGGCACAAGGGCAGATAGTGGGTCATGGCCCAGGCTGTGGGTCAAAATGCTCCCATTTAAGGTGAGATTAGAAACTGGATTAGAGAGCCAGGAGGTCATTGCACATACACAGAGGGTCAGCACATTGTGGACACCATTACCGCAAGAAAAGATCACTGTTTAGTGGTGACAGAGAAAAAAGATTTGCAATTAACGTTCTTCTTTCTTTGTCCCTGTCTTTTTGATTGTATAAGATGGCTAAATGAATTAAGCACATTTCTGATGATTTAGTGCTGTGGCAGCTCCACCGGTGCAATATTCCATAGTGTCTGTAGCTTTTACTTTACCCCCTTCTACTATTACTACTATTTTCCACGTTTTAGATGAACAAATATCTCTTCTATGTCTTTCGGCTGTTATCTTTCAACATGAACAAATATAAAAGAACAAATAAGGAATTGTGTAATGGTTAGAAAAAAATTACTGAATTACTGAAATTAAAATGGATGTGTGCATACATGGAAGCTTTTTTGTGTCCTCAGCTTTTCATCTGCTTTATCCAAGTCTTGGTCACATTGGATCTGGTACTTATCACAGGATGTACCACAGTCATTCAGTCCTAAAGGAAATTTACACTAGACCATCCTATTACAGGTTTTTGGGACGTTCCTAACAGGCAGGAGCTTCAGTTTAGGATCGTGTTTAGGATTAGATGTGTTTTTATTGTTGTATCTGTGCACGTCAAAGTGGGCAAAGCAAATCTGGCAGGCTGTAGACAGGCCATCTAATGGTATAAAAACTAATTTGTTTAATGTTAGTTGTCATTCTGAGACAGAGAACAGGAGTGTTTTAGGTTTATACATATAATCTATAATTAATTTGCCATGGGTCTACTTTTAATGTACTCAATATTTGGGATTATAAGTTTCAACTGGCCATACATTTGGCCATATACTGATCAGCAATAACAATAAAACCACTAAAAGGTGATGTAAATAACATGGCTTATCTTGTTACAATGGCACCTGTCAGGGGATGTGATGCATTAGGCAGAAAGTGAACAGCCAGCTCTTGAAATTACTGTAATGTGTTGGAAGCAGGAAAAATGGGCAAGCATAAGGACGTGAGCAACAAAAAGGACTTAAAGGATCTTAGTGCCAGACACGATCACACCTCCAGAGTTCTTGAAGAGTCCATGCCTCAGTGGGTGAGAGCTGTTTTGCAGGGACATGGGAATGTGTGCATACATATAAATATGCACCCCTCATTTCTTTTTATTATCATATTTCATACTTTGCTTCCAACGGGCCAGACTTTCATGCATTTTAATGCAGTTTTGAGGGATGGTTCTCTTCCTGAAGGACTTTTTTGGCTCTCATTTTTGGTAAGCTTTGGCCAGTCCCTGTACCTGACCAGTTCCAGTTTCAAGTATGTTTTTGTTTGTTAAGCCACACAGTGAGCTATACATCATTCAAGCATCTAACTTAAGGCATGAACCAGTGAGAAACAGGTGCAGATGATGACTGATCAGGTGATTCTGGTGTTTAGTATACTGGTGATGCTGAATGCTGAGAGGTTGGATTAGACGAGGGAGAAAATGAGGTTGCTGCTGAGGTTGGTACATAAAAAAAACAAAACAGTTTTTAGTTGTACATTTGTTCCACTATCTTTAATTTAATGGACATCATTTATTTTTATTTGATATGAAGAAATGTTGTTTTGCTTAAGGCAAGACAAGTTTATTTGTATAGCACATTTCATACACAATGGTAATTCAAAGTGCTTTACATAAAAGAGAAGAA
>JAOVVA010000030.1:8902967-8913271 GCA_028565275.1 Leiocassis micropogon | reverse complement strand
GAGAAATCAGAGAAAAGTACAGATATAGAGAGCAAAGCGCAGAGCAGTAAGCAGGAACGTCCGAACAGTAGCGAAGCAATGGTATGGCTTAAGACGTTTGCACAATACTTCATATAGGTACATACATGGTTGTCAAGCTGTTAATAACTACTTGGATGCCCTTTGGATTACACAGCTGTCAAGAGAAGGATTTTATGCTAACATCTGTTTTACATTTATCTCACAGATAGTTTTTCTATTCAAGGCACACTGTGTGTGTGTATGGGCGTGCGTGCCTGCGTGTGTTTGTGTGTGCGCATGCTGTTTAAAACCTGACCAAGCATGAATGATCTATGACTGCATTTCATACAGAAGTGAAAGTAGAAAAGGGTAAAGGTAATTAAGTTACGCTCAATGAATGTTTGTGTCTGAACAGGAACGCACTCTATTTTAATGGTTGACAAAGCCTCTCGGCTGCTGCTTATGTTTGCTTGGCATTTGGGCACAGTGTGGCCTGCACCTTAGGGAGCTGGTGAGCTTACCAGTGATTACAGCACTGTACATTATGCTGAGCTGAGGAGTTAGAGACTTATATCATATAGTGCCAAATATAACCTGCCAGAAAGGTCTAGTTCTAGTCATTGAAAACTTTCCACAAATAAGGCAAGAGGGAAATGAAGTGATGTGAAGATGACAGTGGATTGTGAACTACTTCTGTTGAATAATGCTTGATAAATACTGTTTATTGCTTTGTGCACTGGTGTGCTGTCATGTTGGAACTGGTGTGGGGTTGTTTTTCAGGAGTTGAGTTCAGCCCTTTACTTCCAGTGAAAGGAACTCTTAATGCTTCAGCATACCAAGACATTTTGGACAATTTTATGCTCCCAACAGTGGGAACCTTTGGGGATGGCCCCTTTCTGGTTAAAGCATGGTCCTGGATGATCAAGTTTGGTGTGGAAGAACTTGACTGGCCCTCACAGAGTCCTGACCTCAACCCAATAGAACACCTTTGGGATGAATTAGAGTGGAAACTGCAGGCCAGGCCTTCTCGTCCAACATCAGTGTCTGACCTTACAAATGCGCTTCTGGTAGAAGGGTAAAAATTCCCATAGACATACTCCTAAACCCTGTGAAAAGCTTTCACAGAAGAGTTGATGATGGGAGAACATCATATTAAACTCTATGGATTAAGAATTGGATGTTACATAAGTTCAAAAGCAAGCAAATACTTTTGGCAATATAGTGTGTGTTTGTGTGTGTATATACACTACCAGTCAAAGGTTCATTTACCAGTTACCAGCCAGTGACCTTTATAACGGCTCTAATCTAAGGTGCTGTTTGTTAATTGGTGATTTTTGAGGCTGGTGGCTGGTAACTCTCAATGAACCTCTCCCCTGCAGCAGAGGTAAGTTTTGGTCTTGCTTTCCTGGAATTGTCTTCATTAGAGCCAGTTTCATCATGAAGGTTGGTGGGTTTTGCAAGTGCACTTTCACAATACTGTCCCAGTTCAGCTGACCTTTGTGTCTTAAAATAACAGTTGACTGTTGTTGTTACAAAACTACTGAATGCCATTTGTGTTATTTCATAGTTTTGGGGAAAAAACAGTATTGTTCTTGGATATAGAAAATTACTGCCAAATTTTTGACTGGTATATCTGTTTTATTATATTTGCATAATAAAATATAGAGCTGTACTCTATATAAGTGTAAACGTTTGCAGTTTGATGTAGCAAATATCTCATGTGCACATGAATACCCTAGCCACAAGAAAAACACTCATTTTCTGATTAGCTGACAGGTGTGTATTAATATATCAGGACACCACTCAAGTAGATCCATCACAGTTTTAATCACAGTTCTAAATCATTGCTCTTGATAATATTTTCTTATTCAAAGGAGACTCATGAATTAGTGCTTTCGACTTCGAAATATGAACACACACGTCCTTGCCATTCAAGTGGTTATGAAAACGCTGTTGCTAAGAAACAGGAAATTATGAACTGACTGTAAAATAGCTTATGATAAAGGCTAGTTATTGAGCTAGCTGACACATAAACGTTAAGTCTTTTATATGTGGAAAATGTAAAGGCAAAAATGACAGTAGAAACATGACAAAATCATCAGGAATTTCTCTCAGATGTGTTGATAAATGACAAGAAAAAGCCTCTAGCTGGCACTGTAATCACATTTGGGCTTTATTCACTTGCATCATCATCATATTGAAAAATATCAACAAATTTCTTGCACAAAAGTTGTGAATGCCAAAAGAGCAGCCTGTTCATTTTGAATATTCTCATGAATGCTAGGAACATATTAAATGTTTCAAGCATATCAGCATGTTGAAATATAATCATGACCACAAATATTAACTGTTTAAGCTACAGGTAGGCTGGATTTATGGTTTGGTATCACCTTGACTATTTTAACATTATTCCAAAATGAATAGGTACTGTAAAAAAAGCAGCCTTTTAATTCATGTTTACTGGTCACGATATAAATCAATTTATACCACAATACTGCCTAATTCCCAAATTTTAATGTTACCGATCAAAGAAAATTTATACAGTGGCGTTGCATTTAACAACCAAAACTTGTTTTTTATAACATATTTTACTTTATTCACATGCCTTTTCTAAATGTTTAGATTCTTTTTATATGCAAAAATATGATATAGTGTTGTAAATTGGTAATATCTGTAATATTTTTGGGTGGCTGGAACGGATTATCTGCATTTACATAATTTCTTATGGAAAAATGTGGTTTGCAATATAAAATTTCACCTTAAGAACTCGCCTCCGGAACAGATTAAATTTGTATGCTGAGGTACCACTGTACTTGGTTTAAGCCTCTTTGACAACCTCAAGCCTGCTTGTGAATGATGCTTCATGCTTGGCACACCATTCTTTTTCCATTTTTGATGAGATTCACCACTTAAACACCACTCAGAATTATCCAAACGCCACCACGTTGGATGTGCATGGTCATTTTCTGGCCTCTCCAGAGATACTTTGTCTGGGCCACTTTAGGACTTTCACAGAGTTCTCCTGAAGCCACTCCTGTGTTTTATAGCCATATACAGTACTTCAGGTCTCTGTCTTGTTGAAATGTACAGTAAACTGTCACTCCAGCCTGAGATCTTGGGCACTTGGATAAGGTTGTCACTCAGGATAACTCTTTATATGTCTGGATATGACTAATCTCCCAGTCCCAGTTGCAGAAAAAACCTCTCCAAAGCATGATGCTGCCACCACCTTGTTTGACTGTAGGTATAGTTTTAATAAGGTGATCAGCAGAGACCTTATATAGACAGGTGTGTGCCTTTCCTAATTTTGTCCAATGAATTCAATTAAGCACAGATGGACGCCAATGAAGTTGTAGAAGGATCTGAAGCACGACTGATAAGAGTAGGATGCACCAGAGCTCAATTGCAAGTGTCATAAGAAAGGGTCTGAATATTTATGTAAGTCAGCTACTGTATTTTTAAATAAATTAACAAAATACCTGTTTTTACTTTGTCATTGTGGAATATTGCATGTAAAACGATGAGGAAAACTGGATTTGATCTTATTTAAGATGTGTGCGAAATGTGGAAAACTTGGAAATACTCTGAAACTGTAATCTTTAATACAGATAATCTTTTTGTAAAGAGGCCAATATAATTTATGAAAGGTGTCCCCAGTGTCAAAGTTTTGTGACAGTCAGAAGGTGTTCAAAACCAAAAACCTTGCACTTTCTTTTTTCTTTTTCATTTGTAATAGGAACTAACTTGGAGACTAACTTTCATAAATGGGTAAAAGCATGACATGAATATAAAATAAGGATAATTAGAAATAAAACACTTTGAAATGTACTTTTATAGTAAAATCATTAGACTTAAGATTTAACCCTGTTATTGATTGATTTTCTAAAACAGCACACCTCGTCACGGTTTATCCTTTACTAAATGTCTGATGGTATGTTTTAATATCTAAAATATGTCAGATTTGAAAATGGAAAGCCCAGTCCCCAGGGATATCACTGAGCATAAAGTCTTACATAAAGTCTAGAACTCATTTGTTATTCTCAAAATTAAGTTGTGCAAAGTGTTGTAAACCAGGAGGATAAATTAGAAAGTGATGTTTATTATAGAAGTACAGCTGTCTTATGTTGTAATCCACTCCATATTCGTTTGTCTTTAAAGGTCCGTCCAGGCAGAGTCCTCTTCTCATCACGCTAAGCGGAAACTACTCATCCCCACTGGGTATCACCAGCTCTTCCAATAAAGTCTACCTGCACTGGTCATTTGATCACACCTCCAGCCACAAAGGCTTTCGAATTCGCTACTCAGGTGAGCTACTGATAGTGATGATGCTTGCTGCTAATATACATATCCATTTCTGATCCCCCAGACTAGAGATGTAGTGGTTGATACTGGAGACACCTGCTGAATCCTGTATGATGTATTGTTGTGTAAATATTTAAAACGTTTCCATATGCTCCTTATCATCAGAAGGCTGATGATTATCAGTTTCAGAAGGATGATTAATCATCTGCTGCTCTCGCACAGTGGGACCAGTTTTCTCCTGCTGACAGCGTCTTTAGTTTTCTGCTCTCCTTTCATGCTTGATGAAGTTCTGATAGCCAGATCAGTGGCAGGCTGAGTTAGAGGCTCTAGTATACAGGTTTGCATTCTCAATATGAACTGGAGTACCTTGGGAAGAAAACAGATGGCAAGCCAGATTCTAAACATTCTACTGTTTGCTTTAATAATCCATCTTTTATCTCCACAGGCTGGCTCTCCATCACGAGTTGCAGCGAGTTCCTAAACTTGTTCTAACGCAGTACACTTTCTTTATTTCTATTCATCCTTGTGCATTACCACTTGCCGCATGGTGGGCTACTGACCATGATTAGTGTGCAAGGTTGTTTTTTTCCTGAGTAAAAACAAATATGGAAATGAAGATGAGATTGCTACTGTATCTAGACACATTTTAGAAAACAATGTCATGAAGGTGACATTAAGATTTGTTTGCATTTTGATTTCGAAGATGTCAGCCATTGGATGTTTGCTTGGGGTGAAGGAATAAACCACGTATGGATTTACAGCAAATGGAGAGGTTGAAGGCTGTACTTAAGCCTCTACTCCTACCAAACTGTGAGAGACTGAGAGCCAGAGCCCCTCTCAGTCGCCTCTCCAAGTCCAGTAGCATATAGAGTCCTACAATTTTACCATTTCCTAGGGAGTTTTACTTGATGTCGTACACTACAGGTGTAATTTCCAGAACTGGCCCCATTTCCAAGATCCTTCTCATTTCTGCTAATAGATGAGGAGTGGTTCACATGAGACCTTTCCATTTTCTGTCTTAGCAGGGCAGTTTTTGCGGAGAGCCATATCACCTGTAAAAAGGCAAAGCCTACAGGGTTTTTTTTTCCCTCTGGACAAATCCCACCTCATTGTTTGTGAGATATGAGGGTTCATGAATACTAAAACTTACTTAAAATTCTCTAAGCCCCAACTCACCATGCTGCCACTGTTGGCGCTTGCGCAAGGCCCTAAAGTTTGTCTCCTCCAGGGGCGCTGTATCATGGCTGATGCTGCGCTCTGAACAAATAAATTCTGCTTCTTCTTAATACACTTACTTTCATTCAATATACAGTAGCCTCATTGGTTTACTCAATCTATCTGCTTTGCAGAATGAAGAAATGATTAAATCAGAACTTGATATTCAGAATATTATTGAGTCAAGTCATTGTGAGAGCTGGACCTGCCACTGGGTTTTGGATGTTAAAATGATTAACGTTGGATGTCCTTTTCCAACAAATACCACCTCAGTATATTATACTTTGGTTTGTGTTTTTGTGCACTGTATTTTACAGCGGCCTACTGCAGTACCCCTAACTCTCCGGTGAATGGCTCAGTGCACAGCCAGACAGGCACGAAGCTGGGCAGTACGTTGCGTTTCAACTGTGACCAGGGCTTCCGCTTGATCGGCCAGAGCAGTGCCACCTGCACCCGCACCGCACAAGGCATCTACCAATGGAATGCTCCTGTCCCACTCTGCCAAGGTGGGTGGAATCTGTTCACCGTAACTTGTCTAGTCTCCATACCCAGGTTATTGATTTATATTTTTGTTGATTTATTCCCTGTCTGTCTTATTCCCCTGATCTTCATTCAGTGTTTAAATCCATCACACACGTAGGTCTGTTTCCCACATTTGTGTCTTCTGCTTGCCTGCCAATGCGTGAAGAAGCAATCAAAAGATATTTCACCTTGGATTGCCACTATAGTGATTCATAATAATAGATTTAGAGCACACACCTGTCTTTCTCTGGGAAAGAAAGAGTGATGTGAGGCAGGCAAAATGAAGCAGGGATAATTCTTCTTTGTCCCACTTTACAACCGCAACTGGGAACAGCAGGTGCTTCAAATCTATATACAAGTGTAATCTCACTTTTGGATTAAGCTCATCATTATCCAACTGCCTCCGACTCCTGCTTGTACTGACAAGATGCTTTATAAATTGCGTGTGTGTACTGTGTGTGTGTCTGCATATGACACAAAATTTAGATACAATTCGGTACAGTTCGATTCATTACTGTCAATACTGTTCAATTCAATTGTCCAAGTTATGGCTATTTTTTTTTTTTTTTTTTTTAATGAAACACTCGACACAAACGCAAGACAACAAATATGCCAACCAATATCTATTACACATATTTAGCCTGAATCTTAGAACTTGGTCCCCCCAAAAAGAAACACTACTCTTCAGTGTGCTTTTTTTTGCCCAGGGTGTATCAAGCATTTTTTTCATAGTAATGATTTTTTTTTATTATTATTCAGCTCAATACAGATTCTTTGTGCATGTTTTCTCCATGTCTGTATGGATCTCCTCTGGGTTCTCCAGTTTCTTCATACCTTCCAAAACACGCCAGTGCATGGCATTGTAATGCCCCATCAATCATGTACTTCTGCATAGAGCCTAGTGTTCCCATCATAGATTCCATATCCACCACGATCCTGACCAGGATTTAGTGCTCAATGAAAATGATTTAATTTTAACTAATAGATAGTTGGCCTAAATTACATTGTATCTGTATAGTAGTAAATTTATATTAATGAATTCACACAATTTCATTTATGGGTTGCACAAAAAATTAGTTTTAGGGTTATTATATTCTTTCTTGCTATATTTTTTCACATAAAGAATATACAGTATGTCTATACGTACAGTACAATGGCTGTGCTCGGAAAATCTTTTTTAAATAGGAATTTTAAAACTCAGTACATATAACGATCAAATTTTTTTTTTTACCAGAACAGAGCTGCGTACTTTACTTTTTGTTCAATAACAACACGCAGCCTATTATGTGCTGAACTCAGCTGTCTACAGTACAGTGGAACCTTGGATTACGAGCATAATTTGTTCCAGAAGTTGGCTCGTATTCCAAAACACTTGTAAACCAAATTGAATTTTCCCATAAGAAATAATGGAAACCCAAATTATTCGTTCCACAGCCCCAAAAAAATAAATACATAAAAATAATTAGCACAAAATATTAAGTAAAAATAAAACAAATTAACCTGCACTATATCTTTAAAAAAAAAAAGTAAAAATAAATCCCGACAGATAAGTGTTACTGTTTGTGTACGCAGGCGCTGTGTGTGTGTGTGAATCTAAAGTAAGGAGCCCCTCCCCCTTTTCGTCTTGTCTGCTCACTTTGACGTGATTGCTAATGTGCACCGTATTATCGTCTGTCTATCTCTCTCTCCTGCTTGCTCACCCTCTCTTCGACTCTCTCTCACTCTCTCAGTGGTGTCATGTGGAATGCCCATGGCGCCAGTAAATGGCAGTGTAGTTGGTCAAGATTTCACTCTTGGATCAAGGGTCACATTCAAATGTAACCCAGGTTTCCGACTGGCCAACACCTTACCTGTGTCAACTGTCTGTCAAGAGTCTGGGAGGTGGAGTCCTATGGAAACGCCACCCCGTTGCATACGTAAGCTTAAAAATTTAATTATGTTTGCTAATTATGTTTCTGAAAATCCTTCCAGGTCTCATTGAATGCAGACCTTTATATTTTACTAGCTAGTGCTTGCTTCCAGTGACAGATGTTTAAAGTGCAGTTTGACATGTGCCCTCCAGCTGTCACCTGTCCTGACATCGGGCACTCGGCAGTAGAACATGGGAGATGGAGGCTTATCTACGGCATGCAGAATCAGTATGAGGCCATGATGATGCTCACCTGTGATCCTGGATACTTTTACAAGGGTCAAAGGGTCATTCGTTGCCAGGCCAACAGCACCTGGGATTACCCTGAACCCAGACCTGCATGTGAAAGTGAGCGCTTTTTTTTTTTCATTTTGAGTTTGCAGTTATTCTTTTTTAGATTCTTTTGATGCTAATATTTAAACATAATCTGCTTAGAAAATCTCAGACAAAATTTGTCAATCTTCATTTTCATGTGTAACGTATACTGTAAAGCCACCTATGACAACTGAATAAATATAAATTGTAGGATTATTTTGTTAAAGATCATGCATCCTTTGACGAGGTATGGATATATTGTTTCCATGCACTAACACACCATTTGTTCTCCTTCATCTAGTTATCGCTTGTGGAGACCTCGGAACTCCACCCAATGGAAATAAGATTGGTACTTTGGCTGTTTTTGGAGCAACTGCCATTTTCACCTGCAACACAGGCTACACTCTGGTCGGCTCAAGGGTGAGGGAATGCATGGCCAATGGTTTGTGGAGTGGATCTGAGGTCCAGTGTCTTGGTAAGGATGTTTAAATTAAACAAACATCAACATCAAACTAGGTTGTGTTAAATTATGTTGCTGTCTCTTTCATCTCTTGTGTTTATGCACTTGTTTTTCTTCTCAGCTGGGCACTGTGGCTCTCCTGACCCCATAGTAAATGGGCAGATAATTGGTGAGAACTATAATTACAGGGGCAGTGTAGTTTATCAGTGCAACCCTGGGTTCAGACTCATTGGCGTTTCAGTGCGCATATGTGAGCAAGATCACCGCTGGTCTGGAAAACCCCCTGTTTGTGTCCGTAAGTACTGCTTTAATAGTACACATGTATCAATGGTTTAATAATATGTTTGAGCAACAGTTTCTATTGTCCATCCCAAATGTTAGCACGCAGGATTTACAAGTATTAAAATAATTCAATCCAGATGCAAAACTTAACATATACTACAAACAACAAAATATACAATCCTGCACAAAAGTCTTGAGCCGCCCCTAATTTCTTTATATTAAATGAAATGAAATTAAATACAATTATAGTGGGGCAAAAAAGTATTTAGTCAGCCACAAATTGTGCAAGTTCTCCCACTTAAAAAGATGAGAGAGGCTTGTAATTTTCATCATAGGTATACCTCAACTATATCAACAACAAAAAAATCCAGAAAATCACATTGTAGGATTTTTAAAAAATTTATTTGCAAATTATGGTGGAAAATAAGTATTTGGTCAATAACAAAATTTCATCTTGATACTTTGGTATATACCCTTTGTTCGCAATGACAGAGGTCAAACTTTTTCTGTAAGTCTTCACAAGGTTTTCACACAGTATTGCTGGTATTTTGGCCTATTCCTGTTGAAGTTTTGGGGCTTTCGCTGGGCAACACAGACTTTCAACTCCCTCCAAAGGTTTTCTATAGGGTTGAGATCTGGAGACTGGCTAGGCCACTCCAGGACCTTGAAATGCTTCTTACGAAGCCACTCCTTGGTTGCCCGGGCAGTGTGTTTGGGATCATTGTCATGCTGAAAGACCCAGCCACGTGTCATCTTCAATGCCCTTGCTCATGGAAAGAGGTTTTCACTCAAAATCTCACGATACACGGCCCGTTTATTCTTTCCTTTACATGGACCAGTCGTCCTGGTCCCTTTGCAGAAAAACAGCCCCAAAGCATGATGTTTCCACCCCCATGCTTCACAGTAGGTGGTGTTCTTTGGAAGCAACTCAGCATTCTTTCTCCTCCAAACACGAAGTTCTATTCTATATCTGACCATATGACATTCTCCCATTCCTCTTCTGCATCATCCAAATGCTCTCTAGCAAACTTCAGATGGGCCTGGACACGTACGGCTTAAGCAGGGGGACACGTCTGGCTCTGCAGGATTTGAGTCCCTGGTGGCGCAGTGTGTTACTGATGATAGCCTTTGTTACTTTGGTCCCAGCACTCTGCTGGTCATTCACTAGGCCTCCCCGTGTGGTTCTGGGATTTTTGCTCACAGTTCTTGTGATCATTTTGACCTCCCAGATCGAGGGAGATTATCAGTGGTCTTGTATGTCTTCCATTTTCTAATAATTGCTCCCACAGTTGATTTCTT
>JAOVVA010000030.1:8886334-8902867 GCA_028565275.1 Leiocassis micropogon | reverse complement strand
TATATAATTTTTTTTTTGTATTATTAACCCAGTATCTTTATTTTGGTATTTTGTAGCGATCACATGTGGACATCCAGGTAATCCTGCCAATGGAATGACCCAGGGAGCACACTTCAACCTCAACGACATAGTCAGATTTGCCTGCAATACTGGCTATGTCCTACAGGGGGCCATTAGGTCTCACTGCCAATCCAATGGGCAGTGGAGCAACTCCTTGCCCAGATGTAGAAGTGAGTATTGTCAAGTTATTTACCCTCTTAAGGTCTTACCTATTATTTTCACAATTATCATCCAGCTACTATGGAACAGTCATAAATATTAATAAAACAAATAGAAATAGTATGTTGTTAGAAGAGTAAAAAAAGTTGGATTTTTTTACACTTGCATTAAATATTAGGTAATTTTTTTCAATATATAATATTATTAAATATGCCTTATAATTGTATAATATAAGTAAAAAACAAAGTTTTAGATAACTACATTTAGTGGCACTAAATAAATAGGTGCCAGTTCATTGCAGGGCATACACACACACACACACACACACACACACACACTACAGGCAATCCCAATCAACCCACAATGCTTGTTTTGGACTATGGGGCAAAACCAGAGTATTTGCAAGAAACCTAGAAAGCATAAGGAGAACGTGCTAGTGTATCTCTACACACACTGACTGGAGGTGAGATTTTTATCACTGTGATATTTACAAAGCTTGTAAATTTATTTTTAGATTGTGTCTTAGTCTGTCAGTTTAAGGGATTCCTTTTTTTTTTTTTTGCAAAATGTTTTTTTTTTTATGATTTTGTGCATGTCTAATGATTTAAGCTTTCTATTAAAAATGGTGTATGTGCTGAAATAGCCTTGTGTTGTATGTCTTCTATAGGGCCTCATAAATAAATAAATAATTAAATAACCTTTAGACTGCTAGAAGAAAACTGTCTTGCATCATGTAGTGTCGCTAGCTCATATCTCCAGGCTTTGGGTTCAGGGTTCTCTCAGTATTACTTTTTTTTTGTCTTTGCGCTCAATACATTCATCTGGGTTTGCTCAGGGTTTTCCATTTTCCTCTCATTGTCCAAAAACATGCAGATTGGTGGATTGGCTTTAATTATATTCTGCCAGGTGCAAATGTGAGTTCCAGGTCCAAGTAGTTATGTGAATGTGTGTGTGTGTATGGTGCCATGCAATGATTCTCGCAACTACTGTAGTGTTTCAGGGAGAAGCTCCAGATCCACCTTAACTCTGATAATGAAATTAATATAAAATCTTATATTATGTTATACATTTAAATCAACTTTTTTTAGTGGTTATTAAAAGAACTATGGTTTCTGGACTGTTTTGCATGCACACACAACATGTAGTTTAAACTTGTATTACTCACTTGTACAGGTGATGCACCACATAAAAAATATCTAGGAACATATTTTGAATTTGGTTTATTGCTCCAGTTTTTTTTGGCAAATATAATTGATCCAGTAGACTGCAATTGATAAATTTTTTATATTGATTGAGATATTAGTGGAAGTATATTGGTAAGAATGTTTTTTTCATGTCTTTGTTACAAATGGATGCATTGTGCGCATTCTTTTACATTTCTTTTACATTTGGCAGACGCCCTTTTCCGGAACGACTTACACTTTAATCTCATTATACATCTGAGCAGTTGAGGGTTGAAGGCCTTGCTCAAGGGCCCAAAAGGGACCCTTGGTGGTTGTGGGTGGTTCTGGGATTTAACCCTGGGACCTTCTTAACTGTAGTCCAATGCCTTAACCACTGTGCTACCCCTGACTCTTTACTTGGGGACACATTTTGGAAGCATGGACCCTGAATCCTATAACCTGCCAGATTTACACTAGGATGTTTGTTCTTACTGGTACACAGCAAAATTCCCAGTGTTGATTTAAGACAGAGCTCATTTGAGTTCAACCTGACCTATATAAACTGTATGATGGTAATTCAACACTGGGGATTTTGCTGTATACTTCAGTCTTGAGCTATTTGCTCAAAGGTGTGTTTTCACGTTTTTTGACAGTATACTGCTTGAATGTGTGTCCCTGTGCACTCTAGTAACCTCTGGCTCTGTGCAGTTAGTTAATGAGTGGCAGGCACTCAATCTGGCGGGTTCCAGCAAGCACGTTAAACTCATTAATGTTAAATAGGTTTTGTTTTTCTCTTATAAAACAGAAGGGCTCTTGAGAGAATATGAAAGGCATGGTGAAAAAAATTACCTACGACTTGATGTACTGTAGCGGTAAGGCATGAGCAGACGTCTCCAGTTACAGCTCAGACACATGTTTTACACCAGCAAACAAATGCTTCCATTAAAAAAAACATACAAATGCTTTGTCTAGAAGGTGATTTTGACCAGGTATAAGTGGTATTGCATGTGTGCGCTCGTGTGTTTACATGGTGTGTATGTGATGTGTACATGCTTGCTCAGTTTGTTACCTTAAATGAGCTCCACTGAGGATTGTATAACTTGATAAAAGAGCAGAAAAAGTGCCATTAGAAGGCAAATGCAGGAGGAACTAATGTTGAAAACTGAAACAGAGTCAAGGTTTGTATTTTATGCGTGATGTGGTGGGCTAAGCTAGGCTGGTCTGAGCATGGGTTTGTCGGACCCGGACCTTTGCATATGTGCGTTTATTATGGTTTTGCTCTTGACTAGATGATGATTCTATTGATTATTGTTCAAATCTACAGGTTGAGCTGTGTTGTGGATTATGGGCAAGAATAAAAAGCAGAATTAGCTTATTCAAAAATTTTAAATGGCCCAAAGTATGTGTGTGTGTGTGTGTGTGTGTGTGTGTGTGTGTGTGTGTGAGTGTGAGTGTGTGAGTGTGAGTGTGTGTGTGTGCCCTGCGATGGATTGGCACCCTGTCCTGGGTGTACCCCGCCTCGTGCCCTAAGCATCCTGGGATAGGCTCCAGGCCCCCCGCGACCCTGAATACAGGATAAAGCGGTATAGACGATAAGTGAGTGAGTGAGTGAGTGAGTGAGTAAATGGCCTTATGAGCTCCCTTTATTCACTATTAGTAGAAGTACCTGTTGTTAACGGGAGAGGGGTTTGTAGAAATAATTAATAGGTTTAGTCGTCAGCCAAATACATTGAATCGAATGTGTCCGTGAGAGGACGAGCCACCTTGTGGTTATGCCCGGTAGTACTGTGCAAACCCAATCACGTGACATAATCTGGCACATAACTGCTCAAAAATTCACTTCTATTCAATATTTTGATTTCATTTATGGCAAAGGTTTAACTTCACGGAAGTACTGCAAAAGTTTCCTTAAATTCTGTCCACACAAGTTTGTGTGATGCTGTGACGAGGTCTGGTTGGACAGACATACGGACATACAGGCATTTCCTGAGACTGGTTTCAGGTCCGCTGATGTATGAAACATGATATCACTGAAGGAGCGAGTTCTGACCAATGTCCAGATGAAACCTTTCTTTTATTTATATAGATATTAATATATTAGCGTCCTGAATTTATTTAATATATTTGTCTAGATAATAAGGAATTAATTGTGCAGTGCAAAGCCTTCTCTTTATATTGCTGGAGAGTTCCAAAACATTCTGATGTTATCTTGCGGGGGTGAGTTTCACAGAGATTTACAGGCTACCAGGGCTTGTAGTGACAGCTATAATACTTGTGTTTTATCTGAGACCTCTCTTCCAGACAAATCCAAAACAGGTCTTTGTCTAGTAACCAATTTAAGATGCGGCTATTGTTGTTTAAAATTATGTAAACTTATTTGGAAAAACCTCCTCTGCTTTAAACGTACTTCATCCAAGAGCAATTATCACACTGTCTGTGTCTCTGTTCATTCATTCATTCATTCCATCCATCATCACATCTATCCATCCATCCCACTGTGTATTTGTCTGTCTGTCACTTTTTGTCTATCCATCCATCTATTCCATCCATCCATCCATCCATCCATCCATCCATCTATTTGTCTCTCTGTCTCACTATATGTCCCTGTCTACATTCAGTTAAAGCAGCAGGCTGAATCTCAGTTGCAGCTCAGGGACGGGTCGTGTCCTGATCCTGACAACTGAGAGACGCTGAGCCACAGCCACTGATGGCTCCTGACATGTTAAATGACTTGACCTATCAAAGATGAAAAGCAGCGCTAGCAGTCAAGCAACCTTAGAAATATGAAGATGTAATAACAAAGAGCATGTCATTCAGGCCTTTTTTATTTGGGTGTTGGTGGAATTTACAGTAGGATGTAGAAATAATTATGCTTTCATTCAATATAGGATGGATGCTACATAACTAAGTTTAAAAACTATTGCCCTTGTTAGAATACCTTCACTGTCATAACACTATTTGAGCCGGTGTGATGGGTTCGGGAGGGTGTTGACAGATTGTAATAAAAGAATACAGATGCATAAGAGGATTAGCACCTTGGTTGTTTGTTTCATCAGGTTTATCCTGTTAATTATAAGATTTAAAGTTGTTTTCCCTCTTTCCCCGTCATCCCGTTATGTGCGAATGTGCATGTGTGTTTACTCTGGCTGATGGAACTTAAAGTGGTTTGGTGTTCTGCACCCATCTCTCTTCTGTCGTTTCCTGTCATTAGCACTGAGAGCAGTAGAATTACAGCAAATGGGTGAAGAGAAGCTTGCCTGGAAAGGTACAAGCTGTGAGCTGCATCAATAATTCAGAGAGCCCCTCATAGCCCTGCTAATCAGCACCAATTTGTGTCAGCCCAAGCCACTGCCATCTTCAAAATGGCCTCTTAAAACCACACTGATAAGTCTACAGCCATGTCGGGAAAATGATCCATCTCTCTCTCTCACCAAATGGCCAGTGGCCAGAGGCTGAAACCATTCTAATATCCAATTGTTCCCAGGAACAGATAAATCGGATGTCTTTTAACACCTAATTGTCATTCTTTCTTTCCGTCTCATTCTAATCCTGTCTCTGTTGCCGTGATAGACAGAACAGATATCCATTTGTGTATTAAGATCACATTCAAAATTGCAAGCGACCCTGCTCTAGGTCACTTTGTAAATGGGTACAGTAATGATTTTTGGAAGATGCTTTCTTCTGCGGCACTTGATCCAAGAAAACAGGATAAGATATGTGAAAAAAAATGACAATTTGAAATAGAAAGGTTTGGGGGAAGCTCAATTATAGCCATCTCTTCCTACTATGAGATAATATTCTAACCTTACATTAAAATGTACTACTTGTATTATCAATACAGTATGTCTAGCCAAAGTATTAGCACAAACCTATAGCATAACAGTAGGTAGTGTGACCAAGTGTGCTATGTTTTTGCTGTGAAGAGACTATAGATTGTATAGAATTATCCAGGTTTCCCCACCCCCATGAGATTCGTATCTAGGTAATGCTGCTGCGGTTAGCACTGTCACCTTGCACCTCCAGGGGCCGGGTTCGATTCCCGCCTCTGTGTGCATGGAGTTTGCATGTTTTTCGCATGTTTTGTGGGTTTCATCCGGGTACTCTGGTTTTCTCCCCCAGTCCAAAGACATGCAGATTAGGCTAAATGCCGTTCCCAAATTGCCCGTAGTTTGTAAATGGGTGCGTGTGCCCTGCAATGAATTGGCACCCTGTCCTGGGTGTACCCTGTCTCGTGCTCTAGGTTACCTCGAATAGGCTCCAGCCCCTTTACACAGGATAAAGCAGTATAGACGATGAGTGAGTGAGTAAGTGAGTAATTAAATGAGTAATGCTGCTCTAATTGGAAAGATCGTCCAGTGCCAATACTGAATACCGTGATTTAAACTACACTCGTATAGAAAATTGCTCACCTGGAGAAGATTTCTTCCTCGTCTCTAGTGCCTCTGACTTGCTCATTACGGTTCTTAATCTACTCCTGGAATGCACAAAACAAATAAAAGTAAATTGAATTCAGTTGAATTAGTCCAAATGTGTGCATTCCCGTTCGTTCCTGGTTATAAAAATGGAAAACGTGTCAATATTTTACCTCTGTGAAAAAGAGATTAGTGTTTTAATTATGGTTTACACGACAGGCCGTGTGTTACAGCAGTTATTGGAAGGTTTTTTTTTTTGTACCGGTTGTTATTTGTGATAATAAAGGACCCGTTTGTCAAACTTTTATTAATATTTGTGTTACTTTTAATCATTTGGTTTTAGCTCACTCACCATCTATACCGCTTTATCCTGTATTCAGGGTTGCAGGGGGCCTGGAACATACCCAGGAGGCTTAGGGCACGGTGGTGTAGTGGTTAGCACTGTCGCCTTACACCTCCAGGGTCCAGGTTCGATTCCCGGCCAGACTTGATTCCCGTTTGCATGTTTTGGAGTTTGCATGTTCTCCCCGTGCTTGGTGGGTTTCATCCAGGTACTCCGGTTTCCTCCGATAGTCCAAAGACCTACAGATTAGGATAATTGGCGTTCCCAAATTGCCCATAGTGTGTGTGAGTGAGTGTATGTGTAAGGCAGGGTACACACCAAGCACGGAAAGAACATGCAAACTCCATGCACACATAGATGGGAATCAAGCCTGGCCGGGAATCGAACCCGGACAGTGCTAACCACTACACCACCGTCCCGCCTTGGTTTTAGCCATCACATCATATAGGTTCAAGGTCTAAAGCCAAACTAATGGAGTATGTGTTTAAGTAGAGAACAAGCTGATGCATGCAGTGGAAACGTTTGTGTCATAGTGTGATGTGTAATCCTGTAGCCAGAAATCTTCCAGTCAGCTGAACGAGCCTACAAATATATGAGTCAGGTTTATTTAAGTACAGTAAGTGCAAATTTGCTTCGACATCCTACATTTATTTCATTGCATATGTTCATGGAACAACCTGTCATTTCCCTTGTGAATTACATACCGAGTGATTTAATAGAAATAAATATCCCTTCCCCTGCTATGCATCTGCATCTCATGATTTGTGGGTGGCCGCATTACCCGAACTTGTGAAAAGTACCTGAAAGTAGTGAACAAATCACCGGGCTCTAGGAGGAGGTAAAGTGGCGCAGGTGCTGCCCTGACAAACCGCACCGTTGAGTTGGTTACCTGCTCAGCAGAAGAGCATATTCTCTCTAAAAGTGTCCCATCTGTTTCTACTCCCTTACACCCCCATCATCATGTCAATGCAGCTGAAATGACGCGAGTTGCCCCCCTCGCCCGCGTGCGAGCGCAGGACGAATGGCTTGTTGACGATACCTGTCATGCATTTTAATGGCAGCTGCACTGCCGGGGCTTGTTTTTCTCCCAGCTCGTCCTTATCCTCCGCTGTGTCAGCCTCTTATGCCAGATTGATTATGACATGGGATCCAACGCCATCTGATGTGGCACAGTTGGTATCGGAAAGTGAGGCTTTTGCGATGGGTGGATGCACAGGGCATGGACTGATTAAGGAGAGACACACAGCTAATTCCTGCCTCTAGTTCTCGATTTCACTCAAATGCACCCCCTCTCTCTCGCAGTACCTCTCCCCGTCTGGTTCAGAGCTGACAAATGCTTATCTTTCAACGATTGGCTTCTCTTCATTTCACCGGGTTCCTGTCTATCACTCTCGCCATCCTGCATATAGACTGTAAATTTGAACTTTTGGAAAAAGTTGTGACAAATCTTTAGGAAACTTTTGTTGAAAGAGTTGTGCGTGCAAATGTGAGTGTATGTGTGCATTTCTTTCTGCTGCTTTGTCTTTGCTGTTGTCCTTGAATTCGATAAACAAAACATATTAGAGCTATAGCAAACAGTAGCTGTATTTGCATGTATGCTTATACTGTACATAGTCAAAAAAAATTGCAGTTAAAGTCAATTCCCTTGTCTTTTCTTTACCCAATTTTCTCCCACCTCGAGCCTGTTGCCAATTTCACCCTATACCCAGCTCTCCTCTATCATATAACAGGTACCAACTGGTGTGAGTGAAAGCTAGTGTGTGCTTATTCATAGGCAGGTAAAGCCAACCATTGCATCTTTTTCTCAT
Organism: Leiocassis micropogon; assembly: GCA_028565275.1. Taxonomy (NCBI): domain Eukaryota; kingdom Metazoa; phylum Chordata; class Actinopteri; order Siluriformes; family Bagridae; genus Leiocassis; species Leiocassis micropogon. The sequence continues at coordinate 8,894,922 of JAOVVA010000030.1, read as the reverse complement.
GCTGTGTCACAGCTTCAGCTGAGCATGTTTTAGAAAAGCAATAACTGCTCACTTCCACATACATGAGCTCATGCAATTGGTTAGTGTGACTCTGATTGACAGAAAAGAGTGTGATGCCATCCCTCACACCTAGAGAACACTGCCAATTTTCTCTCTTCAACTCCTGGACACAGCTGTCTGTCACATCATCAGGATTTGCAATCTCTCTTTTTTTCTTGTTTCTTTCTTTCTTTTTTTTCTTTTCGTGTGCCACTCGTTGAATCTATAATTTGTGCAATTTTGGGCTGGCATACCTGTATATGCACATATTCCTTACGGTTTCGTTTTTTCATGTACAGTATAATCTTGCATATCTATTTCCTCTGAGCATGTGCTGTTATTCAAAAAAAAAAATTTCTCATATTCTTGTTTTTTTCTCCTTAGTTGTGAACTGCACAGAGCCTGGGCATGTGGAAAACAGTGTGAGACAGGTCCTGCCCAGTGGGCCTCATCGCTACAGCTTCCAGACCACAGTCTCTTACACATGCAATCCAGGATACTACCTGCTTGGCACCAGCACTCTGACATGCCAGGGCGATGGCACCTGGGATCGATCACTACCCAAGTGTCTCTGTGAGCATTTGGCTTGTCTTTTGAAACATTTGACTATTAAGTGTATTAACCTATGAAAGCATAATAACATTAGCACTATAAGATCATCAGGAAATAATTAAATAATAGTCTTTATGCATGCAAATGTATTACTTATCTTTAAATCTTAAAACCGAATATTTTTGCACATTAAAATGCATTAAATAAACAAGCGATCTTTCATTTACCACAATTTTATTTCACTTTGACCATGTTGCCAGTTTCACCAACAATAGCGAGTTCTCTCCTGTCATATGTGATGAACACAACTGACGTGAGTGTAAGCTCAAGAACATAGAAGATCAGGGTTAAACATATGTTTTTAAGTGACCCATAGAGCAGAAATTAAAGATATACTGTATATACAGTATGGTGGACACATAAGAGAACCTTACACTGTCTGATCCCTTAAAATGACAGTAGCTACTGTATGCCCCAGCAAATGCTATAAGATGGACTTTGTCAATGTACAAAAAGGCAGTAAAATGTAAGAATGTAGTGCTTATACATTCACAGCTTACTTGTTTTTTTTTTTTTTCTTGTTTATCACGTATGATGCATTCTGAGCAAGCTGTAACATTCTTAGAGGCAGCGTGATATATGGCAACATGTTATTATCCTGTTTTGTAACTATACTGTAGGTCTGTAAGGTCTGTACAGTTCTGATATGGTAACCTTGCATTACATTTATCTTATTTTAAGATCTCATACGAATCTTGGCATACAAATTTAATCCGTTCTGGAGGCAAGTTCCTAAGTCGAAATTTCGTACTGCGAAACACACTTTCACATAGGAATTAATGTAAATGCAGATAATCCGTTCCAGCCACCCAAAAATATTAAGAATATTACCAATTTCAAAAAAAAAAAAAATTTTTAGAAAAGACATGTAAATAAAGTAAAATATGAAATAAACAGATATTAACAATCACTTTACCTTAATTTATGATTCCTCTTGGAACCGGATGCTTTAAAAACTAAAATGAAAGTGGCTCTTTTTCATCTCGCTACCGTCCTTGCTAACATTTTTGGGATCCATGGTGCTTTGTCTTTACTAAATCTTGCACAAAATGCAAAAAAATCAAGAAAAAAAAAAACGTAACCTCTGTGCTTTGATTGGCTTTCCATTGACACAAACAAGTTTTTATCGGCTACCGAAAGTACACGCAACCGGAAGTATCGACATATTGCTCGTACGTTGAAATGCCTTGTAGGGCGAGGCAAATTTCTAGCAAGATTTTAATTCTTAAGGCGAAAATTCTCAAGTCAGGGCTTTTGTACAGTATGTCAAGGTACAACTATATTTTTTATAACATTTGCATGACTAAAACAGATATAAAGGTTAGGGACAGGGATTGTACCATATTGTTTTTCCTCGCATACTTTTTCATGATATCAGGTAAATATCTTAAATTATACCACATATTTAAATGCTTTGATGGATAGCAGTATGTACCAGTTCAGACAATCATCTAAAAAGCAATTTTACCCTTGTGCCTCTCTGTGTTCCTCTCCCTCATGCCTCGGCTGCAGTGGTCCTCTGTGATCATCCCAGCATGCCTCCTTACGCACAGATCTCAGGGGAGAGGAGAACGGTGGGATCAGTGATTCGCTACAGCTGCATGGGCCAGCGCGCCATTGTAGGCAACACCACCCGCGTATGCCAGCTGAATGGCCAGTGGAGTGGCTCACCGCCGCATTGTACTGGTAACTCCTTAAGCCTTTTAAGCAATACTAGTGTACGAGACCTTTCTCCTAGCATTTTCAACTGCTATTATTACCTACGGTGATTTAAACTTCAGGAGTATTATTAAGTCCAGAAAATTGTCTGTGAGAGCACGAGCATGAATCAGTGGCCATGGTGCTCCAGTGGCCAAGCACACCACTCCTCTATAACCTATTTTAATCTCCTTCTATCAGCCTCTGCTACATGAACCCCCACGCTCCTGTCAGCTTATGAGCTGTCCTTCTTCACTATAAAGCCATGGCCCCCACACAGCTCTCAGATATGCCACCACATAGTTTCATCCTGTGCAGTAAAACCCAGCCTGACAGGTTGATGTCACAATTCATGACATTCATATTTCTCAAAAATTGCGGCTTTGCCACTTTTTGGCTCCCAGGGATCACATCGGATGTTTTACTGCAGAATTTTAAATTGCACTGGGATAAATATCGAATATAAAGAGTGAGTTTGGCAATAAGGAAATGGAAAATACAGATGTCCATAAAATATTTACTTCATTTTCTCAGCATCATTTGTGGCTGTTTGTGAAGCCATTGAGGTACTCATGATCATTTTTAAATGCCTCAGCAGAGAGCAGTTTATGTGATCAACAGATGAATGGAAGAAAAATTCCTTTTCCCAGCAGGTTCATATCTAAAGTCTGTTATCACGTCACATGAATCCTGGATTGCATCTAATTCTTTTCATATCATGCCTCAGAAAAATGAACCCCTGCCTGTAGAACTGAAGGTTCCGTGATGTCAGTCCTGATCCAGTTTCTCTTACCCAGGTTGAGTCTAAACACTTAACCAGGCCTCTGTCCACCATTCATCCTCTGCAGTTGATCCAGAATGCAACTGCACGTCTTGTTTTCAACCTTCCCAAGTCTCCCACGCGACTTTTTGTAACTCGCTTTGGATAAGAGCGTCCCCAAATGCCTAAATGTAACCATGGGGTGGAGACAATGCAGAGTGTTTTGAGCTCAATAACTGTGTTTTACGGAGGGCCATCTCGAATGCTATCACATGCTTATATTTTTAAAAACCACATTCCTGTTAAATTTTGTGTCTTGCTGCAGGTGATTCAGGGGGTAGATGTGGTGACCCTGGCGTGCCAGTGCATGGGATCCGTCTGGGAGAACAGTTCTCTGTGGGCAGTGTGGTGCGCTTCAGCTGTGAGCCTGGTTATGTGCTTCGCGGTTCCTTAGAGCGTACCTGCCTGGCCAATGGCACCTGGCTGGGCATGCAGCCTGAGTGCCAAGGTAAGTGTGCTGAATGCTGGACATTAAACATGCTATGAGGTTACAGGAATGGATTTGACCTCACCCGAAAAAAGGAAGGGGAGATGGAAAAGAGAGAATTGTTTCTCCCCCCATGTTATTCACTAAACCTCTAGTCTTATACTTGTGAAGCACCACTCGGGGTGTACACGTTTTACACTTATGCTGTTTGCTTTTCCTTTTTATGCCCTTTTCTTCTTAGCAAACTGTGCATGCTGCAGTGTGAATCCCAGTGTGTGTCATACTGTAGAAGCCCTTGTTCCCTGTACATCCCGTTTCTTTCTTTCTCTCTCTTTCTCTCTCTCTCTCTCTTCCATTGGTGATTATTTCTCACTCCCTCACCAGTTCATTCTCTTGCTGCATTGCCATTCTGCTCATGTTCCTCTGGGTAAAGTTATTGCACAGAAAGGGGTGTTAGAAGTGTAGAAATATCCAAGTTAATTACCCGTGGGGACACACCTTCCATTTCTCTTACCTCTGTCTGCTTTAACTGTGTCCTTTATTTAAAAGAGTGGCAAAGAGCATCTCTTGAAAATTCATTATTCATTCAGCCACTGCTTCCTTGCTTTTAGGTATTTTTATAGAACTATGTGTACAAACAAATGTGCTCAAGCATAAAGACTGAGATACATGTATGCCCCTTTCTATTGATTTGACTCTCGGGCGATTTAGTTCCCAGCAATGTGTGAATGTCTTATAATAATGGCCGTTCAGTAATGGATTTGCATCTGTCATGTTTAAAAAGGACCAGTTTCTAACAGCCTGGACTTTCATTTATATAGTAAATTTAACATTGCCCTCTAAAGACCACACTGAGTTAAAAGAGATGCAGTCATATTATGAGATGTCACATTGCGCACATGTGAAAGATGAATAATTATTATGGAACTGCTGTAGTTTGCAGGTGTGAAAACCATGGTTTGATATTAAAAGTCTATTTGATATAGAGACTTCAAACTTCAAAATTATTGGCACACCTATTCGATAAAGATCAAACTAAATATTCAATTAAATTTTTATTTGTATTCGGTCATTGTCCACAGAATCAAAAGAAAATTTGGGAAATCGGTATGAAACATAAAGCATGTATAAAATAAATACAGCACACACACTTATTTAAGTGCCCCACTCAAATGATGGAATGATCTGCTTGTGTTTTTGTAAGAAAACCATTAAAGCTTTAAGTAGCCATAACATGCATTTCTACATTTAGGTGCCAACAATTTTGAAATCAGGATTGTTTTAATTTTTTAGAAACAGGTGTTCTTTTTGAATGTGCTATTCAGTATAATATTGTGCTTATGCACTGATCAGCCATAGCATTAAAATCACTTTGGTTTTGGGTTCCTCTTGTGCCACCTGGGCAGCTCGGGCCCCTCAGCACGTGGCTCCATGGGGCCGGTGTTCTGTAGTGTCTCGCACCAGGACATTTGCAGCGGATCCCTTGTGTGGGTTGCAGAGTGGAGCCTTTATGGATGGAGGTTGTTTGTCCGGCGCATCCCATGGGTGCTTGATCAGATTTAGATCTGGGGAATTTGGAAGCCGTGTAAACAACCTTAAACTCTTTGCCTACTAAGCCTGTGCACGGCGGGTTATGGTGCACTGGGTGATACGAGACTGATACCTTTCTGCAGTGGCCAGCATGAACTATTTTCAGCAGCTTGTGCTGCTTTGTTTTTTGTTTTTTTGGTGATAGGGCTAGGTAGATGTGCCTTGGGAGCCCATAATCCTGTCACCAGTTTAATGGTACAATATATAACTGATAATCAATGTTACTCAATTCACCTGGCGGTGGTGTTAATGTTGTGGCTGGTCAGTGTATAAAGTTAAATGGTCCCCGTGTCACAAATCACTAATAGATTGATATTCATTTTAATTAAAGCAATTCATCTGTGCTTCTTTTATAAGGGGTGCCAATAATTTTGGGATGGGCTGTATAATTGTAATAGAAAGCTCTCTTTCATTATGCCCATGTTATCTGCTTAGTAATTTTCCATTATCCAAATCAAATATCAAGTAACTCAGATTCAAGTGATCAGTCCTTGGTATGAGTAAAGAGCGGTATTATCATACCATCAGTGTCCCCGGGATGACCAGCAGCCGATGTGCTTCCCTGTCTCACATTACTGACTGCAGTCTTTTACACGCAGGTTTTTATACACAGACCCTATACTGTTACATCATAGTTACATCATAATAGAGACTGTGAGGTGGCGATTATCTGTCACATGTGGTGCTTGAATGTTGAGTCAGTATCTTTGCTCCATTAGTGATGTGAGGTGATGCATACTGTGATGTCATACTCTGATCGTTTCACAGTTGTTCCTTGTCGAATGACTTCAGCTCCATCATTTCACTTATTTAAGCTTTACAGGGGGTCCTGATTGTTCAGGGTTTTTTTTTTGTAAACTTAGTGTGTTTTTAAATCCAAATGAATGAAGTGTTATTAAAGCAGGGCAGATGTTGCAGTCCATGTTTAGCAGGTTAGGACCCTACAGCAGTCCTGCCAGGTTTAATCACAGTCAGGGCACCAGTGGTGTTGACTTATTACCGGAGTCTGTGCCCTTTTTTTCACCCATGTCACTGTGCCCTTGAGCAAGGCTTTTAAATCCAGTATGGCTACCTTATTTGCCCTTGTTATACTTCAAGTGCAACGGCCTAGAAAAGATCTCTCTTTCTCTTCCTCTCTCTCTCTCTCTCTCCGTTTTTCTCTATCTCAGTTGTGTCTTGTGGCAATCCCGGCACCCCTCGGAATGCTTTGATCCAGTTCCATGATGGGCTGGTCTTCTCCCGCTCCGTTACATATGCATGCAGAGAGGGTTACTATTCCACTGGCCTGCTCACACGCCACTGCACCGTCAACGGAACATGGACTGGAGACATGCCTGAGTGCACAGGTACCATCTTCGTAACACACACACACACACACACACACACACCCACCGCACTAACAACCTCTCTATCACCATCACAGCCATCCATAAAGCTTTTGTTCTCCCTGGAGTCTGAATAGTCCATTTTCATTTTATATTAAAACTAGGACAATTCTTTATTTTATTTATTTATTTATTGGTCAGCATGTGTGCTTGGCTTGGTTTGATTAACAAATGTGAAAGATGGAAATTTCAGGATCCTAAAAAAAAGTGAAGCTGTGGTTAGGGTCATGGTTCCACAGCTCCAGGGTCTCATGAAAGTTTCCAATGCAGACTTTCTGTGCATGATATGACCTAGGTGAGGTTCATCGGTGTTCTCAAATTCCTGCAACCCTAACCAGGATAAATTGGGTACTAAAGATGAATAATTGATGAATTAGTTAATGTTTATTTTTACTAAGTAAAAAATTTTGGCGGCACAGTGGCTTCGTATTTAGCCTTGTTGCCCTGAACCTCCAGGTCCTGGGTTCGATTCTCGCATCGGGTCTGTGTGCATGGAGCTTGCATGTTCTCCCTGTGCTTGGTGGGTTTCTTTAAGGTTCTCTGGTTTCCTCCCACAGTCCAAAGAAATGCAGATTAGGCTAATTGGTGTTTCCAAATTGCCAATAGTGTGTGAATGTTGACTGGAGGTCTTACCACAGTCGTTCAAAATGGGAATAAATACAATGGTCACCATTGGCCTACACGGTCCCTAGATGGCCTAAAGAGGTTCCTGGATGGATGGATGGATGGATGGATGGATGGATGGATGGATATCTCATTTTACTCTATTGATGACTAAATCTGAATATTTGGTAGGTAGAACCGTATCATTCTAAGGTCTTGTTTTTTTATTACTCAACTGCTTGGTTGTATAAATGAGATTAATGAAAGTGGCTTTGGATAAGGGTGTCTGCCAAATGACATAAATGTAAATGTAAAATGCATAGGCTTGCTTCTAAAAGACAATAGAAACAACTTAGGCTCTGAGTTAATGGAGGTCACAGGCAGCCATTATGTATCCTGACACTGTGCTTTCACTTTTTCTGGGTGGCTGCTGAGTAAAGATACCAAATACTGTTTAAATCGCTGACACTTCACAAACCATGAAGCCTTTGCTTACAGAGATAATATAAAATGGAAGTATTTCTGAAGAATTTCATCAATTGAATTAAATCAATAATGTAAAGGTATATGTATGGTTTATATTAATACAATTCATTAAAATAAATTCAGGTTTATCTCATTAAAAGACTGCTGGCTCAAACAATAGGTAGAAATCTTTGGGTTGAAAACATTTCATTTAAATCCTAAACACAAAATGTTCTTCATTCTATGCTGCTTTATTTCAGTTATTAACTGTGGAGACCCAGGAGTGTCTGCCAACGGTCTGCGACTGGGCAACGAATTCACATACGGTAACACTGTTAGCTTCCAGTGTTCCCCAGGCTTCACCATGGATGCTGACCGTGCCTCCACTCTCATCTGCACAAAGGATCGCACTTGGAATGGCACCAAGCCTGTGTGTAGAGGTACGGTTTCACTTAGATGACTGTACTGAACCCCTACAACAACCGCTTTCGTCTTATGGGTGGAAAAATGTGCAAGATTTAAAGTCTCGGTTCACGACCCAGAGCTATTATTATTTCATCGGTCAAAAAATTTGTTTAAAAAGTGGTCATCATGATTAATAACATTGAGTGCATCAATTAAAGATATAGTCAACCTTGAAAGAAAATGTTAAGTGCTGATATTCTGATTTTTTTTTTGTATTGTGAAAAGTTATTTTCTTTATATAAACTACTAGCCGTAGTACTCGTTGTTGATGGGAAAAGAGTTTCTAGAAATAGTTAAAAGGTTAAAGCTAAAAATAATCTGATCAGATTTAATGTAATCAGTGATATTATTTCAGGTTGAAATCCACATATATGTCATATATTGTCAACAAAGATGAATACCATTTTAAAAAAATGTAATTTAACAAAATTTTGTTGTATTTTTGTTATGGTATTTGTTATAAATATTAGAAAATTGTATGAAA
>JAOVVA010000030.1:8859986-8871455 GCA_028565275.1 Leiocassis micropogon | reverse complement strand
CGCTCACGCACCATTGGGGGCGGACTAACACACTTGGAGGACAGCGCTGCGGCGTAACACACTTGGAGGACAGCGCTATCTGCTCCTTGAAAACTGTAAAACCCATTGACGTTTACATAAGTCTTTAAGCATAGTACGTTTATGAGACTCTTGGCTACAGTAAAGCATTGGAATAGTGCATAGTGCAAGGTTTGAAAGATGCCAGTACATCGAGGAATGACAATTCCAGCTGAGGTGGATCGGAGTCCACTGAGTCCAGTTGTTCTCATGAACATTTGGCGAGTGGATCTGAATCATCAGATAACTTGTCGCTAGCTTGAGGAAGAGATGCATATGTCTGCGGGAACTGTATACACAATCATTCATGAAGACCACTTGCACATTACAGGATCTTAGCTTAGGAGTTACTGACACATCTCCCGTACAACCCTGACCTCGCTCCAAGTCATTCCCACGTTTGGGCCATTAAAGGATTTCCTGTGAGGCCAGCGTTTCAGACGTAAAGAAGGCAATCTGATCATGGCTCCGGAGTACTCAGAAAACTTTCTGCTTTGATGAAATACAAGCACTTGTAAACCCTGGAATGAGTGCATTAGTGTAGCAGGGGATTATAGAGTGCTTCAGTTTGGCAGAAAGGCATTCATTTTCTCATGGCATCCTCAGATCATCAGCATCACTTTCTGACTAGATGCAGCTGTTTTATTGCTGCACAATACAGTAGTCAACAATTTGTGCACGTGTCATTTCAAACAAGGTTACGCTTTTCTATTAAGATTCAGTTAAATCTAAATTAACCTACAGCCATTTTACATTCAAAAACCCTTTAGAAATATGTGATCTTGATATTATTATTATTTTTTTTTAATTCAATGACTTTTAGTAAGTTTTAAACCCCACAACTATGCAAAAAACCCTATTGTTTGTTAATTGTTTCCTGTAGAGTTTAACCACACTTTGATGAGCTCAGTCAGTGCAGGGAAAGAACGCCTCATTTACAGCAACCCTTTTATTTTCATAACAGCTGTCTGCTTTTAACAGATGAAACTCTTATGTTCTCAAGGTTGACGTTCTGACTGAGAGACTCTGTGGAGAGTTCCTGAGAGGCTGTGAACAGTTAATATTGATTTTGTACTGAAACATCAAGGATGATTATGACCATTTCATCATTGGTGTGCATCTGCTCCACTTTGCTCGGGATCCAGAGGGGATTAAAATAAACTTTGCAAACCTTTAAATGGCCACATGTGCATCTCTACAGGTTGATTAATTTATTAGTAAAGGAAGTATTTATACTTTTAGATATACTTTTTAGGAGTCTGCTTGAGGAGTCTACAGAATTGTGTCCACCAAAGGAAATATATTCGTTTGGTTAAAAAGTCCTTAAACTGTCAGTTACACAACAGCCATATTTTTAAACCAATAACAAAAGTGCCTCCAGCAAATGCCTCAAATGAAGTAGGCAATTTAATTTGGTATTTTACAGCCTTAAATAAAGTACAATATATAAATGAACATGTTTGATTTATGTAGCGCCTTCCAAACACCCAAGGTCACTTTCCAAGTGCTGTGTGTAACACAAAGGAACATCATTACAAAAAATGGGGGGCTTTAAGGAGTGTAAGAGGAAGAGAAATAGAGTAAAAGAAGTCTTTAAAGAGTGTCAAGATAAGTGTAATTGAGCAAAAAGGCTTTAAGGAATAAAAAGAGAAGAGTAATATTGTGAGAAAAGAAACATTTTGAGCCGAGCTTTGGATTTATGTAAATATGATTTCACATAGGTTGGAATTATAAAAAAAAATTCTGCATACTGATCTTATATCAGGGTTAAGTAAAATCTAACTGTCAGTGAAATGCAAAGGAGAACTAAGTTATGGGTTCTGTAAGTCAGAGAATAGTTTAAGATTTAATGTGTATTTCACAGTAGGCGGCACAGTGGCATAGTGGTTAGCTGTGTCGCCTTGCACCTCCAGGATCTGGGTTCAATTCCTGCCACTGTGTGCATGGAGTTTGCATCTTCTTCCCGTGCTCGGGTGCTCTGGTTTCTCCCACAGCCCCAAGACATGCAGATTAGGCTAATTGGCGTTCCTGAATTGCCTATAGGATTTGAATGTGGGAGTTAGTTAGTGACCTGCCCCGTGCCCTAAGTCTCCTGGGATATCCCCGCCCCTTATACAGAATAAAGCGCTATAGACGATGAGTGAGAGTGAGTGAGTGTATTTCACAGTCTGATATTTTAGGGAAGGAGTTCTGAAGTCACTGTGCTTCCAAAAGACAAGAAAGGCTTGGACTCAAAAAGCAGGCCATAAAAGAAAGATCTAAGGGTGTAAACGAGGTTGGCATGGATAGAGAAGGTCAGAAAAACAAAAGGGCTTAAGGTGGCTGAAGACTTTATAAGATAAATAGAAAGGTGGATTTTAAAGTGAAAAAATGTTCTTTGATGGTGAATCAGTGAAGATTTTGCAGTACAGGTGTAATATTGGGTCAGGGTCAGGCGTTTGTAAAAAGTCAGGAAAATTCCTGACAGTGTAAAGCTTATGAATAGATCTTTAGTTGGATATCTATGAGAAAGGAGCCAGAGACAAGCGTCTGGAGGAGGGAATCGGGAGTAAAGCAGGACGGATTAGATATTGTATGTTTACACACATGAGCATAGGAAAATGTGATCATGGAGATAATTTTCACACCTGCCTATACTAAAGAGGAACAATACAGATAAGTCCCAGATAGGGTTATGTTCATAACAACTCGACATATTTTGATATAGTGCTTTCAAAAACCGCTTTGGTGCCATTCTTCATAAATATACTGTAGTTAACTGACGCCAACTGTATATGTGTCAAATGTTAGGCTTGTCTCAAGTTGATAGATTTTACTTCACATGAATGAAATCAAATCAAATATTCTGCATTTACCTTGGATGAAAGTGAGGGCACATCTTCCAAGCAAGAAAATCAATTTGAGATGAGAGTTTATTGATATGAGACAGGACAAAGAGGAGGGGTTTCCACTGTGTTGGTATATCAGTGAGCTTAAAACAGCTGTGATGTTGATTTGTTTTTGCCTGCCCAACAGTTCAACTTTTGTAATGTATCTGATAGCTAATGTAATGTCACTCTATGTGATAAGATAGTTGATAGTATTTGCATTAATACAGCGTAAGAAGATGTGATGAGTGGCGCAGTGGTAACGTGCTCGACCTATCCTCCGGAAATCGGAAGCAGATAGCGCTGTCCTCCAAGTGTGTTACGCCGCCCTCAACGGTGCATGAGCAAGCAGTTCAATAAGATGCTGTCGGTTAGCTGGCATCACGTGTTTCAGTCTTCGGCCCTCCCTAAATGGTAGTAGTAGCCTTGATGGGGAAGTTCCCTAATTATGGGTGGGAATTGGACACGACTAAATTAGGAAGAAAATCAGGGGGGGAAAATTATCTTAATAATATTACATGTAAGCATTTAAGTTATTTTATGAATGTTTGTTTTATGAAATTTAAATTAAGTTCATTTTTCCCCCTTGTTTTTAGACTACTTGTCCCAGGACTGTTTTTTTTACGCTGATTTTAAAATTTGGGAATCCTTTTTATCTTGCATCTGTTGCGAGTAAGAATAGTACAGGTTTTATATCCGGTAAACTTAGAAGTCTTTATCCCGAGTCCTGTCCCTACCGGACACTGTTTCTACCTACACACAAACACACACATCAGCTCATATCTGGAGCCATACTGAGTGGTACACATACGTGCTATTACTCCTGGGGATAAGAAAGCTGAGAAAGTTTTCTCTTTTAATTAAAATGTCAGTTAAATCATTGCAGAGTAATCAGGGCCAGACGTCTGAGCTCCCCTTACCCTCCTCCCCACAAATGCACCGGAGACAAGCAGCTGGGAAAATGTAATTAAAAGCGTAGGTCATGAGGAGTGTGTACGTGCAAGTGTGTGTGTGTGTGTGTGTGTGTGTGTGTGTGTGTGTGTGTGTGTGTATACGCCTGACAGTATGAGCATTTTCTTCTCTAGATTGAGCAATGGTTTAAAACTAAATGTCAAGTGTAAAAGGTACACTGTGTGCCTGACACTTTTTACCTTTCGACAACTCATTCTTGACATTTTGAAAATGTATTGACTTTATAATATGAGGTCTTTAATTGTTTGTCCTCTTCTCGTCACAGGTGTCATATATGCCTTCATCTAACTCCTTTGTATATCAAGGATTTGTTCGAGGAAAAGGATTTGGTCAGTTTGGGCTTCAGAGGCTCGGTATGTATTTGTTGCACAAGAATGGATATTATAAACATGATATGTTCGTATGTATTGGAAGCAATTGATTTTGCTTAGTTAATCATCTTCTATTAATTTTTCTATTTATTCTTCATTCTACTGGTGAGAATATCTATTCATGTCTGCATGTACAGTACATGTTGATTTTTAGATTAATATTGTGACCCATATCTTATCTCTGATTTTATTCCGATTAGACTATTATTAATTTTATTAATAATAGTTTTATTAATAAAGTAATTATTTCGTAAAAAAATTCTGATATTAGTATTTTTGGTCTGGGTGTTTGCACATCTGGAATAATAATGTCATAGTCTACCTTTTCTAAAATGTACAACACCAATGAATATAGATCGCATCCCAACTAACCCACTGTCATGTTGGTAAAGATATTATTATATCCTGTAAAGTACAGGCAAAATATATTCCATAAAATGGTTTATACAACAGAGCAATCTGATTGGACGAAAGGCATTCCAAGAGTGGTTATTATAAACGGTAACAGCACTACTGTAGGTTTTAACTACAGTACATGTATCAACCCCCTCCAACCCTTGATCAAGGGCCCTACTTGATGTGTAGGACAAGGGATTATATACTATAGTGCATTAGCTTTCTATTTAATGCTATTTGGGATTAAAATCTGGAACCCAGAAGTTAACAGAGCTGATATTCTAAAGTGGAAATATAAGAGGAACTTAAAAGATTTACAGGATGGTCCACCACCTCTATGTTTTATTCTCCTTACTTTTTGGCTACAAAGTACCAATAAAAATGTAAAACTACTTTCGCCCTCCATTATTAGCAGTGTTTGGGGACGTTACTTTTTAAAGTAACTAATTACATTGCAAAATTACTGTCTTTAAAAAGTAATCCGTTACATTACAGCATTACTTTCTGATAAAAGTAACTAGTTAGAGTACTTTTGTATTGCAGAAAATGAAAACTCCTTTGTAATTCCTCATGTATGTTGTTTTAGTCAAGACCTTTATAATTATTCTACCATCATCACTCACTGAAGTTTGGCCCATAATCTGTTAACTACTAATACCTCTATCTCAGCTACGCGGTTTCGCACGGTGGCCGTAAGTACGGTTCATCATGATTCACCGCGAGTTTTCGCACTGTGATTAGGTTTCCATCTTTCCGCAGGTCGGTCCTCGCATAGTCAAACCGTATAGGTGAGATAGGGGTATAACAGCAGGAATAATAGATGGGGGCGGGTTATCAGGGGCGGGGCTTGTAGGACGACTTTCATACACACACTAAGGGATTGGGAATGACTGCTGTCTGGCTCACAGATTAAATAAAATGTCTAAATAACGGATTACATTTTTGAAAAAGTAACTAAATAATTGAGTCCTTAAATGGCGGACCTAACGCGTTAGATTACTCGTTACATCAAAAAAGTAATCCAGGTACTGTAAGTAACGCGTTATACCCGCGTAATGCTCCAACTGTCATGGCTAGTTAGTTCTGCTAGTCACGGAAGGATATGTGATATAGGCGGAGCAAAATAACGAGTTTAAAAGGCAAACAAATCAAAGGTTTGTGTAAAATAGTGATCTATAGATGTATAGATCTGTGATTCATACAGAGGCAACGTATGCCATTTGCATAGTTTGTAATCATTCCATATAATCTCCGCTAACAATAACTTAAATGATAGTATGGTGTTTCATTCTTTATCGTGAAGCAGTTTTTGTATAATTTTTTTATCCTCTCTAAATAAAACAAGATAATAATCAGCCTATCCCCCTTTGCTAACCCCCTGTTGGGATTAGTTAATTAGATAGTGTTATTGCTGCTTCTTCATAGGACCTTGTTCTAAATATTTGAAGTAATTTACTATGGGCAGAGGGAAAGCAGACACAGATAATTACAGTAATATGTGTGTGGTTACAGTGTGACCTATTCATCAGTGCAGGGCTTTAAATGTTCAGGGCGCAAATAATACAGTACATTTATTTAAAAAAAATACTACTATAATGAAGCCATGTTTCATTTCTAATCAACAACGTTATGGTCTTCCATAAGGAACAAAACCACTAAATATACCGGACAAACAAAGCATTTATTATGAAAAAATGGCGCGAGTGTGTCTATGTTGGGGTGGTGGGTATGAGCTGGAGTAGCAAAAGGTTCTGGTTTGCTAAGATAGCATTGTTATGTAATTGAATAAGATCCTATATCCATTCCTTTTCGTACCTTATTGGTAGGGTTTTTGGCATGGATGATAAACAGGTGCGATTTTGCTCTCTTGGTGTTTAGGGATGCATGATGGTCTTAATTGAAAAATGAACAGCAAATGGCTTTATCTTCATAGCAGTAATTAAAAAGCCTTGTTTCGGATGGTGAAATATGACGCCTCCCAAAAGCGCACCTGTCTCATGAGTTAGATCAAATTCCGTCAAAACACTTCCTTGTTAGATTTGTTTAGTTTTGTCTGTAATCTAATTACAGTTCGATTAAATGTACAATTTGTCATGGAGTTTTCCTTTGTGTCATAACCCTGTGAAGTGTGAAATAATATCAGGGATAAATAATGGATTCTTCAATGAGCTGCAAGGTGGATTTGGACAAAGCTCGGTTTATCAATCTTGCCTGGAAATATAAATCAGGGTGTTATTTTGTAGTTGAGTCTTTAAATGTGTTATTAGGGTCCTTTAACGGGCATTGGTGGCTCAGTGGTATGTTTCGCGCCTGCCATGTGGGAGGTTCAATACTTAATGCCCAAACACCAGCCAGCCACTGGATGAAGTATCGAATAAAATTGGAGGTTGCATCTGGCATATAACCTGTGCCACGTTGTTGTGCAGATTGGATTATCCGCTGTGGCGACCCCTCCCACCGGAGCAGCTCAAAGACTAACAACAACATTAGGGTGCTTTACCATGTTTACAATTTGCTTTTTATTTATTTACAGAGGGACTGGACCCAAATGGGGAGAATCCCAGCTACAATTTTGCCTCTAACAGCAGTTCAGTGGCAGCAGCCATCTTAGTGCCTTTTATAGCCATGATTATAGCAGGATTTGCTCTGTACCTCTACAAACACAGGTAAACCCACAATAATACAATTATTATAATTTCAACTCAACAATACAGAACACAATATCTGCTATTTCCTTTCAATTTGTTCTAATTATTATTATTGAGATTCATTCAGGTTGATGCTGTGGTCCAGTTTTACACAGTGAATTTTTTATCTTCAATACCATCACTGTTTCAGTCCTAACTGTTTCACTGTTGAGATTACACCTATGTCTCATTCCCAGAAAAAGACCCAAAGTTCCCTTCAATGGCTATGCTGGCCACGAAAACACCAATGGAAGAGCGACGTTTGAAAACCCCATGTACGACCGTAATATCCAGCCCACAGACATTATGCCCAACGAGTCCGAATTCACAGTCAGCACAGTCTGCACAGCTGTATAGCCACTGCTTTCTCCACAGGTATACTTACCTAAAAAAGGCACTTACAAAACACACACACACTTTGTTCTTGCTGTACAATTTTACTAAAAGCAGAAGCAGAATACTAAAATATATGTATTTTTTTCCAGTATTAAACTCTGTGCTCTAATCAGGCTGGGCATCTCTGTGTAATCACTGAGTCTCAGTAGTTTCAAATAACATGTCAGAATTCATTCCAAAAAGAAAATCACTAGGAGATACTGAAGACCCAATAAACTTTGAACATCAAAATAGGAGCTAGAGAAAACAAGAAATAAGATCTGCTATGAGTTTATCAAGCTTTGATGAGATATCAAAAAATTATTGTTGTAATAAATATTTTAACCTTTGCATCTTTAATTACATTATACCTAAATTTGAATAATATTAAAACATTTTAATACAATAGCATTCACTATTTTTTTTACTAACAAAACCTTTCTAAACAACATTTTTGTAAATTAGTTTCTGCATATTTAAATGCAACATTTGACATTTAAATGTAAGAGTATTTACAGTATAATTAGGTAAGTTATAAAAAGGCTAAAATATAGAATGATTAAAAACTTTTTTATGGAGGCTAAAGTTATGGACCTAAGCCATTTTAGTAACTCATTTAGTAAACATTTGCATCCCTTATTTTAAATGGTCAACAATTTGAAATTAACAAGTACTTTAAATTTATATTATCAGCTTAATCCAGTGATGATATTCAAACAGAGTAAAGGGGAATAAAAAGGCACAATGATAAAGTTGTTCAACTGACAGCAATACAAAGTTTCAGGTATTATAAGACACTTTTCAAATTATATTGTTCTAAAATTAAATTAATGGCCTGGTTCAGTGCTACACCTATTAGTGAAGTAGTGAACAGAACAGGTAGGTCAATATTAAGAATGAATTTGTACCAACACTGGTACTACAGTAGGTCTGATATTTGGTCATTGATTGGTCTGATAGTGTGCTCGTTTAGTCATGTGCATACCACAAGATACTACGTGATATAAGCTCTTATTGCAGCATTTAATTAATGATCAGAAATATCAGAAAATCTGGACAAAATCTGGAAGAGCAGACTGATACAGTAACTGCTTTCTGTTAAAATATCAAGGCCAATGTAGGTGCATTAAAATGTAAAATTACAATGTAAAAATGAGCTGTGAATCATAGGTAGATGTTTGATTCAATTCAAATTAGAATTTTTCTGGTCATTAGAGTTGCGATTTGCAATTTAATTTAATAGCACTAAAGTTTAATGTTTAATTAAACTTTATTTTAAACAGCTATTTTTCTTACAGGTTCTGAAATATTAAAACTTCTAAAGGTATTAAAATTAAATAAATGTTGGTATTGGTTTTAGGTGGACTGCTTATGCAAAATTAACTTTTTGATCATTTTAGACAGTCACATAGATCACTATTATGTCTAAGAAAAGATGTAAAAATCACATCAACTCACATGTTTTTTTTTTCTTTTAAATTGCTTCATGGCTATGTAGAAAGAAAGAGAGTTTTGGTTAAACATGTCACATCTAACTACCTTCTCAACAAGAGACAATTTCAAAAATTTTATTTGCGGAAATAAAAAAGCTCAGGTGTGGATACTAAAGCTATAAGTGTTACTGTGTTAAAGTATTTTTTTTTTACTTTTTACTTTTTAAGCTTGTTTGTTAAAATTAGCTAACCATAGTTTGTATTGGCTTATAGTTCTAACAGATCCACTGTGTGTGGATATTAGAGCGTGATTTCACCATGATATCCTCAATTTCACCTGATATACAATTAAAAACAGGACTGAGCTACATGTCCAGTACTTATGTTCCTAAAGAGCTAACAATGGGTAGGTTAGAGGCTACCTGCTAACAGTTAGCCTTCTTTAATTATGTTAACTCTTAGTTGGCCTAAATCTTAAATATATGCTCATTTTCCTTGTGTTTTGATTGTTGGCATACATGTCAGAAAAGCCACAAAAATTAGTGGCAAATGTCTTATAATGTTCCAGTCATAAACTTAACAGTTAAAAAAAATAATAATAATAATCCGACATTTCTAGTTCCTGCACTTTGGTAGGCTAGGAAAAAGCATGTCCGCCAACAGGAGTTCCAGGCCACTCTACTTAAACATACAACAACTGAAATGCCATGTTTTAGGAAGGCGTGAGACATAAAAAAAATCAATTATTGATTAAGTTTATATTAACTTAAAAGGGAGCACATCAACTAGACATAAACTAACTATAAAGCTATACTCCTGCAAAATGCAAGTATTTCTATTTCTTGCTAAATTTTAATTTTTTTATTTTTAAGAAATGTATCAATTTTAAACCATTTAATGTTTGTAAGTTTACATGAATGATCTAAAGAAGTGTGTCAATCAGTTTTAAATGACCCAATGATTTAATTAACCGATTCAATCAATCGATTTTATAGCTCTAGTGAGCATGCAGAGAAAGTGTCACTAAACACAGAGACATACATGCGCACCAGCTTCTATACTTGTATTACTTAAAGTTGCAATTGACAGCAGCTTGCACTGATTTTGATGGCCATAAACACCAGTACTGCTCTGAGCACCCAGTTCAGGCACCCTTGTGCTTTCTATTACAAATATTTTTAGATGCAGTAACTTCTTAAACATACAACAGGAGCACAGGTAGCAGCAAATCCACTAAGTATAATGTTTTATAATGCCCCAATTACTTACTCCTACTACTTATAATGATAGTAGAATGGTTATTCATTTCAGTATCAGTATCATTATCTCTGAGGAACAAAACCCTATTAATGCATCCCTAATACTAAGCATCGTTGATATGTTGTATCAAGCAAAAGAAGCAATGTTTAAAAATGTTCCAGACAAACAGTGTAAGAGTTCGTTTAATGCGCTGTTTTGTCTTGTATCAACATCTGAGCGCACACCTGCAGCTTCTCTTTCATATCCAGTAGATTATATTTGAGAAGGCCACAAAGGTTTATGACATAAAAAAAAAAAAAAAACAATGTAGTATGATGGCAGTGAAGGAGCCTTGAGGGAAAAGTACAGGAACTATTTTTTGCTCGATTGGCATAATTCAGTTCTGGTATTTTCTGAAGGTTTCTACTTCTTATTTCCCAAACTGCCTCTTCTCTTCACTGGGTACTTTATTATACTATGTAGTATAAGGGGAAAGTTAAAGCATTGACCAACTTTGAAGCTATAGACTTTCCCCTCAGATAAAAGGGGAAAAAAACAATTTAAGTTTAAAATAATAATAATAATAATAATAATAATAATAATAATAATAAAACCCAGAACTGCTTTATAATTATATTCCTGATTTTTTTTTATTACATTTTTAGCCATTCTGTGACTTTCAGCTAACAAAGCTCACTTTTTATTTGGTTTTAAATTTATTATAACTTTAATGCATTTGTTAGAATAAAATAAACAAATAAATAAAATATAAATAAAAAATAATTTTAGACACAAAAATCACAAAAATATCTGTCCACAAAACAGAATATAGGTTTTTTTCCCATAAATTCATTTTTTAATAGCAACAGCTAAAAATAAATGCAAAGCTAATAATTAACAGATTTCAAGATTCGTTTTTAACATAGACAAATTTGTAATAGTTGATATGCTGATGCTTTTTGCAAATAGATTTAAAATTTTTATTTTACATGTTTTGAATATATCGGTAGAAGGATGCTGAGGTTTGAACTGCCAGGCAGGAGGTCTAGAGGAAGACCAAAGAGGAGATTTA
>JAOVVA010000030.1:8832458-8842927 GCA_028565275.1 Leiocassis micropogon | reverse complement strand
CCTCTGCCAGACATCTGCCAGATGAAAAAGACGACGTCGCATAGACGTCTCCGCGACGTGTGTGTGCTATCTGGGTAGCTTTAACCTTTTAACTATTTCTACAAACTTTTTCCCCCGTGAACAACTGGTACATATGCAAATAATTAAAAATAAATAAACAAGCAAACAAATAAAAAAATATACGTGCAAATAAATACATGTTATAATTAAACCTCAGTTAACCTTAACTTGTGATTAATCTTGACACCGGCTGCTTTAAAAGCAAAACTCTTGTATGCTAAAAATGCTTTGTATGTCGAGGCAAATTTCTTGCAAAATTTCAGTTCTTAAGGCAAAAATTCATGAGGCGGGGTGTGTATGTGATGTATGTGGGGTATATAAAGAGTGATATCATGGCTTAAATAATAGGGGAAAAATATTTTTTATAACAAGAAGGATGTAAAAAACATAAGACATAATTTTATTATTCATTGTAAAGGACTGTTATTGAAAGGAATGCCACCTGAAATAGTAGAGAGTGAATATCAGTGTATACCTAGAGAAACATATTTGTGTTACGATGTTAAAAATAGGTTGATCTTTGTTCTCTTCTGCACATTAAAACTACACATACTGTAGGTTTTTTATGCAATAAGCCATTCTCACAAACAAATTATTTTAAACAACTTTTCACTAGTTAATATATTTATACTATACATATAAAACTGCCATATGATATGATATGACACTGATATGACATGTGATTTATAAAGAGCAAGAAAATGCAGTCAGATTTCCCACCAACAAATTAATGATTAATGCCAGGACTTGTACAGTATATATTACAAACTCTTATACACTGTACATTCTCAGTTACACTAAGAATAGTACACAGGTATTTTTCTGCATATGCACTCATTGGTGTCATGCAAATACCATGAATTACATAAAATGTTTTACAGATACAGTAGGACTTCCTTTGTGATTTTCATCTTTACTTTACTAGCTTTGTCAACCCAATTTATTTTGGCCTGTTGATGTTTACAAATTTTTGGTGTTAAATTAAAATATATTAGTTAGTTAGTACACTGACCCATGAAATTATAGCTTAGGTTTTTTTTCTGTATGATGTTGCCTATCCTTCCATCCTGAGCTATTTCCATTCTGAGGTTGATTTTGCATCAGACAGAATCCTGACTGATCTTTCAGACTCAGGGACACAGAAAATGGACTGCTGAAAGTCTATTTTCTTTCTTTTTCTATAAGGTCAGCAAGGCGTGTACTTATTCTGCCAAAGCGCCTTTCTCCAACTGGGGGAAACAGTGCAATGCTGTGCTGTCTGTCATTATAGGTAGATCTCACAGGATGACCTCTGTCAGCTTACACTCCAAGCTTAAGCTGCAGAGTACAGCAATGAAAAAAAAATCATGGCACATTTATAATAATCCCTGATGACTCACATCTTTCTTTTCCAATAAAATGAGAAACATGCATATGCATTTGCTATTTATGCATTACTTTAAACAGGGATAAACATTAATACTACTAGATTTATGAAAGACTCATCCACAGATTGAAAATATCGAAATATTTAAAAATACAAAGCTAAAGCAGCTAGAGCGATGTCAGTAAGAGCATACTCTACTTAATAAAATATACAGTACTTCATAAACTTTATATATTCAAAAACAGAACTTCAAGCTTAGTGTCCAGATTTTCTGATTTATGTTGAATCAGCAGGTGTGACAGGTGTTTCTTTAAACACCAATTTATACTTTGTGGTACTGTACATGTAGGTTATAGAGCATTTCAGAGCATAGCAGTACCACTGGTTGGAAATGTTTGGTTTGCAGACTCAGACCAGCAGTGATTTAGCAACAAATGAGCTGCACTCAACTACAGTGCCTGGCCAAAAAAAGGTGTATACTGTAATCTTTTATTTGTCCTCCTTTAGCTTTAATAAAATCATGCAATGTGGTGGCCTAATCATGTGTGAAAATGATTTCTCATTCTCCCAGAACCTAGTAAAAGTCTTTTACTATTTGAGTCCTGAAATATGCCCATGCCATCCGCGAAGAAAAGCTCCACTGATGGGATAACCTGGTCAAGTTATTAGCTGACTTCATTTTATTGCCACATAATGTTGCTCAGGTCCATAAAGACATGGTTTACAAAGGGTGGATATGAAAGAACTTGTCTGCAAAGAACACTGACCTAAACCCATTAAAAACCTGTAGATAGAACTGAAATGCGAAATTCACACCAGATTTGCCTTCTCAGGAACAACATTACTTTAAAGTTGTAGAAATGATTAAGGATGAGTGTTATAACCAATGTGATGCCTTGTTAATAAAATATCTCCACATATCCTTATCATGTCGTGCATAAATACCTTATATTAAGCTATCTTACTAGCTGGCTAACCTAAAGAAACTATATCACAAGTTAACACTGGTATTAGCTTCTTTCTAGCTGCCATTTATATTCGTGAACATTCTTTATTCATCATGCATAACATTTTATTTTAACAAATGTTATATAAACAAATATTTGATAGGGTTATATGAGAGATGTTATTTATTTATTTATTCATACTTACTTACATATTTATTTATTGGCCTTTTTTTTTTTTCTTTAAATTTTATATTGTCTTTTATTCTTGCTGTATCCTGGTCAGAGAGGCGGTGTATCCAGATTCTATCCCAGGAGCATTGAGATTATAGAAAATGCACATAAACTCCACAAGCACAGTAACCCTCAAGCTCTGAGGCAACAACGCTACCCACTTCACGAGTATGGCATAATTTTATAAATGCTTATCTTAATACGATATATATCGATGTGGTTTGTTCCTGTCTGCTTAAATATCACTGTTTTTAAAACTGAGAGTCTGCTTATCTAAAGGTCTCTGCATGTCCCTGCACAGTCAAGTAAATATTCATTATGATGTCAGTATTTCTAGTATGATATTCCTTTATTATACTGCTAGGAATGATTATTGACTCTTGCCTGATTTGCCTTTAGTACTTAGTATATTAGAATTGTAGTAAAAAGCTATTTGTGACATTTTGTTCCATTTATGATCTTTTGGCAATGATTGTGGACTTGCTTTAAACTACTTTATGCACATATCCAAGCTTGTGGCAGACTTTACAGTCTATAATCCTAAATATGTAAACACATACTCAAGTAATAAAATGAAAATAGGACCAAACCTATTTATGTAAAGAAATTCATAATACTGGTTAAATCTTATGCATCTTCCAGAGTTTGGGAACAATCCAGAAATGCATGCTTATCCATCTCATCAAAGCCAAAACCAAACATTCCAATTTATAAAACTCAGAATGAATCAGTAAAGTGCATTCCCCACAAAAGTGCTGGAAAGAAAGTAGTGGAGAATTTCAACTACAGTACTTCATCTTTCATATAAGTGATATAGTATGTATAAGTCTGTGGACCCAATATTTTTTAGAGGGCACTGTGTAATAACAGCAATAAATTTATCCTTGTCTAATGGTCAAGTGATATATTGCTATCAGCACTCATTACTTATAGACTTTTTATTCTTTTTTTTTTCCAGTTCTCATCACTGCAGAGGTCATTAAGGCTCGGCTGACCCAGACTGGCTAGGGCCTGACAAATAGAATATTTTCATGGGAAAGGGAACTAAAATCGAAATACCATGGCAACCGGTAGCATATGATACTATTTACACAGCACTTGTTTAAATGCTATTCCTGTTCGCTCTTTTTTTGTGCAGTATACTGTTTATGATTTATTGTGCAGATGTTGTCTCAATCATCCAAATGAAAATAGGAAAAAATAGAATCCTTTATTTGTCCTTCCAAGGAACCCATTGATGGTTCTATATTTACCTGTTAGGAAACTGTTCTAAGATTCTACAAACCTTTAGTCATACAAAGGACCCGGAAGAGTTTTTGATCAGTATTTCTCCAGAGTATATGAAATTTCCCCAATTCATGAAGAAAGAACATTAAAATATCTTAATTGGATAGATGTGATGCAAGGTTTTGTAAGCTCAAGCCCTTATGCCTTGAGATTTATCTTCAGAAGTTAAAGCTCTTGTAAGGCAATAATCATTAACCTTGTTCTTAGAGATTTAACTTTCCACAGAATTCAGTTCCTAATTTGGCAGATCTAATCTGGCTAATCAAACATATGGATTATCTAAAAGAAAGTGTGTTTTATTAGAAATGAAACTGAATTCTCTGGGACAGTATAGTCCCAAGAAAAAGGATTGTGTTTACTATATGATATTATGCAGCACAAAGGCGTGAACACCAATTAGATAGGTTTACTCAATTTTCCCCCATTTTGGTCTTGCCAGTCCCTGCCCACTACCTAGTTAATTACAAGCAAGGGTGAAGCTTTACATATGATTCCTTTAAGAAGCTCTTTTTCAAAATTCATGCAAAGTACATGCAATTATATATAGTTGCATGAATTGTATATATATAAAATACCAGGGTCTCTGGTTCTACTCTGATCTTGGGTTAAGCCCATCACACGGAGACACGTTCCCACTAGGTCTGCAAAATAATAGGTGGAAGCAATAAGAATATGCACAACTGGGCAGGAGTGCAGTGGAAACGGGTAAGGGTCTTTCTTGACCTGAAGCTGTTATGCTTATTTTGGATATGTTAAAAAAAACATGGTTAATGAACATTATTATTATTATTATTATTATTATTATTATTGCAATAACATCATCACTGAATAATCATGGTGTAAACTTTGGGGTCTGAGGTCAAACATCCATGCCATTCTTTTGACTGCAATGTCTTGAGGGAGTTTCTACAAAATTAGCACAAACATCCACTTGGGCTCAAGGATGAATTGATTAAATGTTGGTGGTCAAAGGATAAGGTCACAGTGACCTCACATTTGTCCATTGTTACATGTAAGTACAGTGCTACATGTAAGTATTTCCA
Source organism: Leiocassis micropogon (assembly GCA_028565275.1). Taxonomy (NCBI): domain Eukaryota; kingdom Metazoa; phylum Chordata; class Actinopteri; order Siluriformes; family Bagridae; genus Leiocassis; species Leiocassis micropogon. The sequence continues at coordinate 8,837,993 of JAOVVA010000030.1, read as the reverse complement.
TACATTTTTACATTATAGAAAGTTATATTAGCACATTACACACAAAGACAATATAAACAACCAGGTTTTCAACTTGCATTACTGAAAAAGCTTCAGACATTAAAAAAAATCTGGAATTTTTTTTTACATGTATTTTTTACCAGTGAATGAACAAAGTATTACACCGTGCATCATAAGTCATGAAATTATCATTATTCTGTGTTATTGTTCCAGTGGGTTGTGAAAGTTGCATAAATATCATTAATACACACACAAGTGCGTGCATACACACACACACACAGTCACGAATCTCTCCCAGTCCTTCAGACCCTTACACATCTCTCTGTGTTGTCCTTATACGCTCTCACCCTGTGTCACCCCACAGAGTAGACAGAAGCAATATAAACTGAAACTTTCCAATAATGGCCATATTATGAAAGCAAGTGAAAGAGTGCACATGGCTAGTGTAATATTTTATTTTTTTCATTGGGGATATTCACTGAAGTGAGTCAGCTGAGGGCATATAAAGTGCACAGAGCTATATTCAATCTAGTATGGATGCATATATGAATATTTCTTTGTTGAAATCTGATTTGAGCACTGACCTCTAAGTGCTTTACCTTTATTATGACTGATGCTGGAAATGCAAGAAGCAGAATAGCTGGCACTTACTGCCCTTTTGTGCACTGTTTTATATATGCATTTAAAAATCATACATTTTTAAAAGGCCGTGCTTATTTCTAATTTCCTGATTCCTTGCAAATTTAGATCTCCTGCATGTTATATCACATATAACTGAAAAATATTTAATATTCATTATATAAAAATAATATGTTCATCAAAAGATGTTTCATCTATCATCTATACTATCAATAATGTGTTTTTTTGTAACTTAGTAGAACTTTGTACTTGTCATTTCACCGACAGACATGAATCATTTTTCAATGCATATTTGGAACGCATACACTTTTGGGCGAAACTTCACAAATCAAACTTTTTTAATCATTGACACAATGATTGTTGCCTAGCAACAAGCTCAACCGGAGTGAGCTAGCATGGAGGTGTGAGCTGCAGGAGTGCAGAGATTGTGTGTTTCCCTGTATATGTGTGAAATGACATGACCATGCTTTTTTATCTCCTACTTAATGAGTTTGCAGTTTGGTTCATTTTTCAGCATTGGCATTGGCACCCCAGGCATCAATTCAGCATGATCCTGTTTGAAAAGGAAATGCTATGCCATAGACACAAGGCCTTGAGATATCAGTTGTATCTGGATCACTTTATCTTGTCAGCTAATGTCTGACCTATTCACCAGACAGAGTGGGAGAGTTGGGGTGGCACTGACAGTGAGGGGAGGATGTAAAAACTCTTAGACCCTCAGTAACTACTTTTACATTGTTCCAAATTGCCTTTGAATCGTCTATATTGTTTTATATAGGGCTAACACAAAGTACTAAAAGCTAACTAGCTTCGAACACAAGACTGAATCCCAAATCCCTCTCTAAACCCTAATCAAGGGCACTACTTGGTGTGCGGAACAAGGGATCATAGCACACTTAGCACAACTAAAACACTAGCTTTCCATTCATCACTATTTGGGATTCCACCCTGTCGATGGAGCAAAATAACTGGTTAAATGAACAAACAAATCCTAATCTCATATTGATAATTGTCATTTGTGTAAAAAAGTAATATCACACTAAAGGTCACAATGAATATCAGCATGACCCTGAGTATAATATTGGTATCTGTGTACCTTCTTTATAATAGATATTTTTTTTATGCTATGCTGGTGACAGCTGTAGCTGGAGTCATTATGTTTTCAGGTTGTCCATATGTCCTATTGCTATAAATACGATATACTGTATCAGAAATGCTGTAAGATAATTTATTAACCAAAATTAACACAAATGTCTACATGGCTGGAGTGATGAACTGATCCTATTTTGGGCATCAGAGGTCAAGGTCCCTGTGATGTCATGTCAACCCCATTCTTGTGAATGTGACGTTTTGAGGCAGTTTGTTCAAAATTGGCACAAATATCCACTTGGCCTAAAAAATCAGCTGATTAAATTTTGGGGGTCTGAGGTCAAACATCCATGCCATTCTTTTGACTGCAATGTCTTGAGGGAGTTTCTACAAAATTAGCACAAACATCCACTTGGGCTCAAGGATGAATTGATTAAATGTTGGTGGTCAAAGGATAAGGTCACAGTGACCACATTTGTCCATTGTTGTAAACACAATATCAAGGCAATGCCTTAAGATAATTTCTTTAATTATGGCACAAATTTGCACTAAACTATATCTAAGGAATAGATACAGTATGTCTTTTTTTCATCACTTAAAGTGTCTCAGCTGTACAGAAGTTTATTCCACTACCTAGGAGCCAGAACAGAAAACAGTCTAGATGCATGTACTCCTCAATTCCTGAAAGATGGTGAGAACAGTCGATCAGTGATGGTAAATCGGGTAAAACATGGTGCAATGTGGGGTGTGATTAGAGCTGAGAGGTAAGGGTACTGGGCCATTTTTATCTTTGTAGGCAAGAATTAGTGTTATGAATTTGATGTGGGCAGCTCCAGAAAGCCAGTGGCGGGAACAGAGAAGTGGGGTGGTGTAAGAAAACTTAGCAAGCCATGCAGCTGCATTCTAAATCAGAACCTGAGACCTGCCAGGAGGGAGTTGCAATAGCCCAGTCTTCACTGAACAAGCTCTGTGTGTGGTCTGTGAGGAGATAACTGGATGTGCTGATGTTATAAATAAGAAATTAACAAGAGGGAGCAAGGTTAGCAAATGTTAGTGGGGTAAAAGACGGGGCAGTGGGCAGTGACTAAAAGAGTGGTATGATTATTGTCCATTGAGGTCATAAGATCATGACAGGGTGGAACATCAGTTTGGTTTTACTGAGATTAGGTTTCAGTTAATAGGCTGCTGTCCAGGATGAGATGTCTGCCAAACAAACTGAGATCCAGGTGGAAACCGAGTGTCTGAGGGAGGAAAGGAGAGAATGAGTTGCACTGTTGTGTTTCACTCCTTTAGTGAGGTGCAGATAAAGGCTCAGGATGCATGCATAACTTGTCTAACAAATACATTTTACTCACAGTTACTTGAGCACAGAACATGAGCACATTTTAGCTTAACATTAGCATGTCTGAAGCTGCGGACCAGCATGCTTAGATCCCACTACCTGATATATGAACCAATAGCACTGAAGCATACATTTTCAGTCATGTGACTGTTTACTGATATAGAACACTACGCACATCATCTGCATAACAATTGTATGAAAAGCTGTGCAAGGATATGACCTCACCAAGAGATCGAGTATAGAGGGAGAGCAAATGAGGACCAAGTACTGAGCCTTGTGGGACACTAGTGGAGAGTCTGCGTGGAGCAAATGAGGATCCTCTGCCTTGTCACCTTATACAGTATGACAGATCTTCTAGTTTTGCTTTTCCATGCCAAAGATTCCAAGGCTTGTGAGAATGGAAAAGAGAATATTGTGGTACAAAAGTCAAAAACCTACTTTACCAATGGAGAAAAATCAAACTTAGAAGAACCTTAAAGCACACTACATTTTGAACTGGATAGGCCTTCAATATATGTAGCTAAGGGAGCCTGAAATTAAGCTTTACTAATTGCCTACAGTAAGAGAACAAATCATTTCAGACCTGCTTCAATCATGCTAAAATCAACACTAAAGAACATTAATCCTAGGTAACAATGAGTTCAAATGAAGAGAGTACAAAAGTCAAACACCTACCTCACCTGTCGAGAAAAATCCAACATAGAAAACTTTAAAGCACACATTTTCTGACGGGTACTGTATGTTTACATGTATGCTACGTTCCTGAATCTTTTATGTCAAACATTACTGTATTTTGATTTACCATGTTTCTTCTGCCAGAGAGATTAGACTTAGCTGTAAATGGGATTTTCAACCACCTAATCACTGAAACACATAATCATCCAAGGGTCACCTTATGTCTGGGACATTTATACTCCTCTCATCAATCACAAAAGGTGTCCCAATTTTTGGCTGGTCTTAAACAATTATCATCCCAGATTGATTGTTATGAGCAGTGTGTAAAATCCAATGTTAAAATCCAAACTTAACTCCTTCTGTGTTCTCCTTCTCCTTCAACAATGATAACTGTTTTACATATTTGTATACATAATCTTCAAGTGTGTGCTTTTTTGACACATGTAATATGGTAGTATATAAAAGTAGTTAATGTGGCCCAGGTATCAGTTTCTGGGTTTGAACTGTACTTAAATGTGGTGGACTGAAAACCCAGTTCCTTTGCTTGATGTAAAAAAATAAAATAAAATAAAAACCCATGGCAAAAAACTATTTTCATATTTGTGCCCATACATCAATCTCTAGATTCAATCTCTAGTTGGAAAACACTTCATACCCAACCTGTATTAAAGAGTTAATGAGGATGAATCAATAAATTAGTCTTGATATGTGATTACTTCTGTTTTGTTTTGTTTTTCAGTAAAATAATTTTTATAACCTTGTTGGCTGCACTTCGTTTTGAAGTTCGGTCACTGTCTGCAGTTTTAAGAGAAACGTTATCAAACACACTTACTCTGTATCATTTTATGAGCTCTCATCTTCATGCCAGTTTTTAAAAATGACTTCAGACATATGTACTTGCTTTGAAACTGAGATGCTCATTATCTGTCTTAAATCCTGTCTAAGCACTGACACAGTACCCAGATTTATATGTGAGCATGAGTAAATAGAAGATAAATTGTGTTGCTGGTGTCGTGTTCATTTTTTGATGCTCCATGTGTATGGCAGTGACTCAGGTCACCTCAACCATAAATTATTATAGGTGCAATGAGAGCCAGTAACATTCATCAACTTAATTATGGTGTGGTTCACACAACATTTTTTAATGAGAAAAGCTTGGAGAGGTCTCTCATTTGTGAAAGCAGGACTGGAGACAGCCTGTGCTGAAGAATTTCTCTGGTTCATTGGTTGACATGGGCACATAAATGGGAGCATAAACTGATAAGTACTGTAGTGCCGGAGAAATTATGTTTCCATTAAAAGGAAAGGGGCAAAACAAGATGACACTAGTGCAGTTGCCATCAACACGTTGTTTGTTTTTGTTTATTTATTGTACTTCCCCTTACTCTAACCTCTTTTCCTATTCAGTATGACTATTACATCTAATAGAAATAGTGTGATTTTTATCAGTTTATAAATCATTAACCTATTGCTATTCTTTTACCTTCTTCTATAACCAAATCCCCGCTGGCCAGATGAGGTCATGAGGCAAAAAAAAAAAAAAAGACCTGAAGTGGTGGCCAAGAAGGAAACAAGCTGGCAGGGCAGTCTGAGGGCTTGCAAATGCTGTGCTTCTCTGCCTGCATCCTGCTAGCCAACATCCAGTCTCTGGAGAAAAGGCTTAATAACCTCAAGGCCAGGGTTAAGTTATAGAGTGACATTCGGGACTGGAAACTGGAAAAGATAGTAGCGGAGCAGCTATGCTCATATCTACATAGAAATAGCATACATGAACTGTATCAGTCAGGATT
>JAOVVA010000030.1:8802603-8829096 GCA_028565275.1 Leiocassis micropogon | reverse complement strand
TTGTGTAAAGCTGCTTTGCGACAATGACAATTGTTAAAAGCGCTATACAAATAAAATTGAATTGAATTGAATTGAATCTCACCTGCTTTAATGGGACATGACTAAACCCAGTGGTACCGGTCAATGCCATCCAACTGCCTGAGTTTTTTTTTTCTTTTCTGTTTACCATTGTAAATTTTGCTGATGACATTGTTGTCATGAGCTTGGATAAGATTACAAAGCTAGACAACTCTGGAAAGAGTGGACAGTTGAGTGGAGAGTTGAGAGAGTGGACAGTTTCCTGTACCTGAGCTTTACATCCTGTGTAGATTATAAAATGTATGAGAAAAAGTGTGAACTACAACTACCAGTTTGTCCCCAATGACCAAGCTGAGAAAGATGACAATAGGAAGAAACCTTGAGTGGAACCAGACTCAGCATGCACATATATCAGTCCCTGTTATATTTGTGTGCTATGAGGTTGAAAGTTCAATTTAACAGAAAAGGTGTCCACTTTCACTGTTGGAAAAACTGTACAAAAATGCTCATGGGAATTTCAGTCCTTATCTATTGGGTGATTGCAGTCACAACCCCCCAAAAAAACTGGCTGCATGAGCCGAGTCCAAGATCATGCTCAAGAGGAACTGTCCTTGGTCACCACATGCATCCCAAGCAGACCATGGCCATTCTCAGCAGCCAGAGGCTTCTTTGCCATGAGAACTCCAGCCAGAAGTGGGGCAACAGGGTATGTCAGACAGGTGCTGAGGGCAGAAGGGTCTGGGTCACTGGTAACTCAGGAGTGCCATGTATAGTTTGACAGAAAGAGAGAGAGAGCTAACAGTAAGATATGCCAGAAGGAAACAAAGACATGATGGTGCCCTGGGAAAGACTGAATCCAAGCATACCAATTCATCATAAAACTCTTTGTTTATAAGTCCCCCATATCTGCATCTTTGCTTAAGACAAATCTAAATCAGCTTTTCAGCCTAGACTTAAACCCTGAGATTGTGTCTGTGTCCCAAACAAATAACATAAAATGACTTCCCTTAATTATATAAACATACACATACATCCTCCTAGTTTAACACACTCCTAGCCATTTTGGTTTATTAATGAGTTTTGAGTCTAATGATATTGTGATTATTATTTTAGATCATAATAAGAAAGTGCATTAATAAAGTGAAAATTGAGGAGACAAAAATCTTTTCCATTCCGGAATTCTATTCTGAAGAAATAAAAAGGCATACAGCAAACCTGAGCTGACAGTACTAATTATTAATAAGAATAATGTACTTGTTCATGCCTAGATAATTGGCGTTGACCTTCATTTTGTAAAGCACTACCTCCACCTCTACATTTTCCAAGCTGACATGCTGATTATATTTAATCTTATCTTCTGCATAATTACACCTCCTAACCAGAAAGAGAAGACTTGTTCATGGCCTCTGGCTATGATGACTTGTTAGCTCTGTGTCATGACAGCGAGCGAGTCATGGAACAGACATTAATTTATCATCTTTCTGGCATCTCCATGACGACGCACTTGTCTGATAAAGCCGACCTTTTCTCTGAAATTCATATTGTGCCTTTACTCTCTGAATTAACATCTGTCTAAATGCATATCACTTTATCACTTTGTGGCACAGTGAAAATGGTGAGAATTTATTATTTTTTTAGGACAATTAAAATTTGTTGGTTAAGATAAGTGCATGTTAAAACAATCCACATGAGTGATAAAAAAAAAATGAAAAAAGTTTCTGAAAAGTAAGTTTAAATATAAACCAAATAGAACCAAAAAAGGATTATACCAGAACTCACTCACAATAAGCTTAACCTTGTGCGATCAACACAAATGGCAGTTTTTTAAAAATCTTTAATTAATTACTTATTTTAGGTACCACTTTTAAAGGAAATTTTCAAAACTGATTTTCAAAACACATTTTTTTCTGACTATTGCAAAGTTTATTCTTTTTTTTTTTCTTCCCTCAAATAACCCACCATATTCCAGGTGTTTCCACATTATGTTAGACACCTAACAGGGTATTTTTCTGATTATCCTGCACTCATTATCCATGGAGTCTAGCCTGTGAAAGATCCATTGATTTAGACAGCTTTCTAATTATGGAAGGGTGTCTCATGGACTCATGTAAAGGAGTAAGATGGCAACATACAGTAAGTGGAGAAAATAGTTCACCTGTGGATTGCTCACAGAAAGTGAATATTGCAATATTATAAATATTGTCTGCTTTTCTAATTATTCCACATACTTTATCATACATAGCTGTATAGAATTGCGTTGTTCGAATGTCAAAGGAATTCATCTAATTCTTGTTCTAATGAATCTCAATATCAAGGTCAACCTTGCGGTTTTTTAGCGGGAAAACAGAATTAGACTGAACTCCTAATTAATTTACTGAGTGATCATTTTGTAAATATAACATTGCATATTCCAGTTACTATCAACATCATAAGTTCATAATGTTGAATTAATTAAATGTAAAGCTTACTACATTAAAATAAATTACTAAGATCCCATTAGAATATATGTGAATGGTTGCACAATCCGGCAGCACAGTGGCATGGTGGTTAGCACAGTTGATTTGCATGTTTTCCCCTTGCTTGGTGGGTTTCCATGCAATTTAGTCTATCCCGTAGTGCATTGAAATTGCCCGTAGTGTACAGGTATGTGTGTGCCCAGTGATGGATTGGCACCCTGCGCAGGGTGTACCCCATCTCCTGGGATAGAATCCAGTCCCCCATGTCCATGTATACCAAATAAAGTGTTATAGAAGATGTGTGAGTGAGGTTGCACATCCTTGCAGAGGGTTTTAAATTATATCATTCAGATAGTGATTATGATCATAAAGTGCAAAGTGCTCTGTGCGATAGGGTGGCTATTGTATAATGGTATTTTGTATTCTCAAAAAGTCAGTGCAATTTAATTACATATTTTTCAATAGTATTAATCTACTCAAATAGGCTTAGATTATCTTAAATAAATATGTGCATGTGCTATGGCTACACTGATTCAGCAACAGACTCCACTTCCCAGAATGCATTATGGAGTACAAGCATGGATACTCTAGATCTCCTGATTAATTTCCAGCTCCCCTGGATTCTGATTAAGCACACCTGTGTCCCATCACCAAAGCAGACACTAGACACACACCAATGATTAAGTCGTTTATTTAATTTGATTCTTTATGTGCCAGACCTTTCATTGTTAAAGCTAGTCTGGTTTTGTTTTTTGTTTGTCTTGTCTTGTGTTTTCACTCCATTTGAAATTCTGCTCTTATAAATAAAAAGCACATTTTTGATCCATTTCAAATGTGACTTTATGGTTACATTCTGCCATATCAGTTAGTGCAAACAAATAGTACACAAACATATACATTATATTGTATTTACTAAAAATTATTAATTTGTTTTTATGGTAAACAGAAGATCTTAATGCCCTAATTAATATTAGTCAGTGACACAAATCATCACTTTTAATCACTTTTTATTGGATAAGCATTTTGCACAAATCCTTTAGATAGTTCTAACCATTTAAATACGTTTAGTTGTGCTAAATGAACTCACAGAGCTGCAAATGAATGTCCTTAGAGTCTGCAGGCAAAGACAAAGAGTCAATAAATGCCCAGTAATTAAGGAAAATGAGTCAAACAGAGACACTTAAAAACAGATCAGTGTTGTTTCAAAGGCAGTCTGCTGTTAGATACATTTACATACTTTCTGTGATGTACATAGCCCTGGAATATTGCTGAAAGTTTGTTATTTTGGCTAATAAACTAATATTGTTTAAGTATATTGTTTAGTACTATAGTCAAGAGCTTAAACAGCAATTGGACTATTATATAGTTATATGATTTATAACCTATAAACACATTTTTATTGGGATACACACCTATCTGAAGATACTTTTAACATGCAAATATGAACTTATTTTGTAATATCAGATATACAGTACAGTGTTATGCAATAGTTTTGGAAACCCTGTAGGTTTTTTTTATTATAAATAATTAAATAAGCCTACAGGGGAAAAAGTCTGTAGGCAAGAAAGGAAAGCAGGATATATAAAATAACCTTTTGCAGACAAAAAAAAAGAGAGAGGCAAGAAAGCTTAATTTTTTATTTCTTTTTTATTTTTTTATTTTGCATGCATCAAAAAAGAAGCAGATGCAACAAAGTTCTCAGAAAGACTGTGGCTGGTGCTGCAGAATGATCAATAAAACTAAGCAGCTAATCTCCTTATAAAACTGCACAAATTCTACTGTACCTGATGCTCTGTCTTAAGCAAACAGTCATCACAGCAATTCTACAGTATACTTTGCGTGTGAAAGGAAAAAGTTATTTGCATATGCCTTTTATTGTACATACGTCTAGTTTCTGCATATAGTGTTTTAGGCTAGATCCAATAAAAAGATCAGGGATCAGCTGTGTAGAGCTGGAAAGCAAAGCAGCTAAAAACGCTCAGTGATCCAGTGATCAGTCAAGATTCTGAACAATGTCTCTAAGCTTGAAACTACAACAGCTAATAACTCTGCCTGATTTAGCTCATCACTCACACTACCCGCATGACTGAAATGCAGAGGAGAGGATAAACTCGACAAAAAGAATAGATCAGGCAGCCAAAAGGAACCTTGGGGCACTGAGTGTGTATACACAAGAAGTGCAACAAAGATTAAATGCAGCTACATAGCCGGCATTTTCCTAAACCTGTGGCTAGCGCTCTGAGCTGAAAAATAGCACTTGCATTTCTTTTCAGTTACATCTGGGTAGCCTTGTCATACCACACTTCTCATAAATATTGAAATAAAATCCTCATAAATAACTCTATCATTAAATAAATCACTTGGAGTGCTTCAAAATAACTTTTCCATGAAATGAAAAGTGCTGCATTTAAACCTTTCAAACCTGCATTAGAAACATGGAGGGGGCATTGAAGAGCTTATATTTTTACCTGACAAGGTGTAACACGAATTCATCACAGCATGCACCGCAGTGAAAAACATGCAAGGTTATTTTTTTCCCAACAAAGTTGCTGGGTTGTGCTTGTTGAGTCAGGTAGTTGGGTTGACACGATTTTGTGAAGCTCAGCTCCCTGGGTTGTGAGTGTGGACCTAAAAGGAAATGCATTGCAAGATTTATTTATTCATTTTTATCTAATGAGCTTTGAACCATCTTGGACCTGGAGCACATTTGCAAGATAAGCGAATCACTCTGGATAGGGTCACTAATATGGCACTGTGAGCACACACACACACGTCTTTACTAACATTAATTCATACCTAGATACTTGGGGTCAAAACAGGGACTCTAGATCATACATCCTTTTTTTTTAAATTTTTTTTTAGATTTTTCCATGTGCTTGTCAGGAAAGAGCACTGGAAGACAATAAGAGATCAGGAAGACATTCAACAAACTCAACCCATAAAAATGTCATTTGGTAACTTGTGCTTGATGATCGTCAGAGAACAATCGACAACATTGCTGCCATTGTTGGTGTGTCATATGGAACAGTCCAGTTAATCCTCACGTACGATTTAAACATGCTCAGTAAGGATCATTATTGGTGACGAAATGGGTACAACCCTGAGACGAAGCAACAGTCTTTACAGTGGAAGAGCCCATCAACTCCATCGTCGTTTTTGACATTCGCGGCATTGTGCATTGAGAATTCGTCCCCAGGGGCCCATGCACCGTCAATAGCGAATTCTACCGCCAGGTTTTTAAGGCATCTGAGAGAGGACGTACAGATAATTGTGACTAGATCTATGGCATGCAAATCTCAATTTTTTTATACCCCTTCATAACATGCCTCCAGAAACTTGTACAGTGTTCACTAAAGCAGTTGCAGTCAAGAAACTGTCTTCTATACAGTACATGATCTTCAGGAAGCAATCAAGCAGGCATTGGTTGAACGAGTGACACCAGAGTATTGTAGATGTCTTTGACTCTATACCCAGCCATAATCACCAGGTTTTGAAGAACAGACGACTTTATAATAAATATTGATTTTTGTAGAGCAATTTCCTTGCATAATATATTTTAAAAAATCTTATCTTAATTTTTTTTTAATGAGAATGTCTGTCATTAAAGCAGTGAAGTTGACTTTCGTTTCTATACTTTTGGCCAACACTGCACACTTAAACATGCATAAGGGAATCATATTAATCTTGGAGAGAGATGCTTGTCAACAATTTCCTGGGTCTTTGGTCTCAAACTGCACTACACTGTTGCTTTATGAGTAATATGTCTTTTGCAAGCTGTTCTTTTTTTCTAGCAGAAGGTGACAAAACTTTCAGTCACTTTAGAATTTACAGACTACATTGAAGTTTAGAAAAAATTGGTTTTGTATACATTTAATTTTTTTTTCCAAAAACTGACTTGCCCACTTTACCTGAACTGCCAAGACTTTTTATCAGATCACCTAGCAGTGTATCAAATGTTTTCTTGGCCGAATCTTTGTCTAGAGTGTTTACTTAAGCTCTCCCTGACCTCCCTATACTAGGTCTGTAGTTAATGATGTGTGGTGCCATCTACCACGGTTCACAGAAATGACCAAAACAACAGCTTGAGAATGTTCTTCTAGTGCCCAGTTATATAAAGGTGTGCATTTGTTTGCCTAAAAAGCTGTCAGCCAAAGATGACCATTAGAGCACTTTCCCCAAAAAGATATTTTAACTCTGCATAACTTGAGAAAGCGAGTGATCGAAAGCCTTGCTAAAATCATCTATGGTGTTTAAATAGGCTTGGGTAAAGTTAATATCTTTAACAGTAACTCATATTTTCTATAAAACAGACAACACACTCTTTAGAGGTGGGTTTGATTCACCTAATGTTTTTGTGCTTGCTAGAGCTGAGAGCAAATACTGTAATCAAAAGCTGTATTTATGGGCTCAATTTTAACTTCAAATATGACATTTAGGTTTTATAATAACCCACGCATGTGGAGGAAGAGGAGGAGGTGGAGAAGGAGGACAAGGATGAGAGAGTTTTTTCTTTTTTTTTCCACTTTACCTTATGAGAGGTAAGGATAGCATTGCTGCCTTACAGCTTCAGGGCCTGTGGTTTGATTCTGAGTCTGGGTTATTGCCTGGGCGGAGCCTGTCTATGTGGGTTTCATCCAGGTTCAACAATTTCTTCCCACCACTAGAAAATTGGATAAATTGCCCATAGGTGTGAATCTGTGTGCAAGGGTCCCTGCTACTGCTTGATGTTACATCCAGGGTGTATCCATATCATGCCCAGCATTTCTAGAATAGACGTTACTAAGAGACTTTACTAAGAGTTTACTAAAAGTGAGTCAGTGCATCTAGTAGAAATTCGTGGAGGCTTTAAGATCATGGTTGCATGTTAAGGCAAAATATCTCCAGCCCTCAAGAGGTGAAAGATCATGTTATATGTTTATGTAAAAACTTTAATAGAAAAGGAAAAGTATATGTATGAGCCCCAGGCAGTTGTTTTCTCTGAAGGGGAAATTATCATAAACCTGAATAGAAAAGTGTTCAATATAATCCTAATGCATATTCTGCTTTGCTTTGTGTTACCTATGGAACATAGCCACTGAAACATGTTCTCAGGCGGGGGTGCGGTGCTCCTGACCAACACGGCATGATCACAGATGTTAAGACTTTTAATAAATAATTTGAAAAACAACAAAAGAGTACATCAAACAACAAAAGACCAGAATAGCCACGACACTGACACAATAGCCAGGAACACAGAGTCTCTGGGCACTCCAGGGGTTATTCTTTACACATTTTTTCCTCTTCACCTTCTACATGTTAAGAAGTTAGGGTTAAAAGAGGAGAATACTATGTGTTTTTGTGCAGAAACATAATAAAAAGCATCTGATTGCAGCAGATCTACAACCTCAGACAATCAGCATATAACTTTTTTCAACGTGCCATTATGAATTTTACAAGAATAAAGCCAAAATGAAAAAAAAAATTTGGGCAGTACTAAGTACCCCCTTACTCCTTCCACAGGATTTAGGAGGGTAAGTTGCAGCCAGGTGCTGTAAACCATCAGCCATTGATTAATTAAACATCAGCAGGTGTGCACACCTCTATAAAAGCAGAGGCTTTGTTTGGAGCATTCATTTGTGTGTTAGCACAATGCCAATATGGAAAGACATAAGCGGCGGTCTTAGAGAAGCAATTGATGCTGCACATCCATCTGGAAAGGTTAAAAATATTTCCACACATTCACCCAGGTCAGACCATGCAATGTTCAGAGAAAAAAAAAAATTATAATTAAAATAAATGCAAGAGTTACATCTCAGGCCTCACTGAGCATGTTGAATGTTAAAGTCCACAACAGCACAATTAGAAGAAGACTGATCAAGTACAGTTTGTTTACCTCTTCTGTCAAAAAAAAAAAAAATGCAACAGCTTGGCCAGAGAGTTGGAGTTTGACCGGAATTGGGTCATGCAACAGGACAATGATCCAATGTACACCAGAAAATCTACATCAGAGTGTCTGAAAATAAAGGAATCATGGTTTTGAAATGGCCTAGTCAAAATCCAGACCCCAAATCCTATGGAAATGCTGTGTCAGGATCTATGAGCTATACAGAGCTATGCATATGTGAATTCCCAAAAACATCAATGAACTGTAACAACATTCTAAAGAAAAATTGGCCAAAATTCTTTCTTAATGAGGTGAGAATTACAACTCCCAACACAACCTGTCAAGGTCACTGGAATTCTAAAGACGCACACACACGAGATGCTTTGCAATCACATCATGATAGAAATAGATATACCGTTGTTAAGGAACTTCTTCTGCAAGTAAAATCCAGAATAATACAAAGCCTTGGTTTGCTGGGATTGCCAAGTTGTGTGTGACAAAATTAGTTCCTGTTTCCGAGTATAGTCTAGCCCAGTTTAGCCGGTTATTGATCGGCTGACCCTTGCCTGTTTTGGATTGTGACCTTAATTGCCCAAGTTTGATTTGTTTGAGCGTGAGTGTGTTTTTAATAAAAATATGTTTGTACCTGCACCTGCGTCTCCTCAAATTCAGTTCCTGATAGATATAGTTCTCCCATATCCATCAATTTGAGACTACACTGCTCAATAAATTCTATTTGATCTTAAAACGTATGACAAAATAGATTCAAATTATGATCTAGATTTTCTGCATGAAAGGCCTCGAGTATAAGATTCATAAACTCACGCACATACTGTAGCATCCTCAGGAAATGGTTTAATCCATAAAGAAAAATGAAGAGTCAACCAATGATTGCTACTTTTCCACACCAAGTTTTTTTTATAATATGGGTTCAGTTAAATGATGCATACATTTTTATGCCATTATATACAGAGTGAAGGAACACTATCAATTCCTGGTGTGTTTGTTCTGGGAGTGCAATTTTTTACATACACGGTTTGATAATCAAGATGTAAAAAATATAAATAAAAAATATATATATATATATATATTTTATAATGATTCAGATTTAAACAATCTAGATGCAGGAAAGCCCTTAAATACAATGGCTTGCAAAATAGCTTTATTTAAATACTGGTGCAATGTGGTTGGCACAATAGTATTGCATTTATATGAATAAATAAACAAAAATAATGATTCAAACTGACTTTTAATATTCTGTTTAGATCACTGGTGCAGGGGTGCCTGTTTGTTGTCATTTAATTGCATTGTTGCTCCTTTTTTTGCTTATTATTTTATTTTTGGTAATTATTTTAATGATGGTACTTAGGCACTGGCCAGGCACATGTAGTGCAATTAAGGGAAATGAACCTGTGGGATCCATGGCCCATTGACCAGGATATTGACTTCAACTGCCACTGCAAGCAATTAAACTTAAGCAGCTCAGCATTTATTGCACAAACCTTTTGCTTCACTCCCACTAGAAGTACAAAAGTGATCTGAACAGAATGACCTTTTGAAGCAAAGAAAAACAAGTGGATATGTTACATGATAATTAAGAAAATATATCCCTGTTGTATATTGGAAACCCTCTGGGAGGAGAAATAAAATGCATTAAAAAATTATAATAATAAAAAAATATGTCTAAGAAAAAAAGTCCCAAACCAACCTAGACTTACAGGTTATGCTTAAATTGTTAGACAAGGAGTTACACTTAAAGTACTGAATATTTATGCATATGTGTTTTAGACTGACTGACTGACTGACTGACTGACTGACTTGACACTAAGACTTAATAATTAATAAGCATGCATGACACTAATATGCATTAGGTAAATTGTGCAGAGAAAAACACAACACTACATTTGGAACACTACTTTCATGCTCTAGGATTGGTTTGCATTTCATGTGCAGTGAAGATCTAACTAATTATAGATGAGACTTAATTGTTGTAACCAATCGTAATGTAAAAGGTGGGATTTGTCTGAAAAAGATGGGAAATAGTTATTCAGTACTTATTTACTGTATTTGGGTGAATATTACATATTCTATACAGTTTTTTTAAAGACAGTAATTTGCTGGTAAATCTATATTTAGCTATAATTATTGTTCATAACTAAAACAGTAACAATTATGAAATTTTGATCCTGTAGATGCTTATTTTTAAATGTTTAAATGTATATTCACTTTGCATAAATAAAGTCTTTACCTTACTATTAATTCAGTGGCGACTATAATCAGTAGCTCTGTTCTATTCCTGGCCTTGTCTTCCTATGTTTCATCAGACAGGTTTAAATCTTCTATAGTCTACGTGGCACAATTACTACAAAGATCAGATTTAATACATGATTGACATGTGATATATATATATATATATATATATATATATATATATATATTTTTTTTTTTCCCATTAGAGTGCTATAGGAAGCTAGGTGGCTTAGTGGATAGCACTATCGCCTTGCACCTCCAGTTTCTGGGTTCGATTCCGGCCTCTGGTCTGTGTGCATGGAGTTTGCATGTTCTCCCCATGCTTGGTGAGTTTCCTTGGCATACTCCAATTTCCTCCCACAGTCTAAAGACATGCAGGCTAATTGGCGTTCCCAAATTTCCCACAGTGTGTGTTTCCTAAGATGGATTGGCTCCCCATTCAGGGTGTACCCTGCCTCGTGCCCCAAGTCTCCTGAGATAGGCTCCAGGCCCCTTGCTACCCTGTATACAGGATAAGGAGGTATAGACAATGAGACAATGATGAAGTAAGTACTATATGACTTATATGAGTTATTGAAAATGTCATCAGTTTACCATTAAATAATTAATAGTTATGCTACTGAACGGCCATTTTAGTCAAATCAAAGGAGTGCTATTTCCTTTTTCAAAGGTAAACTACTTTTACCTAACATCCAAACACCCACTAGTATTAATGACTATAACCTATTTAATTAGTTTGCCAAATTGTGAAAACAAATTGATGAGAATTAATCAGCTTAAAAAGTGAAAGGCAGATTCTGATAGTTTTTCAGGATCTTAGTAGGCAGGTTTTCTGCTCTTTGTTTCCCTGATTCAGAATGCATCAAATTAGTCTACACTGTCTTTGACATTGAAGTTCATCCTGCCTCCTTAATGCTCGGCTGTGCCACTGGAATAAATGTTCAGTTTAATATGCAGCACTAAACTCTTATTTCTCAAAAAATGATAAATAGCCTAATCTAGGGGTGTCACTGATAAAGTGTATTTTGTAGAGCTTGTGCATGAATTAATCTGCATGCAGCAGTTTTATATTCTACTGTAGATTCTCAAAAGTGAATCACATATTAAATATTAACATAACATAACATGTTACAATTAATTTTTATTATAATTTTAGTATAAACATTTCTAATTTGCTGAAAATGCTACATTTGCATTTAACATTAGTATCTAAAAAAGCTTGAATAGTTAAGAGAATTATACTGTATTGTTGCACATATTTATAAGAAAGCTACAACAATCTTTTATGGCAGATTATGGATAGAAGACAGAGTGGAAAATAATTTGTATGCAAAAAGATACAGCTGCTGATTTCGGAGAAGAAATCGTTTTGCTGTGGGAATGGAAGCAGAGATTGAGACAATCTGTGACTGATACTTAGCCAGCTGTGCCTGAAAGTTGGATTGTTGCCAGGCACCTTAGATTGTTGCGGTATTGCTCACTCTGATTTGAGAAGCACCCAAATCCATAGAGTGAGGTGGATTGGAGACATGGGATCAGAGTTCAAGTTGAGACATGCTGAAAGACCAGAAGGAAGAAAGTGGCAGTAAATGACGCTTGTTTGTAGAATGTATTGATTGCAGGAAGAAAAGAAAGATTTAAAAGAGAAAGTAGGCAAGGTTCCTTTGTAAACGGCAATGAAGAGGAGACATGTTAGAGTCAAGCGATGGTAGCATCTATAAATGACATGACCATTAATAGATGCTTTCATGTATTAATGGTCTTGTCATTTATAGATGATACCATCGCTTCACTTTAACATGTATAAATGGCATGACCATTAATAGGTTCGTAAGTCAGAAGGTGTGAAACTGAAAGCTCTGAATTGGTGGAGTAATGACCATTCACCCTAAAGTCATGTCGAGGCAGGTACACCCTGGACAGGGTGCCAGTCCATCGCAGGGCACAAGCCCACACACACTCACTCACATACAATACTACACAAAAATTGGAAACTAATCAGCCTAATCTGCATGTCTTCGGACTGTGGGAGGAAACCGGAGGCCACAGAGGTAATCACTGCAACCCCGTGCCACCAGTAGACCCAGAAATATGTTATTAATTCTTTGATGACTTTCTTTTATGAGCTTTTAGGGAAACGACTTTAGCTAAAGGATGAGACTTCCGAAGATATCTTTCAGAAACTCAGGTCAAGCCTTCATTGCTGTTTCCACTTTTTCTTTACGTTAAACTATAATTCTATGATATTTTATTTCTGGGACTGTCTAACCTTAGACCACCCACCCATACACCAGCTTCTGAAAAACAAACCTAATTTGGAATGTTCATTTTTAGGCATGCTTAAAGTTGGGTATTTTCCAATCTAAAATGAAGGAAACAAACATAAGTCATAATAATTGCAATAAACTTTGGGTGCATACATTTTATTATGCAACCTTGGGTGTCAATTCACTTATTTTTAATTGATGTGAATTCAATGAATTTTAATTCATGTTACATATACTGTATATGGTACACATTTGTAAGAGTGATTTTTTTAATCGGTTATATAAAAGATTAACTATTTTCATTTGAACAGGTGAGTTTGTATGTTTTGGTGTCGTTGGTTTCGGAAGACAATCCACCCTTAAACCCACTCTGGGTTTTTTTTTTTTTTTAAGCAAACACACCTTAAAACTAAATTCTATTTTTCTCAGTAAGTTGTAGAGAATATATTATTATATAAATATATTTATTTTTCCTTTAAGTTGCTTATAGATACCATGTGTTTCTTAATAACATGCTCAATAATATGCTCAATCAATCCATAGTTTAAAAGTACACATGGACAAAACTGCTTAGATTTTCAGTAGGTCATGTAGGCATCAGCTTTCAATTTGTCAGCGGTAGCACTTTTCCTTGTTTCTGGCCTTGTTGCAGAATTCCCATTCATCATAATAAACTGAGCTGACTGTCCATTTATCAAGCTATGCTGGCTGTATTAAGGCCAAGGGGCTGTTCGGGTGTGGAGGTGGGTAGGAATGTTGGCCAGTTACACTGAGCTAAAATTACTAGAACAATAAGTAAATTGAATAAAAATGTGCAGTTTTATTATTACTTATTTAATGCAGTATGAATTTAAAATAAACTATTGTCTAAAACGTAGTTGCTCTTTACTTTGTTTTTGTCCATTAAAAAAAATGCTAGCAAACATCAGTTCTACATCATTTCATTTTGAACAATGAGGTCTGCTCAACATATACATCACAATTCACAATTTTTCCTCAACTTATATATTGTGTCATGTATAGTGTATTTGCTACATGAACAGTATTTGCCATTACCCCCAAATGTAGCTTGTGTATATGTGCATTACTTGCATGTATGAATTGATTAACTCAATCAGCTAATTAACTTGCAAGATTGATCTTAAGGTTTACATGCATTTGACTAAACTTGGTTTGTTTTAGCATGTAGTACGTTGATGATGAACTGTCCAATCAATCAATCAATCAATCAATCAATCAATGGTCATGAATCCTTTTTTAATCAGATAGGGAAGAAAAATAAAATGAGCTAGAATGCAGTCTATAAAAAATAATCTACTGAGTCTATGTCCAAGTTAATATTGGCTAGAATATCCATCATTGTATTATTTGCTGCACCTACTAAGAAGAAAGTGTGTAATAGTGCAGTATCAGTGCAGTGAACATCCTATAATCATGTCCACATTACAAAAACACTTAGTATTTTTTATACACTCAACATATTTAACTCTCTGTAATCCTCTTATCTCAGGGTTCTTTAGAACTATAGGCTTAATCTTTGGTCATGTGCGATTAAATAAGCTCCCAAATTACCTGGATTATCCCAGTGCGCCATAATATGGGTATGAAGAGTGAGCATGTTTCAGATGGCCTGCTCCTTTGTGGAGACATATAGAAGGTTATTATTAAAAATAATATCGGTATTCTTATACCTCTGGCAATCTGAGGTGACAGAACCACCTGCTTGCAGTACATTTTGAAAATACTTTGTTGTTAGAGAGGAGCCAAGGAGAAGGATTTAGGTTTTTGGACAGCCTGAAACGCCTAAAAGGCATTTATGCTCCATGGGAAAATATGCATTGTGCATATGAACTGGCACGAACCATATTTTGAGGAAGCAGCAGAGCCCTGCCAAACCTAGAATAAGAGAGTCCAATGCGGATCATCCACTGGTGGAAAACACTGGAGCACTAGATGGTGTTCATCCTCAGCTTACAGAGATACTGGCTGACAACCACAAAGCATGAAGCATGGCTTGTTCATAACTCCAAGCTTTAACTGTGTATAGTGAAACCTAACTAATTCTGGAGAAAACCAAAATCTTTTCAGCTTAAAATTCTAATCTTCGGCTAGCCAGTTTTGGTGATTGTATTTTGTTACCATAGCATTCTGTCAGCCTAATACTGTCTGTCCATCCTGATCTAACCTCTGCCATGCCTTTTTGCCTTTAAGTTTTCCTCTTTCATGTATATTTTATGCAGATTTTGCCCTTTCGGGTTAAGAAATGGGTTAAGGAATTCAATGCCAGAGATGCTACTCTTTCCAGTTTGTATTATAACAAACAATAATAGTTTGTTGTCGTTGTTAGTCTTGTGGCTGTTCCCATTGAGGGTTCGCCACAGCTGACTGTCCGAACTGCGCACAGCTTGGCACAGGTTTTACGCTTTCCTGAGACAACCCTCCCATTTTCTTCGGGCTTGGGACCGGCACTGCATCGAGTGGCTGGGGGTTGAGGCCTGCCGCAGGGCAGACGAGAAACCTACTTTACAACTGAGCCACCAATGCCCTAAATAATCATAGTTTATCTAAAATAAATGTAAAATTCTTGGAATATAATATGCATATATATTTTTATTTCACTTGGGAATTAGTCAGCCTGTCATTGCTTTACCTATCTCAATGTTTCTATGTATCATAACCCAATATCAGTCTAATCTGCCTATACAGTAGTTTGAGGCCATGTCATAAGACTTATTCATTTTCAAAGAAGTCTGTATTATCCATCTTCCCTGAACTTGGTTGCATCACTCTCTTTTTAATCCTTTATATTTAGCTCTGTGCTAGACATATTGTGCTAGAGAAAACCTGATTCAAATAAATATGTATATAGCTATCTCTATTGTTATATTTAGCTATAGTTATATGTTACCCTATGCAAATTTAAGACCTGATTTGATGTAATGAGTCACATATACATAATAGCTCATAAAGATCCCATTCTGAACTGCTGGAACACAGGAAAGGCATTGATAAAGATGAAAAGTGTCACCAAGTACTTGTAATGTAATGTCCCTATTTGTTGCCTAAGGCTTCTACTTGATCATTTCTTGAGGGGATAGTGTGACTTAAGTGAACATCAAAGTCTTTTCAGTTCTAATAAATCTGCCAGCCTAATGTGATGAATCATTGTTATCTATGACCTTGTGAAGCAATTTGTCATCCATCACATCAAATCAGGTATTACGTCATACATAGGTTACAATGCGATTTAATACATGATTTGATGTGATGGGGCACATTTATCCTTGTGTTTCATATGACATCATGTTGAATAATAAACTGACTGCATTCATTTTAATTTGTCTGTGCTTTAATTTTCATTTATTATAAATGACTGATCGCTGGCCTATACATGCATTTTTTATGAGACAACTAGAATGTTTGTTTATTTTAGCAAAATGTGTTGCTAAATTTAAAAGTTTGTTAGCTGATGTTGACTTATGGTCCATATAATAATATAGGTTCTTCTCCTCCTGTTAAAGCATCTAGGGATCCTAGGATCCTTGGATTCTAGGATTACTGGGCGATGGGCATTCTAGTGAATACACCTACTGGCCAGGAAACTGGTGGATACCAATGCAAACCAATCTTAAAAATACTGTAAACCAGGGACCAAAGCCAATATCGACTGTTGCATTGCTTCATGAACTTCCCCTCTTCCCCTGATGCACCTATTGCTCAGGATCAGGAAAAATCTGGATGCATCAGACCACATGTCGACACAGCCGTTCAGGTCCATTGCTGAGAGTTCTTATTGCAGTGTGCATGTAGAAATGCTATTACTTTTGCTATAATTTTATATATGTTTATGATACAACTTCAATAACATGCATTTATAATTTATTTCTGACCAAATTTCTTCCGCAAAGTTGGCAGATGCCTTCAGCACTATTCTATTGTTTTGACAATGTGTTTTATAGTTCGTGACACAATTCTAGCAATTTCAGCAAACTCCTTTATTGTTTCCTTTGTTTGATGCAAACCAATGCTTTGACCCTTCTCAACCACAGAAACAGCTTAAAAAACTATATTACATGTCTTCTAACATGGTTGTTTAAGAAATGAGAAGCTACTCGTTGCATTACTCAGGGTTAAAAGAGTTGTAGCCAGCTGAACCTTTATAATCACTGCAGTAATTATCCAATCAAAGGCCCTTAAGTGTTCGCTTATTGGTGACTTGATTTTTGGCCGTGCAGTGTATGTGCCAGAGGACACGCCTTGATCCCTGAAATATGACTCGGCTGATATATTGAGGAAGGTTTGGAAGGCTGATATATTGAGGAAGGTTTTGCCTATTATGTTATTTGCATGCTACACTTAATGTTATTGCTATTACCATTTCTCTTGTGTTTTTTTTTTCCATTTAGCAGCTGGCACATTGTGAAACAGGCTATATAACACCCTACCCATTTAAATATATGTATGTAATCTAGTGTACAATCAGTAAATGTCATATACCTTACTGACTTACCAGACCGATGCATGTTCATTGACATTTGAAATTTTAATCTCTAGGTGATTATTCCAAGACAGCACAGTTATACTGACTTCATAACATCAAATTTTATTATCCCAGAACTATCCACCATATACTACAATAGAACTGACTATTCAATTTCTTAATAAATTGATGGCCTCTCCCGTGAAGCCTGGAGGATAAAATGGGTGCCATTAATTCCTCAGACAGATCTGTGTTCATTGACATTTGACACTTTTATTAATAGGTGACTCAGCCTGGACAGCACCAGCTGAGTTCCATAAACAGCACTTTGCAGGGTAAAACTGGATTAACAGCTCCTGTGGCAGACCATAGTTCCTCAGTTGAGACAGAATGTACAGTATATCCTCTGTTGTTCTTTTATCAGGATGGAGGATTGACATGGGTCTCCCACTTCTGGTCTTTAAGGTCTCCAGGATGACACATTGGATGACAGTTGGATATTGTTCTAACCTCAAAAGGGCAGCAGATGTTCGATGTCCTTCTGAAATGAACTCCGGAAGTTGCGAAAGCCTCTTTAACACACCTGTTTAAGGCAGGAATCCTTCGCCTTTCTTGTAAATTCAGGTTTGTTGTTGTTGCACTGTTAAACCGGAAGCAGAGGTAGTTACAGGGGCTAGACGAGATCAGTGAAAAAGGGAGAGCCACCCCCTCCACACCCCAGTTCTAGGGTATGACTGATGGGCTATAACGTAACATGTGCCTAATGCAGCAAATGGAGGAGAAATCAACATCTGGGAGCTCCTTAATCTCAGAGCACAGCCGTTTTGCATTTGGTGAGCAATGTAAATGTGCACAGCTAGCAAAAGTACCTCAGTACTCAGTTCACCCACTGTTATTGTGTAGGGTTATGTGGGGCATTTGTGGTGCAACGTTACCTATCACATTAAATGACAATGCTGTTGTGTTAAATAATGCCTTCTAGAGTCCCTAACATTAGCATGCTCCTTAAATTTAGACAATGCTGGATTACTAGGTTCATTATGAATTACCCAAGTCAAGAGAAAGCATAATTTTAAAGAGGTCTTCTTAGTGGCTTTTTAACATGATTTCTGTGTAAAAGCTTAAAAAGAAATTTTGTTCATTATTCAGGACTGTAATGGGCATATGGTCTCTTGTAGATACCAATACACTCTCTATATGAAAATCTGTTTTTCCAGCTTTTCAGTGTAACATCTTTAAGCACTCTGATCACCTTTGTTTGTCAGTTTCTGGCCTGCTTCTACAAGGCTCTATCTCCACTTCTGTTAACATCCTCCTTGGCCTGACCAAGTTGTCTTATTTTGTCTTATTACTGTTGCAAGTGCTAAAGGTCTTGGTTGGTGCACAAACATTCACAAAAACTGATGTCACAGTGTTAGTTAGTTCACACATGTTGGCAGTTCCAAAACACTCCAGAATTTTCAGTCAAAACAGTTTTGCAGTTCCTGTTTTTCCCTTACTGGACCTTCACTTCAGTTTTAACCACAGGCTTTGCAAATGTAAGCTTCTTGTTAGTAGGTTGGAAAAAGATGAACCAAGCGAAGATCAAAGTGCCCCAAGGATGCCTTGCTCACAGAGCAGTTGGCAGCTTTAAGAATTGTGTAACTGTGTGTATTATAGTGAATAAAATGGCTTGCAGTTTTGCAGATGGGGCTAAAGTATTTACCTAACAATATGATATCTGTTTCATTGATATAGGGCATAGAGGAAATCTCACTGTATTTAATTTTCCCTGATAGCTCTGTAATACTCATGTAAAATGTAATCCACTATCAGGCATGGATTCAGGAAGCCAGTGTGGCAATGGGAGTAAAGTTTGGAATTCCTGGTGTTGGAGCTTCACTGGTACACCGGCACTTTTTTTCCTCTATGCCCTACATTGAGCTGTTTTCTTCCAACTACAATCTGTGAAAAAGCTTTCCACAATTGTGAAAAAAATCTGGAGTGAACTGGTCTGTGTTCTCTAGCGAAAGTCACCAGGTTTGTTTAACTAAACAAAGTCACTAAACATAATGTACTAAAGTCTATAAGGTTTCGATTTGCAGAATTATCACATTCCATAACTGATCATAAGTTTGAGAAGGCCAATCAATGATCAATTAATATTTGATTTATCAAATATTTGATTAGTGTACAAAATTAAAGTACACTACCGCTCAAAAGTTTGGGGTCACTTTCTTACTCCATTATCGTTCCTGATTGTTATTTCTTTCCACATTGTAAAGCAATGCTGAAGGTGTCCAAAATATGCAATAATCTCCTTTGAACAGTTGATATTGAGATGTATCTGCTACTCATGATCTGTAAAGCCTTCATAACAGCTCTAATCCAAGGTGCTGTTAATTGGTGATTTCTGAGGCTGGCAACCGTAAATGAACTTCTCCTCTTCAGCAGAGGTAAGGTTTGGTCTTGCTTTCCTGGGATGGTCTTCATGAGAGCCAGTTTCATCATGGTGCTTGATGGGTTTTGCACTTGACAATACTGTTCTTGCAAGAAATATTCCAAAAATAACAACTTACCTAATTCCGTATGTGTTATTTCATAGTTTTGAAATCCCCAGTATGGTTGTAGAATATATAAAATAAATCACTAAACAATAGCAAAGACATTTGCAAGTGATCCCAAACTTTTGAGTAGTAGTGTAAAGTATAGCATATCTACTGTAGCATTATAAAGTTCAGCTGAGACTCATATGAAGCTACCGCAGACCCAATGAGCGAAATTGAGTATAATTCAAAGTCATAAGAATTTCTTTCCTGGTTAGCCATATGGCTGTACGTCTAGCTCCCGATTAGCCATATGGCTAGTTCCGATTTGCACAGTGCATGTTTCTGCTACACAGCATTTGCTTAGGTGCGCAAATAAAAACTTGAAACATAGTGTTTAAATAATTAAAATCGACTGCCATTTTTCATAATTGATTATTGAAATGCCCAGGAAATTAACTGATTTTTAACTGGAATCTTTGATCATCCCATCATTAACACATACCATTCCTCAGTTGTAATAACTGCTGATGTATTACCCATCCCTGTGTGTTTCACAAATGTAGCTCTAATGATGAACAACTCCAGCTGATGAGGCTTCATACCTCATACCTCATTGAGGCACTTACATTGCCCTGTTTCCTCTCCATGACCAGGATAATGGGCTTCCTTCCAGATCAAAACTGCCACTCAGGGCCATTAGTGCCAGCTTAATCACTACACTCATGATCCATTCTCAGACAAGCTGAATTAAACCTCTCACTCTCACTTTTTAGCTTTCAGGTTCAGGAAAATGGAAAATAGTTTTCATATATGTTAAATGTAACATTACGCCATCATTTCCAAATGTTCAAACTGGATTTTTTTTTTTATTAAATAATTAAATTAGCTAACTTGCCATTATTAAACCAAATCACACTGTCATGACGGATAAATCTTAAAAGTCGCTACACACCATCTCTATTTACACCTTTCTGACCATCCATGTACCACTAGATCTTGATTATCATCCACACCTGTGTCCTGTTATCACTATCCTATATACATGATGTCCCCAAAGTCTCCATACATAGGGGAAATTAACACTTGTGATAGCTGGATAGATGTCCTGATCCAGCCATGAAACTGATTTCAGTATGTCTTTTAGCATTACATTTGATATAAAAGTAGGAAAACTTTTGGAAGGCAGTTTTTTTTTTCAACTAAGTTTTAATTTCCCTTATGTATAGAGACTTTTGGATCACCGCATATAATTAACCCTGCATGATTTGCTGTTCTTCCCAAACAAGGCATTTTAAAAGCTAGGTTCACACAACAGAACTTGAGTTATTTTTATACTTTAGATTTTTATGCTCTGCACAGATTTTTAAAATCTGCTTCAAAAAGCAGGATACCAAAAAGACGGTCTTTCCCAAAAATTAATTTTCCAGCAATGCTACTTATTTTATGAATATTTTATTATTTTATTTTTTACAAATAACATTGTAATTTTTCAGAAAACATCAGAAAATAACATTTAATTTATTATTTTCAGGTCTTTCATTTTTGCAGCATTCAGGAGTATGTTTTATTGACACATTTACATTTACCACTATGCCAAATTCTGAAACTACCTATAAATGTCACAGCAGAAACCGAGACACAGGCAACATTTTTCCAAACTTCCATTGTTCAATTTTGGTGTCCCAGTGTGAATGTAGCCCCTGTTCATTATTGACAGGAATGGCAGCTGGTGTGGTCTTCTGCTGTTGTAGCCCATCTGCATCAAGCCTCTACATGTTGTGCTTTCAGAGATTCTCTTCAGCATACCTCTGTGTTAATGAGATTCTCTTCGAGTTACTGTTGTTTTTCTATGGGTTCAAACCAGTCTGGCCATTCTCCTATGCCCTGTTCTCCAGTTGAGATTTCTGAGTTCTATTATAAAATAGGTTACCACCAGAGGTGGAAAGAGTAATAAAATTTTGTACTTAAGTAAAAGTACTGTTACTTTAGTGAACTTTTACTGGTACAAGTACAAGCAAAGTTACCCTTATAAAAATCTACTCAAGTAAAAGTAAAAAGTAGCTCATTAAAAATTTACTCAGAGTAAAAGTTACTGAGTTACTTTTTTTTTTTTAACAGCAGGGGTGGGATGGGGGATGGGACACCCTTACATAATAAATCTGTTCCCTTTGTGGTGCTTGAAATCAAATTGGTCGCTTAAATATGACCAGGGGTTTGCTTCATAATAATTTGTTGGCGTTTCACTTTCAGCTGTGTCTGCATCACTGACATCTGCTTTGTCCGTCTCCATCGTTCTTGTGAATTTAGTGCGTTTGTTCTCCACGCCCATCAATCAGTGCAGTGGTTTCCGGGGTGCAATTTTTTTCCTTCCACGTTGTATTATTTGTATTATTTTTAATTTTCATTCATTTATTTTTTACTCAGTAGCGAATATGATTTAAAATGCAGTGAAGTACAATACTTTAAACAAAACATACTTAAGTAAAAGTAAAATTACAGATTTTAAAAACTACTTTAAAAATGAGAAGTACACAAAAAATCTACTCAATTACAGTAATGCGAGTAAATGTAATTCATTACTTTCCACCTCTGGTTACCACAGATATATATTCTGATAGTTGATGCTTGATTCCACCTTGTATGGCCAATTTCTGTCTCATGGTAAGGAACTGTCTAAAACTAGTATGAAAAAGAGGCTTTGTGTGCAACAAACCTTAACACTTCTTTCTTTGTTCCTAGTTGCTGCCATGACTCAATCAAAGAATGATTTGTTTTAATTAACATGCAACCAAAGCTATTATTGATGCTTAATTGCATATTTACATGGTACATAAACATAAAAGCCACCACAAGCAGATTCATCCATTGTGACAAAATTGTAGTTGGTGGATTTGTAGCATTTTGCAAAATCACCTGATAAAACTAAAACGATTGTGATTGCTGTTGCTTTTTAGTATACTTATGATGCAAAGAAACTATACACAAATATTTTTGTACTTAGTTGAATTTATTACTTATTGTAATAATTGTTATTTTTAAAAAGTAACTTATTGTTACTTTTAAAATGAGAAAAAAAAAGAATTTCTCAAACCTGACGAAATGTCAAAATGTATATTTGGTGATTATATTAGCATGCATTAGACAAATGCCTCACCTAATCATTGGGTTTGTTTAGTCGTTCAGTTGTGTCCAACTCTTTGTGATATAATGGACTATAGCACGCCAGGCCTTCCTAGATGCTGGACATGGGGTTTTCTTGGCAAGGATACGAGAGTGGGTTGCCATTTTCTTCTCCAGAGGGCCATCTATGGGCAATTTGGAAACGCCAATTAACCTAATCTGCATGTCTTTGGACTGTGAGAGGAAACAGAGAACACTGGTGGTGTTAGGCGACGGTGCTAACTACTAAGCCACAGTGCTGCCTTATCATAGAATAATAGTTAAAAAAAAAAAAAAACTCAGTATGGGAGAGTTCTTATTATAAATGAATAGCTCTAAGGTTCAACTTAGAGACAATCTCTTACAAGCACTTTCAGGCTAGTTGTTTTGGGTCACACATACAAATGAAATTAGAGTGTTCATCATACCTGCCAAAATGAAGCACACCAGGAGTAAACACACTAGGGATTGATTCACACCTATTTAATTCCCCATTTGTGTGAAGTGTGAAATGTGTTAAATGGTTGCAGGTGTTTTTCCACTGATCTTATTCTAATAGTTACTCGTAGAATTGGGTAGCGGGAGGTAAATTTGAGGCCCAAAAGATCAGTGCAGTGGTAAGTGTACAAGCCTGTTGGTTGGTAATTATTGGGCCATCAAAGGCCCAAGATGAGAACTTACCATGCGCTCACTCAGGCAGCGATTCAAGAAATGCCTGGAAGTGATTTACAATGAGAGATGGTGATGTCAGACAACAGTAGTTAATGAGGCAAAATGGACTGGGCAAATGATGCAACATATTTGAGGGACATTTAACTTCTGCTAATGAAATGTGAAGAAAGTTGGTGAGTTCCGACAGGAGAGAGACGTGATGATAGGATACTTTCTAGTTTCTTTTCCCCTGGCTATTAAGTGTATTTTCTTTGTTCAACATATTTGTTACTGCTAAGTGTTTAACTTAGCCAAAATAGAGCAACACCAGTGTCTTAGCTGTTCTATTTCAATCTGGCTGTTCTATTTCAATCTTTGTGAAAAGCAAAGGCAGACCATGATCTGCTGCACGGATACACTTTCCTCCTTAATTTAATTCTTCTTTTTGTGGGCAAACATTTGATTTTGGATTAAATGGGTGCTCTTTGCATAGGCATGTTCTCTCCCTAGGTTGTATGTATATTGCACAATCCTGGCACTGCCAGGGAAACTACGGCAACTGGTAACTAAAGATAGGACTGCCCACAAGCAGACATTGGAGAGAGATTACTGAGCCATACAAAGTAAAAAAAAAAAAGAAAAATGTTGCCAGTGGCAACGCACAATTAAATCCCAGTTGAAGCCACATACACATGTACTTTCTAATGGCATGTTAATAAAATTTCCACAAACAGCGTTGCTGTTCTACTTCAGCCTATCAGTACTCTGCTTAGTGTTGTCATGAGGGTATGCGCAAAGTATTCGTATAAATGAGATTCATGGACAACAATGCAATATTTTGTTTGAAAATTTGTGGTATAAATTTGTTAATCTAATCTTTTTAATAATTTAGTAATAAATCATTTGTGATTATAGTATCTTTTGGAAGTCCAGAAATAAATGTGAGGCAGATGGAGGTAAAAATAAATAGTAAGCCTCCTTTTGCAACTCTCGACCTGTGCTCTGTTTGACAGTGAGAGGTGGTCTCCACAGGGGACCAAGTTGAATTGGAACACTGAATTGAGAACTACTTTTGCCAGAGTTAAAGCGACGGCTTCTCTTAGGTTTGAGGAGGTTGTAAATGCCTATGTCTGCTTGCCTATCCTCGCAGTCAACCTCTCTGACTTGCTGTGTGACCTCAAAGGGTCCTTGCCAATTCACAAGTAATCTAGTGCTCAACATGGGTAGTAATATGGGCATTTTATTTCTCGGCGCTGATTCCCGTAGACACACAACCCCATAATGACTTATGTTCTTGTGCCTGTAGCATGAGCAGCTCTCCTGTGATAGTTGTCCAAATGCATGGAGTTTTGCCCTGAGGTCAATTAAATTCCTAAATCAAATTCCTTGTGTGTGTCAACATACTTGGCGAATAAAATCCGATTCTGATTCTAATTAAGTATTTAATTTCACTTTTTCTTGAAGATGATATCTTCTCACGATTTTTACTAATATAATTTAGGATGGTATGAAGCTTGCACCCATACAGTGCTTTATAACCCTGTGCAGACTTTTTCAGGACCTCTCATACTGCGATGTACAGGGTTTCTATCCACTTATTCTTTTTTTTGCAAAAAGTGTTGTCGTAGTGAACAAACTTACAGATGATATTCTTAAACATTTAAATAATGTTGATTATGTTGGCGTGAATTGATTTTTAATCCCAATAATCCATAAAGTTTGCAGAATATGTGGCATGAATGGAGTGTCTTGATCTCAGAAGATCACAGAGACACTGCTTCTGAGTATCGAGCTGCATATTAAAATTCGCACAAAGTTATACCCTCATGCAGTACGATCTAATGGCTCAGCAAGATCTATGGACACAATTCCACTTTTGGAGTGGGATTCACCATGTCCGGCCAGTAAAAGCGAGCCATGAAATGGTTAGGTGTCTTTTCCTGTCCTAAATGACCTACCATCAGATTTTGCAGAGTTGTGAAAGTGCAGTGTTGGGCTGAATTTGTTTACCATCAGTTAATTTAACTTGTTCAAAGGTGTGGTTGATGGACAGGTCACATGACTTGATATAAATGATATGATATAAATCTATGCCAAGAATAAAGAGTCCCCTCTGTGTCTCCTGGCACTACCTCTCCAGCCAACACTGTGCATATCCCATCACATTTAATGCTACTGCAGGCGAATTCACAAATATTCCCTTGACTAAGGCTAAAAAAACTGGTCACTCTGTGCACAGGATCAGTGGATAGGTGAGGT
This sequence comes from Leiocassis micropogon, assembly GCA_028565275.1. Classification (NCBI taxonomy): domain Eukaryota; kingdom Metazoa; phylum Chordata; class Actinopteri; order Siluriformes; family Bagridae; genus Leiocassis; species Leiocassis micropogon. Next base: position 8,803,165 of record JAOVVA010000030.1, on the reverse strand, counting down.
AAGGATTAATCTTAAAAGATCTTTGCTGGCTTTTGCTCTTGTTTTGGTTCCCTGAGCCTAACTTTTAATAAGGAATTTTCTGATTCAATAGTTCAATTAAAGTTCTAGTTATTGATAGAAACAATAAATCAGATAGAGATGGAGAGAAATTTGTCTGTTAAATTTTCTTGGTGATAATTAAATGAATGCATCAGTTAAATCTTCTAAGAGTTATGGATTTAATTACCCTCTATAAAACAGCTCAAAAGTATAGCTGAACTAAAATGTACATACTGTATAAGGGGGCTTTTTAGTAGAAGTAGTTCCAAAACTTTGTATATAATATTTATTTATTTATTTATTTACTTTTTGCAAATGTAAAAAGTTGAAGACGGTCTAATCAGCACCTTAAAATAACACACCTGTGAGGTCGGATGGATTATCTCGGCAAACGAGAAGTGCTCACTAACACAAATTTAGACAGATTTGTGAACAATATTTGAGAATAATGGGTCTTTTGTGTATGTAGAAAATGTTACAGATCTTTGAGTTTAGTTCATGAAAAATGGGAGCAAAAATAAAA
>JAOVVA010000030.1:8787750-8802503 GCA_028565275.1 Leiocassis micropogon | reverse complement strand
TGTTATTTTATAGTTTTGAAATCCCCAGTATTGTTGTAGATTGTAGAAAATAAATCACTAAACAAAAACAAAGAAATGTGCAAGTGACCCCAAACTTTTGAACGGTAGTGTATGTATATATGCAAAACCTTGCATATTGTGGAGAAATAGAATTTGTGCCCTAGAGCAGGGTTTCTGTGGCTTTGTGTTGGCATTGTAACGGGTTCATAAGACTGACAAAAACTGAAAAAATAATAGAAAAAATAACATTTTACAGAACCTACAAAACAGTTTTTTTTTTTCATCTATATTCACTTCCATGAATATAGGAAAAGATATTTATATAAATAAAAGAGAGTTTTGTACAATGGTCAGAACTCGCTCTTTCAATAATATTTTTATGTTTCATACATTGGATGACCTGAAGCCAGTCTCATAAAATGGTCTGTCTGTCTGTGTGTATGTCTGTCCAGCCAGATTTTGTAACAGCATCATACAAAACTTGACAGAATTTGATAAAACTTTGGCAGTACTTTGCCTGAAGTTTAACTGGCACCAAGTGAAATAAAAATGTTGAGTAAAAGCAATGTTATGAACAGTTTTGTGCCGGATTTAATAATCTACCTTAAAATAAGCAACTAAAAAGCTACTTGCTCATTAGAAACAAATTTTAACGCACTTGAGTGATTTTAAGACAAAACCTCATCTTTATCCCACCTACTTTTTTATCTCTAATCTCTAATTCACCTATCTCTAATTCACTCTCCGATTACTGAACAGGGAGTGTATTCGGCTGACGACGAAAGAATCACAGCTTAACGTAAACAAGGCGTAAGATACACAACCCTATTTTTTGTATTAAGAAATTAGGCAGAGAGTTCTGCCGTACAGATTTCAACCTGAAATAATATCACTGATTACATTAAAGATGATCAGCTTATTTTTATCTTTAACCTTTAAACTATTTCTAAAAACTTCTTTCCCGTTAACTTTTATTTATTTACACTAGTGGTAAGTAAATAAATTACAATCTGCTGTGTACAGTATAATTATTAACAAAATGTCAAAAAAGGAAATTCAGGGGCTGACACTGCTTCAATTTGGGCTTTATGTTTTGCATATCAGTTTCAAAGACTATTTAAAGTCATGATTTAAAAAAATAACCAGGCTAATATTTATGAGGTTTAATGGAAGATATGGCTCTGAATCAAATCTATCCAAAGGAGTTAAAACTGAGTATATGTTTTATGGAAAACATCCAAACACCCTCAGTTTATCACATTTATCTTGTTCCTAAGTTATTGCAGGAATCAGAACTGAACTGAGGTCTTCAAAATACAGCACTGAAACATTTTTTTATAGTACTGTAGAACTACAGTAAATTACTATGAAGGCATGTCATTCTGCTTCAAAGAAATGAATGTAATAAATATACAAAGAAGAAAAGATGTGTACTTTAAGAAATATCTGAAGGGATAGGGATCATAAAACAACATACCGAAGTGCACATTCATATCCTTGCGCACAATAAATAAATAAATAAATAAATAAACAAATAAAACAATCAAACAAACAAACACTTGTCTGGGTTGAAGCTGATAGTATACAAAATCTTACATACAGGTCTCATTGTCTTCCTGTATTTTACAGTGGTGTAAGAGGGGGACTATCATACAAAGGCCAAAACCTTCTCTTATCCTTTACTCCATTCACATGACTGAATAGAGGACCAGACTAAATGAAGCTAATCTAGCAAAGCTAAAATCCGCTGGATGCCTGATTTTAGTTTAAAGCATGTTCAAAAGTAGCTGTGAGGACACAAAAATCCAGAACCATTTCGAATGATTTTGTTCCATGTCGACTATTTCCAGTTGCCATATTTAATATGGACAAGGTAATGTCCTGATAATATTTAGCTGTATGTATTCTACTATGCTGAGAAAATCACATCCCAAGACTACACAGTTAGCAGAGATTGTTGCTCCACAACTGACTGTGGATCTAGCTTGGAGTGGGTTCTACGTCTTGGCACAGGTTCTACGCCGGACCGGCACTGCATCTGGTGGCTGGGGTTTGGGCATTGGATTGGGAATCGAACCCAGGCCTTCCGCAAGAAACCTACCACTGAGCCACCAATGCCCAAAAGGTTTACAGATACAGTACAGTACTCTTTATTTTAATTACATTTTTTGCATAAAATTGTTCATCAAAACTTTTTTAAATGTAATTATAATATTCAAAATAATGCTAATTTCTATAATTTACTGTATAATAACTTTATTAAATACATTGTTGAAACTCAGAAGAAGCAAAAAACTCATCCTGGTTAGAGCCCTGGTTTGAAGATGTATGTTATTTAAAGCAAAAGTAAACTAAAAGCAAGCACAACAGCTTGTCTGGCCAGAGAGACCTGTAGCCAAGGACTGTTGGGAGAATGTGTTAGTTCAGAGGTGTCCTTGTGAAGTTGGTAGGCTCATTTACTCACAGCCAGCCTAATGAGCTCCAACAGCACGTATACATCTGTCCTCTGCAAAATTGGCATTAGCGCAAGAAAGTAGATTAGCCATGTCCACATGAACACACAGGAGGTCATTAACTCACCTGGCCATATCTCACAACACAAATTTATATAATCAGATGTATCTGTGTCTTAAATACAACTCATGGCAGCAACTCTGTGCACTGCAAGATTGTCCATTAAAATTGTCTTCGCATTAAAATACTTCCCACTGCTTATTTTCAGGGATTTCCACTCATGTATGAATAATTTCTGTTCAGCATGTGTGGCTTTGTATTGCTGCCAAAAGTATGCATATTCGCAATTAAAGGAAAATGTGCCAGCCTTTTCTGAGTTATAAAAGCTGAAAAGTGTTGCATGTTTTCCAGAAAGATCCCTCTGGATTTGGATCGTAATCTGTTATTAACTTGATGACTTTAAGGCCCTGATACTCTCCAATTTCCCATTTAACCCAAGTAGAATGAAGCACATGACTATCACCTTTAAAAAAATACTGTCAATAAACAAATATTCAGAAGTTTTACTCGAATAACATCATTATACTGTTACCAAGTAACAAGAGCACACTAGCTAAATAAAAAAATAACCTGCTGTTTGTCTTAATAATAAAACACCTCATTAAAAAGAATGCCTTAATAAAACAATCTGAAAGGTTTTTTCAGAACTGTGACTTCAAAAGAGGTCCTACTGTAGATTTCTTTTTTTTTCTTTCATACTATATGTTGTATTTTGTTTTGATACAGCTCATCAAATGTCTATTCCACATTTTTATTTTTGCTCTTCTAAGAGTATGTTTAAGATCTGAACTTGCTTTATGTGAAAACTGTAAAGTAGCACTTGTTCAACCTGTTATAAATCAGGGACATTTGTTTCTAATTTAGTTTTTATGTATCTTCAAATTATCAAATGTATTAAATGTTACCATTGCATGATAGAAGTTAGGTTTGTTTCTTTGTTTGACAAATCCCTCATTACTTATCTGGTGACAATATGATTGCAGTACTACTGTAATAAGAAATACTGTAAGCTATCTTCCATCTAGGCTCTTCAAATTGCCATCCAAAACAGTGACGCTGTACATGCAGTAACGATGGCTAAACAACCATGGGGCAGTAAAAGGGGAAAAAATACTGGTTTCTGGGATTGCAGATAAAATATTGTGCCAAACATGTGATGATTTTCTTTGAACAGCAGATCAGAAAGCAGTTCACCAGAATTTTTCGGAACCTCTGCAAAATTGAATGAGTTTTACATCTATATTCAGCACAAGCTAGATGCTAAATCTTTGCTTTCTTTAGTCCCACACACGCTTCTGTCCATCTTTTAGTCTAGATTAAGGGATGAGTTATGGGCTTGGTGTTCCAGCTGATGGCAGTTTTTGAGGAGGATTGGGGATTTAACCATTACTATTTTGTTTTCCCATTTGCAATTTCATTATCTTCCAAAATACTTTCGGCAGTGCACATCACAACATCTTGTCAGAGAAACAATATAGAGATACAGTATGTAGGTCACCAGAGGAGCATGATGAAAGACTCTTTTGTAGTGTTTGTTTTTGGTTGTTTGTTTGTTTACATTCCTGGGTTGTTACATTTCAGTGAATCTAAAGTAAAAGCAGAGACTGATGGTAAGATCTCTTGCCCACATTCTTGCACAAGCTAATTAGAGACCTGCCCTCTACATGGGCCTAATCAAGCATTTAGATACATCCCAGCCCACCTCTTGTGAGATCGAAACATCTGGACAATGTTTTTTTATCAGAGTGTTAGTCAAGAGGGAACTTGTTGAGAATGTGACATGCCCGTGATTTTTGAATGGGCTCTTTGAATCATGAAGCACAGTTTAAACAGTCACAAAAGCTTATGAACCACTTTCTGTGCAAACTGGTGAAATACTGTTAAGAAGGCTGACCAGAAGATCTGAAATAGAGAAATGGTATTGAGAAATTGTTAGGCCAACTTTTCAGTGTTGCAGAGCCGAGTTCACACTTACAGTACACGATTTTTGATACAAATTGCCATGGTACTAAAATCATTGCTTGCCTTGGCTCTGACATGCTCAGACATAAGAGGCATGTTGAAGGGGAAATATGGTTGCCCTGTAAAAATAACAATGATTAACACAAATAGCTTTAGTTGTGCTATGAGGGTGTTTGGATCCCTACAGAAAGACCTGCATTAAAAGCTGAGGGGCTACAAATAATATTTATGCAGTGTTCCCGGAAAGTTTTCAGAACCTTTCAAATTTTGCATACTTATCTTAAAATGGATTCAATTCCTTATTTTCCCCCATCATTCTACACACAGGTCACCTTGTCCCTCCAGTATCTGGGTTTAATTCCCGATGCACGATTTCCATCTGCATGAAGTGTGCATGTTCTCCCAGTGCTTGGTGAGTTTTCTCCGGGCACTCCTGTCCCCCCACCACTCTCACCCCCCACAGTCCAAAGACATGCAGATTAGGCTACTTGGTGTTCCCAAATTACCCGTAGTGTGTGAACGAGTGTGTGAGTGTGTGTATGTGTGTGCCCTGCCATGAATTGACACCCTATCCGGGGTGTACCCTGCCTTGTGCCCTAAGTTTCCTGGGACAGGCTCCAGGCCCCCCCATGACCCTGTATACAAGATAAAGTGGTATAGATGATGAGTGAGTGAGACGATTCTACACACAATACTCCACAATGACCCAAAGTAAAAATGGGTGTTTGAAGTGTGTTGTTAATTTTTTAAGAACAAAATTAATAAAGACTTAAATATTCCATAAGCATTCAGACCCTTTGTTATGGCACTTGTATTTGAGCTTTGGTGCATCCTACTCCTTTGAAGGGGCCTACAACTTGATTGGAGTCTTGTCCCTAGCTGAATTCATTTGACATTAGAAAAGGCACACACCTGCCTGTATATGGCACCATGAATGGTGTTTGTCAAAGTGAAAAGACACTTAGGGTACTGTTCATTAACTTGCAGGTGCTGCTAATTTTACATGACTGTTTCGCCCCTGACTGATTCAAGCCCTAATGTTTTGCTCCTCGCTCATAAGGAGAAACGCAAACTAATGAGCTCATTCAGCACTGCAGCCACCCCATCAACAGGAATGCAAGGGGGTGAGGTACAGCATGGCTGGTGGCACATCTCTACTTAATGCCTTGGATCCTGTGCTCCCAGATAAGAGGCGGCGAGAGCACCAGTTTTGGGGGGGGGGGGGGAGAATCGAGTGAAGAGAGTGAAGAGATCAGAGGTAGAGATGGTGCATGGCGTGCCATGAGTGCCACAGTGCGTTTGCTTGTTCTTTCTGGCTTTGATGCTGAGGAGTGTTCTGCACTGCTGGGCAGCTGGCCAAGGATCATCCATGTATGAACTGTGACTGCTGCCTCTGCACTCCCCCCTTCAGTTACAGACAGCTCTTGAGATTCAGCCACTGTTAACATGCCGGCTGCTTCCTCAACTTCGACAGTCTGCGACAGTCACATCGGCTCCTTTGATCCAAATTCCAGATTTTCCGCTGCCACTGCAGAGGACTGGCTTATATGCCTCAATTCTGGCCTGACATTGACTCTAGAGAATCCTGACTCACACCTGACAAAAAATATGGTTTAGGATATATAAGAAATTTCACTTGGCAGTCAATACAATGAAATGCTATACATGCACTACAGATTCCCGGTATAGGATTTTCAGCAGAGGAATTGTTCTGAGCCTAATGAGCTAACATTTTAACTGAAAAGTTTTTGAAACTACAGTTTTACTCAACAATTTCCAGAATCATGAGATGTATCCCTTGTGGCAGAACAGAGTGGCCAAGATGTTCTTCACCTGCATTGGCTTGACAGGAGAGCTATTCTTCTTTAGCTCTTCAATCCTTTTAGCACAGTTTGAAAGCCCCATTTGTATCTCCAGGTCTATGAAACATACAGTATTAAGTGGAAACCAAAGTCTTTTTCTCTGTCACATGGACATGCATGAAAATAGAAAGAAGCAACTACCATACAGTTAGTAAAAACAAAGGAGTAAGTAAAACCAAACAGTTGCAAAGATGCTTTTGAAAACATTTCTACATAAAAAAAAAACACTTCAATAAAAGTCACTAAAGAGTAATAAAATAAACATAGTCGATATTTTGTGTAAAAATTATTTTGCTTGAAAATACAGTAATCAGAATACAGATACATATTTGTGCAGTTTTATACTGTACGTAAAACAGCTGGATGTTTTAATGAGTGACCTGAAGAAAGCGGCCTTCTGCTCCATGCCTGCTGGGCCCTGTTTGCGTGGGCTGTGGCTGTGGGTGTTCTGTTGCTTTTTTATTATGGCTAGCATTGACTTTGTTCGGTGAGTTGTGCTACAGTGTCTTTTCTATGAGATCAGGCCGTACAGCTAGACTTTTTTCTCCATGTACAGTAAAGTTGTTAATGGTGTGGCAGATCACTGGATCTGTCTGCATGAATTTATATGCACTGTATGTCTCATCTCATCTGATTGTCATCTCATCACAGTTTTGTCACAATAGAGTTATACAGTAGTTGCAGTGTTTGTGCTTATTTAAGTATGCAATTTAGCATCAATGATATGATGGCTGAGTTTTGATAAAACGCTGTTAATACTGGGGTGACTGCAATGTCAGTAACATAGTTTAAACATCCTTTGCTCGGCTTTAACCTTCTCCGAAAATCCGCTCAGAGGCAACTGCTGCTTTGCGAAGTCCCTAGTTTCATTTTACTATGATGCTCTATGTGATTGGCTTGTTGGAGCATATCAGATTTAGATTTTGGGCTAAGGTCAACCATCCAAAACATAACCTCTATACCCACATCAGCAGTGCATTATGGTTTACAAATTAACTACATTCATTATTGATATTTTTTATATTACCTAGCTCAATGGCCCACTAGATACTCAGGATATTATTGTGATGCTACAGATGCTATCATTAAAGGAAACATGGCTTTGGGAGAAAACATCTCATTTGTTTTAGATGTGGTATTAAATCACCCCCTGAGCGAGTGACAGATGTGCGTTTGCGATGTCTCTTTTCTTTATAGCATTTGTCTGGTGCTGTCCAGCAAGAAGATGGGCTCTGGATCATTTTTCATTATCACATTGTTACATGTCTCAGTTTAGTGTGGGTGAAGACTCGCTTATTAAATGCAACCTTGACCCAAACAATACAGATGTTCTATTCCTCTAATCTAACTAGTACACTGGAGCATTAGCTAGTTAACCCAACTATTTAACACAGTGTCTTTAATGCTTGTTTTACAGTGATGTAATGAAGTGGGTATAAACAATAAACACACAATCTGGCATTGTGTAAAATTGCCTTTGGCATGGTAAGTATGATTAATAAACAAGCTGAAGATGACAGAGCTTTTGCTGGTTCTCTGGTACTATAAAAGCATAAAGATTTAAGCATAAATCATAAGGACCATAAAAAATTTGGAGAGATAAAAAAAAAGGATAAGACATGTGGTCTGAAAATTCTAGATTTACGATATTTAATAGCAATGGGCACATCAGGGTAAGAAGGGAAGTACATAAATGCGCGTAGTGCCCAATGTACAAGCCTCTGTAGGCAGTGTTATGATCTGGTGTTGCTTTAATTGGTCAGGTCTTGGTTCAGCAACATTATGTGACAATAAGCAATACAATTATGTTAGCTGATTACCTGAATGTACTGAATATCCAGGTTATAGTGTACTATCAATGCATTATTTTCTTTCCTGATGGCACAGAACTGTTCCATGACTCATTTTGTGAAAGAGTGGTTCTGGGAGCATGAGGAATCATTTTCTCGCATGAATTAACCACCACATTGCTTGCAGTAATCAACCCTATAGGTAGTCAAATGAAATCTGAATCTGAGTTGAAGAAACCGAAGTTGTACAGTAATTGGATAGATCATAGCTGCAAACACGTGACCGTTATAGCAAAGAATTCAGTACACAAAACACAATTAAGGCCTTGTTTAGACCGATTTGTTACACAAATCTGATCTTTAGGACTGAAGTGATCAGATTGGATTTGGCTCTGTTCAGACTGGCAGCCCAAATCTGACACATCATCGACTTATTTGCATTGTTTTCTATGGTAACGATGGCAGAGTCTTCCAGGCAGCATGATATTTCCTTATATACTGTATTGCCCTGTGGAAGATATAATGTCCTTTTTTGGCTAGGAAGTGTACAGATTAAAGGCATCAGCTAAAATGTTATACCTTGTAAACTGTACCTTGTAAAGAAATTTATTTTGCTTTATGTAAAATAGATTATTATAATTAGCAGGAATCATAAAATAATAATAAAGTCATTATTAGGTGTGGTTTGTGGAAATGTAAAAGTAAAAAATGTAAAATGTAAAATGTAAATCTGTTCTGTCAGGGTGATTGAGAAATCAAAGAACCTGCTACTAAGAAGTGGTCATCATTTTTTTTAATGGATTACATTCCAGAGAAAAAAAGATGTTTTATTTTATTTAACTTTTTTTGAGTTAGATTTTGAAATATATTTAAGCTGCACTGTGCAAACATCGTTCTTTGAACCAGTTGTCTCTGGTATGTAACAAGTTGTCACAATTACATTGAGAAATAGTTAACAAGAATGGAAGATATAACGTCCTTTCTAGGCACTGATCCTTGACATTTACACATTCTTAAAGTAAATTGGCTACTGTACAGAAAAAAAAATCTTTCTACATGCTGGACATTTTTATGCTTCAGAAAAAAACATAAAACACTCTAAAAGTGCTAAGCAGCAGTTGGCCTTGGTGGAAGATCACCAGTCATGGCTTTAAATCTACACCTTAGTCAATGGGTAACATTTATCAATATGGTTGCTTGGTAATATCAGTAAGACATATGATTACTAGTAGACAATGAAAAACTACAATATAATAATAATAATAATAATAATAATAATAATAGTTGTAGTAGTAGTAGTAATAATAATAATGAGAAGAAATATTATTACTATTATTATTATATTATTATTATTAATTTACACTCAGATTTTAGATGAGACTAGTCTTTTAAAAATCTCAATACTTATAAGGAACATAACTATACAAAAAAACTGGCAATATATTTCACACTTGCCTAGGATTGACTAGGATTTTTGTCTCAAATAAAGATTCTTTATCATTTACAACGACCCTGCAATCATTCTTTATGAGGGAACTACATGTGCACAGCATGTGTGCATCACACAACAAATTATTCATTTCAAATACTCTCTACATTTGTTTATAATTTGCTCACATGGTTACTAAGAAACATTATTGTAAAATAATTACCTCCCAAGTATCAAAGAATGAGCATTCAGTTCCTTCGGCACGTAATTTCCAAAGCTTTATTAAATTGCTTGAACATATTGCAATTTGACCACCCCCTCCCCCCCACACACACCTTGAAAATGTATATAAAAGTGTTATTTCTTTACAGTTAATGTGCTATTTTTTTATTTTTTTTACTCTTGGTGTCTTTTAAATGACTTGGAAATGGGCAGATTGAATGAATAAAATCTCATCAACTGCCTACAACATAAAGGGAGTAAGAAACAAGGAATCTAGGGAACATATTGAAGACAGAAGAGAAAAAGAGATCCAGGGATATTGTGGGTGAGCGAAGGAGAGGGTTAAGGGCCTGTGCATCATCAATGAGGTGAGAAATTGCTGTCAGCTTGTCTGAGCGCTATAGATGGCACAGGCTCACCTTCACCAGCACCCAGTGTCATTTGTCTGATGTGGCCTGATGCACCCTCCACTTATTACACTCATCAGTCCATACTACTGATGCATTGCCCAGATGCCTGTTACCAGAGCTACAAAACAGCTCATGAAACTATGTGGGTGAGTTGCTACTTTGCCTAAGTGATTTCTATTTTTATTCAACTCAAAGTGTTAGGCGTTGTTTATTCTGGTGTATCGATCTGCTCAATAGTTTTTAAGCATTTCATCTTTTCGTGTTCTGCAGATTTCTTGACTCTACCGTGGAAACATTATGTGGAATGTTACATTCTTACCACTGGTTTGCTGTAAATATGGTCCCACGGCACCACTGTAATACGTATCCCATTGCGCTAAAATGCAATAAGTGAAATATTATAAAACTGTCATGTGTGACATAATGATGCAGTGTCAGAATAACTCTGGGAACAGATGTGCAGGCTGTAATAAAGCCGCTTGTGATTGTGTTTGTGATTTTTATCGGCCCTCGCATCTGCTGGAGATTTACAGTAAATATCTTTTTTTACGACACACACAGCAGTCGATGTTTCCACCATCTCTTACGCTTCCTCCACCTCTTCCTCCACAATAATGACATGTTTCAGAAGGCCGATATGAAGGAATATTTATATAAGCATCAGTGCATGTATGATGCCCTAGCAAGTACAAGATCACATAAACAGTGAGTCATAAAATTTTATTCATTCTCGATTTGTCTCCTTGTAAACAGTTGTGGTATTTATTTTTCACTGTTCGTTCTACAAATTGCAAAAACAGAATCTTTTAGCTTTGTACTCAAAAGACAAATGTTTAATGTATATTTTATGCTAACTTAAAAAATTAAAAAGCTGCTCACTGCTGAGAAATGTTTATTCTATCCAAATTGTTTGATTTAAAACAAAAAAGGAACATGAAAGGAATTGTAAAAATTTGAATTCTTTTAAACTTAGTACTTTGGTGTATGATAATTAAAGACAGATTTAGACTGAAAATAGGCGGTTGTAATTGGGTGGATTAATATATTAGACAAAAAAATCTAAATAAAAAATTTGAAAAAATCTAAAGGGTCAAATTATTCGCCTGCTTCAAGCAAGCAAAACAATTAAGGAGATTTAAAATGAATGTGGTTTGGTTAAGAATGCTTTCACATAATTAAAATCTGGAAGGACAACTTTGTGAAGTATAGTAAAAAAAAAAACAATCGACATAAATAGCCCAGTTACATGTTTTGTGAACTTGCAGTGTAAAAAAACATGGCAGTAGAAATAACATCTATGTTTAATAATGAATGTAAGTGCATTTTCACACTACCAATGTCATGAAAACTTAGAGGATTAAGACTAGCTGTGTGCACATATGAAACCTACTTGTTAGTAGGACTGTCAGCTCCTTCCTCTGTTCTACCCGAAGTATAATAATGAGATGTTGTTTTAGAAGGCTTATGTGAAAGAATATTTAAATAAGCATCAGTGCATGTATGATGCCCTAAGAAATACAAGATCACATAAGCAATGAGTCATAAAATTTTATTCATGCCTATTTGTCATCTTGTAAACAGTTGTGGCATTTATTATTTATCCTCCGTGTTAGCTGACCATAAGAAAACCACTTGTTAGTGAGACTGTCAGCTCCTTTCTCTGGCCTACCCAAAAGAAACCACTTGTTAGTGAGACTAATAAATGAAGAAGGCTTCAATTTGCTAGGTAGCATAAAGATTGGACTTTAATGAAAAAGCTCATGTGGTCTGATGAGTCCAGACTGACCCTATTCCAAAGTGATGGTTGCATGGGAAGGAAGAAGGAAAGCACATGAAGGGATGCACTCATCATGCATTTTGCCTACTGTACAAGCCTCTGGAGGCAGTGTTATGATCTGTGGTTGTCTCACATGGTGAGGTCTAGGCTCAGAAATGTGATGTGGCAATACAATGAAGCCAGCTGGAAAAAAAACCTGGAAGTCGTGATTGTATAATATTGCTTTCTAACAACAGTTGAGTCTTATATTTTAAATCTGCAAATATACATTTCCACTGCATTCTGTCTCTCACATGTCTTTAATTGGATCTTACCTCATTTCAGGCTATTCCTATTTCTAGTCACTATGTTCTTTTTTTGTTGTTCTGGTTAAAACACCAATCTTTTTTCCTTGCTGGCATCTCTGCCTCATTCAAGCTTTTTGCTTCAAACTAGCTTTAGAAAGTGCAGAGCTAGTAGCAGGGGGTGCCACATAAGACGAGATGGAACACTTCTGTTTTTCAAATTCTGCCAAATGTCCAACTCATTAAAAAAAAAAAAAAAAGAAATCTATTAGTATGTACCTAAAACAAAACTTACTTTTTTTTTATATTGAAAAATTGCATTACTGTTACATTAAAATGATAAAAATTCAGCTGTGGACAAGGACAATTTGTGCACATACCCTGCACAGACAGCAGGGGTTTGACCGGAACATTTTTTCCTGTTAAATGAAGTCAGTCTAGACAAAAATGGTAAGGGTATGTAGAGTAGACTTAGACAGGAGCGTGATGCCATGATTTTGCTAGATAATTCTCTGTACCTCATGAGCATCTTACTTAGCTCATGTGTACTCTTCTATTTGTTTCACTTATTGCAAGATCAATCCTTTTGAAAGCGTTTGTAAGCTTTTTGTTGTTGCTATCCTGGTTTTGACTCTGGTTCGGTTAGCCTCTGGCTTTCGGTTGCGTTTTGTCCTGTTGTAATAAACTCAACACTTGTTTTCCTGTGTGTTTATTAAATGCAGACACAAGCAAGTATGGGAAGAAATGTGGAAACTGCTGATACTCATTAAAACAGGTTAAAAAAAACATAAAAGAACATAATTTTGGCATTTGTTCAACTATGAAATCAATTTAACCAAGTAAGTAAATCAGAGGACTTACCAGCTCTGCTATATAACATATGCCATACCATTAGAGAATGCTGTGTATGAAAATCCACAAGAAAGGCAACTTTTGAAATATTCGAAATAGTCGGCCTATTACCAACAATCGATCCACAAACGAGGCCTGTTTCTGCAGGGTTCTATACATTGTGCTGCTGCCACATGATTGGCTAATTGGATATGTGTATAAATCAGTGGGTGAACATGTGTTTCTATTAAACGTTACTGTTCTATAAAATATCTTTGGCACAAACTCACTGAAACTGGACATTTGACTACTGATTAAAGACCACGTTAGGTTATATTTACAATTTAGGCATTTGGCAGCTGCTCTTATATGGAGTGACTTATGTACGTGCTTTGAAGTTTCCATCATTAAAAATATCCTTACACTGGTTTACCAGGTTACTAGCTAGAAGTACCTTCAGTCAAGGATTCGTTTTTTGTGTGTGTATAGGGAAACAGATTTGCTTTGAGGTACTGTAAGTGGATGCTGGGCCATTTTTAGCTTTTTAAGCAAGCATCAGTGTTAGCTACAGGAAGCCAGTGGAGGGAGTGGTTTAGTGGGGTTGTGTGGAAGAACTTCTGGGTAAGCATTCTGGATCCCTGCGAGGATGGACGCTGTACAGAGGCAGAACCTGACCTGCCAGGAGTGAGTTGCATGAGTGGAGTCTTGAAATGACAAGGGATGACAACAGGCACCTACTGTACAGTAAATGACCTGTATGGGAGGAAATAGACAAATTCTTCTGATGTTATAAAGATGAAATCAACAAGGGTGAGTAAGGTTAAATATACAGAAAATATACATTATAAGGTATAATATACTGTATATTTTAACTGTAATTAAAAATATACAGTTTCGGTGAGTCTGTGCCTATTATAGCCTCATGTTCTTTGGGTAACAAGTGTAGAATCAAATGTCACCATTCATGACAGCTGAAGCAGAAGACCAAGGGGAAATAAGTGCAGTGGTTGTCTCAAAGCATTGGGATCGACCAGTGGGAGTGATGAGTAGTCATCATCCGAGAAAAACAAATCAGTGTAATCAGCAGAAGTTGAAGTTATTTAAAAGAAGTTTGAAGAGAACCTATTTAAGAGTCCTAAATGACCACTTTGTGGCATTTATCTACAGTAACACACCCTTCCTTGTGAGGTACACCAGGGGAGAGGCTATGGAAAATAACTGAGAAATCTTCTATAGTACCCTACCAATCAAGAAATGTTCATACCTACCTTCGTTTCCTGGCCTTCAGCAATCCCCTGCACTGAAAAAAAGGAAGTTAGCTACCTGTTACATGTACTAAAATGTAATAGTTTTAAATGTAAAAGTTTCCAAGATAACCATGAATAAATTATGTTGTATTTGCATGAAATCTAACAACTTAAAATGTATTAGATTCAATCATGTTGAGATAAACCAAAGAGATCTTGCCACTATGAAAACCGGAAATATCAAAGCAAACATCGCGAGAAGAGAAGAGTTTGTTGAGAAGACAAACGTTTGGCGGGCGTGTGGAAAAGGTAAGTAGGAATTAATTCCCATCTTTCTAAATAGAAACAAAATACTGAACATAAATGTCACCTGCTGTTTAGCGATGTTTAGTCACGTTATTTTGGTTTAAGCTATTTCTTGTATT
>JAOVVA010000030.1:8771383-8786418 GCA_028565275.1 Leiocassis micropogon | reverse complement strand
TCTACTCCGTGTGCTACGTGTCATCTGGTTATCTCCACTCATCCACCAGCTCCAACTTCACCACAGTTAAGCTAACCGGTTTTTCCACTCATTGTTTCATTTTATACAAACTGTCAATAAAACGCCCGTTCAGGTTTTCACATTATCTGTATCTGTTTGAGTCTGTCTTCCGTAACAGATATTTTGTACAATGGCAGTACAAATACTGGCAGACTTAAAATACATAAAATGCTGCTACATACAAAATTTCGAAGACACAGACCGCTCAGACAGCACCAGCGGCCCAGTCTGACTGGGTCTCCTGTCAGTGGAGACCCAGTCAGACTTCTAAATGGCGGAACCGGTAATGACGTTTTGCCTAGGCTTCTGATTGTCCCCCTGTTTATTAGGGATGTTCCTGACAGGACTTAATCAAGACATTTTCATGTGGAGAAAGATGTTTTTAACATGTACAGTAGGTCTTGTGGGCCGAATTATGGGAAAAAACTCTGTTTTTAAAAATACCTAGCTATGTGTGGACATGGCCTTAGTGAATTACCTTTATCTGTTCATCTCATAGTCAACATCTACAACTTGCTGCATGAGTCCTTGCCACTTGGTGTGTAATTTGAAGTTTGGCATGGGTAGGAATATGAGCACTTTTTCTCCTGGTGCAAGTTGCTTAACTGGTACGTCCATTCTATGCCCTCATTCTATCCTGAATTTAATGGTAATAGTAACAAGTGTACTGTATATCAAGTGGATAATAGGAACATTTGTGAATATCTCTGTGCACATGTTAGCTTTACCATTTGTGCTTTACCTATAGATTTGCACTGAGTCAGGCTTTGATGTACTAAGGTCTCATTGCACCCCAAGTTCACTAAGGCCTGATACTGTATGTATACTCACTGTTACACAGTATGTTCCTGGTCAATTAGCAAAAGTTTGTGGGGCACATCAAGGATCTGCATCAGTGTTCCTGCTTCCCTGTGGACACTGTTCCTGGAATTCCCTAGCTTTCCTGCCATGACAACAGTCCTGCCCAGGCTTTACCTCTGTCCTGGTGGGCATGTTACAGTATGTTCCACCTGTTGAAGAGGGATTTAAAAAAAAAAAAAAAAGGGTCCAGAATGTGAAGCGAATGGAGGGGCAAAACAGGGATTCAGGGCCCATGTTTTTAAGGAGCTGGGACAAGGAGAGGAATGGGAAGAATACTTTGAAGGAGGGAGGGAACACGCATGTAGAATAATTTCATGATGTTGTTTCGGGGTATGGCCCACCGACTGCAGGATCTCCTTTTTCATATTGGAGTGCTCAAGCATGCTGTCAAGCATGCTGTTAATTGGCCATGACATCCCCCTTATCAGCTGGGAGTGGCAGCAGGCAGGCCGAACTCTGTAACTCATTTCCTCTGGATCATCATGCAGCCCCATCTTGGCCATCATGACATGAGGTGTGATTCCAACAACCATCACATCTCCAGCTGGAGTACCCCCAGTCTGCACCAAACACCAGAGCACTCACTGGACCTACTACTGTATGTGACGCTGGGCCTGGAAGCACTCTTCCTGCTTGCCCCACCTGTGAAGGAGCTCTTGGTGTTGACTCTTGTGGATACTGGCAAGAGTCTTGATAAGTTTGGGCAATGACAAGGACCCAATGAGGTATACCATCTTTATTCTCCTGGGTTTAGACACCATTGGAACATGAGGGATTTCATGAGGAAGGACTAAGACAGGTGGTAGATGTGAGTTGACTTTTTATTTTCTCAGTACATATCCTGAATTTTTATTTTGCTTTGCAGCCACTCTGCACACATGCGCCACAAATCTTTGGTTAGTAATAAACTTAGGCTGAAGGGTTGGTAGTGGGGCGCTAATGCACCCCCTCCAATGCTTGCATTACTTGTATCAATTTAATGCTGGGTATCACTGATGCCCTATTATCTAGCCTTCAGAATCCCCAGTAAAAATCTAAAGAACAGAAAATAATAATGATGAAAATATTTTTTTCCTAATTTGTTCTTTGGGACAATGTCATTCTTTAATAGTGTCAATGTCAACAGTTAATTGCTGTAATTTTTTTTAAATGCTGTAAAATAATTGCTGTAAATTAATTAATTTAATGAAATTAGTGGCAGAGAACAAGCGTTGGTTAACATCTGGTTAACTCGCATCATCATAAGTGGTCCCGCAACCCAAATCCTAAATGTTGATGCAGATAGAAATAACTGTTTATGTATTGCTCTTGGCTGTCCTTGTGTTGTTCCAAAATTGGTAAAAGAACATCGGTAAAGCAACACAACTGGCTTAATGCTTCATAAGAGACAAACAACAAACTATGTTGTAACGATGTCAGATAGGATTACAGTGTAACTTTGGGAACTGAAAGCAGTTTAAGTCACCAGCCAAGCAGGAAACAGTACACAGGGTAACTATGTCTGACAGTCTAGTATCTATTGTATGTCTCTTAAATAGTGTCGATTCTGAATATGACTACTGGTTAGTAATATTCATATGTTACAATTACGTCACACAAAAAACAGCATTTAAATCTTTGCACTTGTTATGTTGCTTCATAACTTCTATGCAGTGGCCTATGATAACCTCGTACATCACTTTGATTCTAGAATAATGAGGGAAATTTAGATGCAACAACAAATACCAAAGTTATGAAAGGAAGGTGTAGGCTAAAAAAAAATCTGGTAAATGAGCATGTTATCCACTTTAACAGATTGCACTTTTGAAAAGCTCAGAAACTCACCATATGGAGAAATGAACTGGGGCATGGCACTAACCCACAATAAGCTCATAGTAAATGGTGCTACAAAGAGCCATTTGTGGTAATATAAATTCACTTCCTCTCCAGCAAAGTGTGCATTTAAATAATGTATTGCCTTAAGGCTAGACACAGGGATTAACTAATATGTGATGGTCTTCAAAGGGAGTTAGGTTAACATGATGATATGCTCCACTTGATTGGCAGTGTATTTAAAGCAAAAACTAAAGGAGGAAGATATATATTTTTATTGCTTCAGTTTGTGATATTTCATATTACATTAACATTTATATGGCATGTAAAGTCACCGCTTGTGGTTATGTGCCCTGCCATTAATTGGCACCCTGTCCCTGTCCAGACTTCTGGGATAGGATCCAGGTCCCCCACAACCCTGTATACAGGATAAACCGGTATAGACGATGATTGAGTGAGATCTCACCACTATTCATGCATGATATATACTTTTTAAGTTGCATTTCACCTTAAACCTAAAGTAACCTCAAAATTTTCTCTTTAAGCCATGTCTATTCTAATTAGGTACTGTAACTGATGAAAAGCAGTAGAGTTAGATAGTGTGAGAAAGAAGATGGTGAGAAAAGCACACCATGATCAAGAAATCCAAGAGAAAAAAAAAATTGACATGCAGTAATGAGGAATGTGTTTGTAAAAAGTTGTGTATGCCAAATTAGCTGCTTTTTTTTTAGGGGGGTTGAGAAAAACAAAAGGGCAACATAACGTATATCACTCATTTTTAATGACCCTGTGTTTGTCTAGCATTACTGTACATATGTGTTCCTTACAGTAACAAGCAACACATCTCAAGAACAGAAAACCATCTAGCATGATTCCAGGATTTAAAAACATGAGCAAAAAATAAATAATATACCCAATCAGTAACGACCATTCAAATAATAAGATTAAATCATAATGACTAACAAAAACATATTTTTTAAATGATAAATAATCCTGGTTTGAAAAACTATCTCATTTTTAAATGTCACTCACATAATATAATGATGGAATGTTCTCTGGTTTATTCACAGAACAAAATAGGTATTAGAAGCCCTAAGGACATGCCATAAGTAAATACAAAGTAAATACATGGTCCTACCACCTACATGAGGGGAACATCTGCCTTCACAGACTTCACAAAGGACGAGTCATTTTCATGATAATCACAATAAAATACATACAGTATATTGTGACCTACATCTGACATTAGTCTCAATTAATTCTTTAAGCCCTTTAGGAGCTTATGTAGCTTCCTTAAACTTACCTGTATGCAACTAAGAATAGCATGTTGCATCCAAGCTCCCTAAAAAAAGGCACATTTTCAGCCTCCTCTTTGGTTTACAATTGTTTCCTTTAGTTTTGCTTTTAACGTACTAATGATGGTAATCAATCAACACACATCAAAGTTTATTAGACCATTCCATTTGTTTTTTTATTGGTTATCTTTTTTGGCAGATCTTTACTTTTATACAAATTTCAACCAGAGCATCTTTCCAGTGCACTCTGGCAGCACTACACCTTTGTTATCTCATTCTTCTGCCACTGAAATTCCTTTTAGAAAGGCGATCATAAATTTATGGAGTCATAAATAATGTTAGATAGTGTGCAGTGATGTGCTGACATGGCAGACACATGAACTTTTAGCACAGATATGATCAATGTACTGTACGAAGAGGCCTTGCTTTCAGAAGTTCTAGTCACAGACCTTAGTTGATGTGTGGTCAAATACAAAGAATACACAGATAACCTAGTTAAGTGTGTAATATTTTTAATGTTGATTTGGGATAGTAGATTTGCCTGGGGGCAGGATAGCTTGGTTGTTAAGGTTCTGGACTGCTGATCAGAAGATCTCCTTTTCGAGGCCTAGTGCTACTGTTGGGACCTTGAGCACTGGTACTGTATAATGCAAACGGGCATCAAGCTGGTAACCTGGCCTTGTAAAAAAAACTACCACTGAAACAAAGGATATCTCTCCAGAGGTGTATTTGGTGCCTGATTGCAACAATAAGAATGGAACGTAAGCCATTTCAAGAACAAATGCCATATTCTGTAGCCCAGTTGCATTATTCCGTGATATGGAATGTAATAATATAGTAGATGGTGACCAGTGCATCCTGTACCAATGTTTACTTTGGTATTAAAACAAAAACTTTATAAATTCACAAAATGGAAAGTAAGCAAACAGAAGAAAAATCTAAATCAATATTTGGCCTGACTTCCACTTGCACACCTTGTACACTTGCACAGAGTCAGGGATATTGTAAAATACAGTATGATTAACCACACTGTGAAAAAAAAAGCCGCCTCAATGTAAAAAACGGTTAGTAACAAGTTGCTACTTTTTAAAGTTTACTCAAGTTTTGCTGGCCAAACTAAATATTTGACATTGTTGTTTAGTTGACACATGTACCCAGGTCAAAGTTTTAAGTTGCCACAACTTATAATTCAAATATTTACGTTAGTTCAAGTAGTATTAGTTGTGGGCTCACTTAATTATATTTGTCTAAGGTTGACTTAGCCCAACTTTTATTTCTTTCAAAACGAGTCAAAGGTAAAACAGTGATCTGCAAAAAAACAGCAGAATACAAAATGCAACAGGTACTATCTTGAATCTTATCAGTATCTTACTGATTCTTTTATATTATAATATCACAAACATTTTTTAAAAAACTAGCAAAGATGAATTTTTTTTTTAAATGTGTCAGAAACAAAAAGGGGGCGGCACGGGAATGTAGTGGTTAGCACTGTTGCCTTGCACCTCCAGGGTCCGGGTTCAATTCCCGGCCAGGCTCGATTTCCGTCTCTGTGTGCATGGAGTTTGCATGTTCTCCCGGGTGCTTGGTGGGTTTCCTCTGGGTACTCTGGTTTCCTCCCACAGTCCAAAGACATGTAGGTTAGGTTAATTGGTATTTTCATATTGCAATTTCAATATTTTGTCTATATACCTGCATGTGTAATATTTGATTTATTGGTTATGTTGCTTATGTTAAGAGGAACTAACAAGTTACCTGCCTTGGGTTTCCCAGGGGACAGGTGAGAGTGTGACATGGTGTGAGAGAAGCACATGAGAGGAGTTTGTATACTGTCTTGCTGTTTGGCTTAATAAAATAAGTTTTTCCAAACTCAACTGTAGCCCGCTTTTTACCCACAGCAAGAGAGAGACCTGGAGAATAGTCAGACAAGACAAGAAAGTTGGGTTACAATAAGGCTATATACCACAAGAGTGTGTAAAAGACTTTCTGGAATTCTAATGATGGGTTAAAGCTATGCTTTGTTTCATAATCAAACGAATTTGATATTTTTAAGGGTCTTACTTTTTCATTCTCAGAAGTGACTACATGTTTGGAGTGATGTTTTAAATTATCCAGGTATTTACTCAATTCATTTTTCATACGAATAAGTTAAAAACCCGATATAACATCATAGATGAGCATTGGTGAATCTAGCAGTTTTTATATCCCTTAATTTACTGAGTACTGAAGTGCCACTACTACTTAACTGTTAAACACTTCTTTTCATTTTTTTTCTATCCAAATGTCCAAATCCATGTGTGCCGGGGTTGAGCAGAACGCTGTTGCTTGGAAAAAATTTGGCTCAAAAAATTTTCAAAAACACAATGTTACCTGTGGTCTCAACAAATACTGTAAGAAGTTGGACCAACAATACAATATTAATTCTTTCAACATTTATCTAGGTGGAGTTTTTACCATGCAGTTATACCAAGCAGGTGCTTATGATAATCAATTTTATTGTTGAAACACAGTAATTAATGTAGTCTTTTATAGTACCAGTCAAAAGTTTGAACAAAAATCTTAATCTTAAAAATTAGAGCCATTATGAAGGCTGTACAGAACATAAGTAACAGACACATCTGAATATCAACTGCATACAGGATAAATAGTATAGACGATATGTGTGTATATATCAGAAAACTTTATTAAAACTTTTAAATAGATTTCACACATAAAAGCCGTGCTTCTGCATACATTTGTAAAGGCAATGACAAGCAGTCATTTTATAAAATAAGCCACATTAATATATTTAACAGATGTGAGAATGTGAGACAATAGTGTGAAAGAGAACCTGCTGTGCGAGCTGGAAAAGAGACAGGGAAAAAAATGTAGGAGAAGCAGGTGATGAAGATGGGGTCTTACAGAGTTCAGGTCATAGGCTGAACTCCAGAATGTGTCCTGTAGATCACAAGATGTCAAGTTGATGGAAAAGATGGAAGAATTGGACAGGTTCGGTGAGAGTGAGGAAAGTCTTTACTTACAAACTGTCTTCCTTGGCTATATTAAGTGATCCATGTGGGGCTGTTATATTGTGGGGTGTGGGTTGTGGCTGAATAGCGTCCAGCCCCTATCCCATTCTGGCTCCCAACTCTTTGGACATATTGCTCAGCAAGCCAGTTTGAAAGACGGTGCATCTGGGAGCCGTATTGATTGGAGAGATGTCACAGTCAGCGAGATGGAGGATGGTATCAGAGATGCAATCTTACTGCCTGACCTGGTGTGGAGAGAACATCACACCCATCCATCTCTCAACATTACACTCATCTGCACGGACATTAAGCCTGGGCATAAAGTCTGTCAGAGGTAATTAGACTCAGGCCTAGTTTTCTAACCATTAGGCCTTGTTCAATGGCATTTGCACTGCAGGGATGGGTTGGAATGAGACTAGAGCTACAGTAGTATAGGGACAAAAACAAGAAAACAAACATTTACTTTAATGAGAAAATCCACAGATGCCACATTATTGCACTCAACTACAAAACTAAACCCTCTGACATGGAACTGACATGTACCCTCTTTTGGCACTAAAATTTTAAGGTTATAATTGACTGCATTTTTGAAACTACACAAAATTACAAGTGATAGTCGCTGTTAACATAGAAAATGTGCATAAATAGTGTGATTATTGGAATGAAAACTATTTCAACATCACACATTATAATTAATTAGTTAAAATCACTTTTATGTCCAAGGTAGGGTGTGTGTGCTGCTGGTATTAGATAAGCGTTTACGTAAATACTGTTACAGGCCATTTTATTAGCCAAGGCTGCCTTGTCAGCAGACCTTGCAGACCAATAATTGCATAGTAGGTGGCTCAGAATCTTTTATGTAACTTACAATACTATAGCCTTCCTCTCAGCTTAAGCACAAGTAAGATGTTTCTGCTTACAGAAGTGCCACTCACTGACAGGTTTTCTGTAGTGTTGTTTCTGTATAATCTTAAGAGTCTGTTGTTTGAAAATCTAAATAGATCAGCAGTTTCTGAAAATTTTAAACATAACCTAAATATAGCCAGCATGGTGTCACGGTGAATAGCATGGTCACTTACTACAGTAGCTACAGAGTCATAAGTTTATTCATTAGCTTGAGTTATCAAGTGAGTGCATCGAGTTTTTCATTTCTTTCTATATGTTATATCTTATAAAGTTACAGAAGTTAGAGTTATTGTGATAATTAAAACTATATACATTGAGTATACAGTATTTGCCCAGTTGCACTCAGTGCATAGCCTTTACTTGGAGCCCTTTCAGAAATTTTAAGGGAAACTCCATTTTATTAGCAGTTTGCTCAGTGCAAGACTTGAGGCTGTACAGATTATTGCACATACTTAATTCCTGACAGCTGCTAATTCTAGACTTTATTTAATATTGTAAAATGTTTCATGTGAAACCAGGAACAGCTGACACTTGTATAACGTATAACCTACATATAACTGAAATTATGGCACTACAGTCCAATGGATATCCAAGCATATAAATTGCATATATTAATCATGTCACTTTTTCTTATCTACCACATGCTTTCTCATGATTTCTGAAAAAGGAAAGCAGTGCAATTTAAAAAAAAAAAATTCTTTGTTTTAAGCTGTTTTAGAGATGTTAAATACGCTAGCAGACTCACTCAGTCACTCACTCATCTTCTACAGTGTACCGCTTTTATCCTGTATTCAGGGTTGCGGGACCTGGAGCCTATCCGAGGAGACTTAGGGCACAAGGCGGGGTACACCCTGGACAGGGTGCCAATCTATCGCAGGGCACACACATACTGTACACACACTCACACACTACGGGCAATTTTCGGAACACCAATTAGCCTAACCTGCATATCTTTGAACTGTGGGAGAAAACCGGAGTACCCAGAGGAAACCCACCAAGCATAAGAGAACATGCAAACTCCATGCACACAGAGACGGGAATCGAGCCTGGCCACTAGCAGACTATCAGATAATATCCTTCATTACCACAGAAAGTCTAAGCTAACACAGAACTAAATTCTTATCACATTCCATCTCTTATGGAGCAAAAAAAAAAATCTTTGTTGTAGGAATTTGATTCTTTACAGTGAGACATTTTCCAATGTGTAAATAAATGCTGCACCAGTCGTTGAGAGTTGTTTGATAGATGTCAGCCAAGTAGATGCTCTACAAATCACATGGCTGGTTTCAAACTGTGCCAGAAGTAAAACTACTCCATTTCCTTGCCGTTTGCCCATTTCACACTAAATTGTACTAGCTACGCATGCTGCTTATTGAAGCATCACAGACCCGTTCTCTGTTTTACTCCTACAGAAGTGCCGTGTATCCCACTGCTACCAAGCACAGACAAAAGCAAAGTTTGACATAAATTTAAAACCAGCTTAAGTTATTCAGCTTGTGATATAGTGCTGTGCATTCAAAATTTATACAGTGTGATAAATTGGATTTGATCACACAGAGCACTCATGTTGACTTTCTTTTTATCAAAAATGAATGACTGCCTGACACAAGACACAAAAGTTAAAGTATACTACTTTTATTTTCAAAAGGTTTTACACACACTTGTGCGTCCCAGCACCAGATGTCTGCATTTGGTCCTAAGCTTTGTTCACCGGGCTGTGTTTTCATGCCAATCCAAGTGAAATTTGATTTCCAATGCCAGCATACTGCTTATTTGTTTGGGCACAAGCCTATTTTCTCCTCCCCATTTGGGACCTGTTGTTCTTTTAGTGGCTATAAATTAATACTGCACAGATGTGAGTGGAATAGCCAAAAGTGGTTTTGACATTCAAAATCTGCTGATTGGTATTTTAAACTCATTTTGGTCCAAAAATGTGGTAAATTGCATTACCACCTTCAAAAACCCCATCTAAGCACAGGCACAGACATAAGCTGGTATTTTCTAAAGAGTTTAAGAATACAGCATACCAGCTTTCATTCAATATGGCTCTCAATTCAATAGATTTGCATAGAGAATAATACATTTAATACAACTGTTTGTTATAAAATACATTTGTTGGGTGTAATAAACATTCCACATTGCTGTCTCTAGAAGTACATTAACTTCCTATATTCATACTGCCTAACTATAATGTTAGTGGACTAACATATTAGTGTGTTAGCACAGTAACGAACACATAACTCGCACATTATTTTCAGTCTGAGCAAAAGAAAGATTTTATACGTAGCAAGTTTTTATAATAACTAACAATTAAGTTGTTGTCACTCCTTCAGGATTTTTGCAGTACTTATGTTCAATACCTTTTATGCTTATTTAGCCCTGCCGTCAAAACATGATGTCAACATTACTGAAAGTCCCAACTGTAATGTGTTGTTTTTGATATTACATTTAGGGCTTATGTGAAATAAATGACCTACATAAAACGTTTTGAAACAGGTTTTTAATTTCCATTAAAATTTGTTTAAAATATGTGGCTGATAGTATGTTCTCCCATTTAAAAAATATTGTCAATTGCCTAAAATGTACCACTGCTATAGCTCTATAACAAAGAAATGATACACATGCTGATGAGAATATGCATTAAGTTACAGACATGGGCTTGAGACACACAGATTTATAATGCTCAAACTTTACTTATGCAGGACAGACCTGCATTAAATAAATGAAAATGCTTAAACAAATCACATGATATACAGTACATGGACACAACCTGTTTTCTAAATATCTAATTTTCCTATTTGTGGATATTTACATTTAGAAATATTTAATATTTATTATATGTGTATTTTGAAAAATGCATGGTGTCATACCAAACAGTTTATTGAAAATTCAGTTTAAAAAACGTAATAGTTAAGCAGTTTATCTCAAAATGTCTATGTACAAAATCTTGTTACTGAAAAATAGAATAAGTGGAACAGATCAGTAAACTCACAGTTCAGTTTTAAGTCACGGATTGGATCATCATTTGAATCAGGGAAAAAAGCGAGAAATACGGTATAATTTTATTTTCAGAAACATTATTTTAGATCCCTTGGATCATTTTCAATCTTGTAGAATACTAGAACTTTTGCCCAAAATGACATTCAAGATGTTGCATTTTTTAATAAAATCTTATAGTAAAATAATAATTAAAAAGCAGTTCTTAAGGAGGAATGATGATTTAAAAAAAGCTGTTTTATTTATTGTTTCAAAAGAAAAAGATGTTCCTTTGAGCCATTGTGAATTAAATAAAAATAAAAAAATAGTAATACTTATTGTCATCATCATCATCATTGTGTTTTTTTTTTATATAAAAAAAATCTGAATTCCTGAGCATCTCTGTAGTCACTGACTATAAAAAGCATTGAAGCATTTCTTAAGTAAGGAGAGATCAAGCATGCAAATTCCTTGTTTAGTGTTGGACAGCTTTTAGCTGTCACAACTGAAGTGCTCATAAAATCTTTGTATACGGGGGTATAATTTCTTTTCCTTAGTTTTTATTTTATTTTATGTCCAACCCTGCACACTAACCTACAGTACTACACAGTATACCCTAGTAGACTACCCTGCATTGGTAATGTTAATTATGAAGGTGATTGGCAAGTTCATAGCTTCTTCCATCACAAATATCCAAAACTCTGAAATCCATATACTGGAAATCATAGCAACTCTTGACTCTTGACATAAAAACCTTGACTGTTCATAGCACATTAGGAGGTGTAATAGGTACTTTGTAACAATTGGTCATGACAGTTCTTGTACAGTTCTTAAATTTCCTAGCTAATGAAAAATCAATATGAAGGTGATTTAAAGCATGGTATGTCACAGAGTTGAGCAACCAACAACTACAAGAATTTTAATATGGGTGCATTCTTATAAAACGTTTGAAAATGTGGGTCAATCCCTCAAAGTAAGCCTATCTTAATGAGTGGAAATGCTAAAAGAGGTTCCTGGTAACTTTTTTTTTTTTTTGCCATGACACACACCCCAGCCAATTCTATTCAAGGCATTACACCATTATGTTACATTACGCACCACAGAAGCACAGAAATACAGTATGTACCATAGGTTATGAAACCTCATAGAATATTTAAAATTTTAAATAAACCTTTGAATTTATTTTACCTGGGATATAATAAAAAAAAAAATTAAAATTGAAAATATTTTGTCGTATGAGGTTTATTTTTAAAGGTTTTGATAATTTCCTTTTATAGAACACCAATACAAATCCTTATATGCATATTTGAAATTATTGGTTATGTCACCAGTTGCATCCATGTTAAAAATGACCCTTTCTATTAACAGCACTTAGGGAAGTAGAACACATGTTTAGTAAAATATTTATAGAGGACAACACCAAGCCCAGGCAGAGGTCTCATATGTAAGCAAACAGGCTATTATAGATTACACAGAACTCAATAACATGAAACTGGACTAAGGTTGTTAAACAGAAATATGTGCGCTATGTACTGAAATGTAAATGTCAGAGAAGTGAGGCTTCAAAGTAATGTCATGACAGTGCTAGTAAGCAGAGACATAAAGGATTATTTATGAAGCTCCACGTAATCTTGTTCATTTAGAATATTACACATGATCCAACTCTCTCCTGCTCAATCTACTGCTCTTTCATCAAACATTCAGGAACTTGTAAGATAGGAATTAAGTCTTGCTTATATGAATGGAATTCTTAATATTTAAACATTTTGTCAATTTTTTTGAAATACAGACCAGTTTTAAAGGGCCAAGAAAATTAGCATACATTTTTCAAATGGGTGTATTCAATCTTTAGCAGTATGCTGATCACTTTATAAATGAGATACTGCTCTTACAACTCACTCACTCACTTGTAGTCTATAACCGCTTTATCCTGTATACAGGGTCACGTGGGCCTGGAGCTTATCCCAGGAAACTTGGGGCATGTGGTGAGGTACACCCTGGACACACACACACACTCATTCACACATTATGGGCAATTAGCCTAATCTGCATGTCTTTGGATTGTGGGAGGAAACCGGAGTAGCTGGAGGAAACCCACCAAGCACGGGGAGAACATGCAAACTCCATGCACACAGAGGCAGGAATCAAACCTGGCCAGGAATCGAACCTGGACCCCAGAGGTGCAAGGCAACAGTACTAACCACTAAGCCACCATGCTGCCTTCTTACAACTCAAAACTCATTAAAATATTTTGACAATATTTTTACAGCTCATGTGCAATAAATATATCAAACATATTAACCTAAAATTCTTAAATTGCTGGCATCACATGGTTAGTTCTTTGGACCTGCTTTCAGCACTAATATGTTTTGTGAATTATTCCTACCCAGGTGCAATTTAGATTAGGTATTGGGAATAGCACGTTAATTTTAACAGGTTCCTCTTAAATGGCTCATGTATTGGCATGATTGGCATATTGTAATTGTTAGATCTTAACAAGATATCTCTCATCAAGGAGAAAGGCGATTAAGATTTTTGTTATAAAGCACAAAAGTGAACAAAAATGAATATTTTATATATTTATTTGCCTTGACAAAAACTGTGGTTACAAGAATTCCTCTGAAAGGATTTGAGCATCACTTGAAATGGTGCTGTTCGTAGTGTCATATTAAACTACAGGAGTGACGGAGGTAATAGTAGACTAAGACATGGAGCCTTCACTCACTTTATTTCTGGTGAAACAACAGCCCTATGCGTAATTGAATGACCATGCCTGTGGACTGCTTCATCATTCTACCAATACCTCAGGCGACAGGAGAGAAAGAAGCCATGCCAGTCTATGTTGGCTGCAAGATGATTGATGCTGTAATATAGAGACACTATACAGGCTGATTGAAAGTACATTTGACCTCGTTGCAATCTTGCAACTTATTTATGTTAGAGAGGTGCACATTTCAGCTCTATCATAGGGACTTTTTTTTGCAATTAACAGAAATCAACATGTTCTAACCATATAATATAATAATGTAGTTTATTTATTTATCATATTGATTTATCTATAGTCAGTGATTTGCTCACCCAAACCCAAACACTGATTTAATGAGAAAATTTTTTACTATACATATTTTAACACAAAACATAAAGAATTACGCTTTAATTTTTTATTTATAGAACTACTGCAGAATGTGCTGTAAAGTCTGCTGTAACTTGTACCTTCATTGTACCTGTGATTTTCACCATTCAGAGAAGAGCATTCTGCATTGCTGGGAAATCTTACAGGGTAATCGTTTGGGTTTTAAAGGACCCCAGTTTAACTAAAGTAAACACTTCCTTCCAGCTTCGCAGTTGAATCTGATCCTGAGGTTATGTGCATCCAGAGAACACCTCTGATGTTTCTGAAATGTCACAAATCCAAAAATTGATCAAAGAGTATGTGTCTGTCAACAATAAACAATAGTTCCCTGATTTGTGAAAGACTGCTGTTTTGAACTGCAGTTCCCTATCTCACTCATCACGTTAGAAAAAGATCCACAGGGGGTCTAGTTTAGACTTATAATAGCTGAGAAATTGTTCATGTTTAGAAGTTTAAAAAAAAAGCTATGTTCTGCAAATAGTTTTTGATGTAAATTTTTTTTGTGTGTGAAATTTTGCATGAATTTGTTTTTGTTTTTAATACAAATGTCATCCTCATGGCAGGCATTACAGCGTCTGTCACAACAATGCACCTGTCATGTTCATCATATAACCCATTGCACAGTGTCCTTCCTGGGTCCAGAGATATGAGGCACATGCTGTGTTAGAGCCTGCTGTTCTACTATATTACACTTGAAAAATGAAGGCCATAGTTCTCACATGCACTATTATACTTCTCTTTTGAGACATTGTGATGAATCCCAAACAGTTATCAGACACATCACCAACTGTATAAAGCACTGATCTCAGCTCGTGACATGTTCCTACTTATGTCCGATACAGGCAGGCCTGATCATATAATGGCCCATTGAAAGCTTTGAGCTATTAGATGATGACATTAGAGATGACATTAGATGGATGGATGGATGGATGGATGGATGGATGGATGGATGGATAGATAGATAGATAGATAGATAGATAGATAGAT
>JAOVVA010000030.1:8726221-8740834 GCA_028565275.1 Leiocassis micropogon | reverse complement strand
TATAAATTACAGCCTATTAGTACAAGAACATTAATATAAATCAGCAATTTGCCTTACAGATGGCAGGATTCACAAAGGTCTTCTGTCCAATCAGAACAGACATATCATGCTTTTCTAAATCATAGCCATTTTTAGAGAAATTATATGCCTTTAGCTATAATTACAGTAGGCATTCACTGTGGCATTGTTTTAACAAACTTATGTAACATCACCACGTTTGTTTCCATTCCTGATATAACCTCGTCATTCATTCCATCTAGGTAGTCAGTCTTCATTTTCTTGCCACATAACATAACTAAGCCTAGACCTTACCAATTAAAGAAACCCTAGATCATAACACTGCCTACCGTAGGATTGTACTGAGGCAACTATGCATGATGAATTCCTTTATGCACTTCCTTTCTTAGCCTGATATGCCCGTTACTCTGGAACAGGGTAAATCTGGACTCAGACCAAATGACCTTTGTTCATTGCTTCAAAGACCAATCCTTATGCCCATTAACAAACGAAAACCTTTCGTTTGTTTGTTTCAATTAGCCTCGTTAACAAATGACCAAATTATTGTTTAGAAATGATCCTACAGTACCTAAATACAGATCTGTTTGGACAATTTTTACAGATGTGTTACAGTCGACATCATGTACAGTATAAGATAGGAGCTGCACTCAAGGAGGAAGTCCAGGACAATAATTGTCCTTTGGCACATGTGCACCTCACAGCAATGAAAGCCTGTTGTAGATTATTTTGTTCCTTGGTTTCTTGTGCTGTATTTTTTGATGCATTTAACATCACCATGGATTACTTACATGAAGACCCTGTTAAATGGAAAGGACAGCCTATCCTTCCAGTTAGGACAGAAAGTCACGCGTGGGCTCACTGTCATCAACGTTTTCATCAACCACATTTTCCAGAACGACAGTCAGGTGCTGACAAAGGATGAGTAGCAATAACAATATCTGAAAAAAGTTAGAGTTGAGTGGCATTGCTGTCAGTTTCCTGCACAAAGAAGGCAGAGATTTGATTTATGCTTATGTCCTAGACTTGGGGCAGTCTGATATTTCACTGGACTCTTCTTTATCTGTCAAGTAGTGTTGAGTCTTTATTTGAAACAGAAAGGATTCCTTTTTGTTTTCTTTCTTTGTACTCATGGCTAGTTGTGACAGCGGTTAACGATGGTGTATAACAAGACATTTGTACTAATTGTTTTCTTGTGCAGACAAGATAGTTTATCTAGAAGCGCCTAAATGAAGCCCATTTTCCTGTTTTGGTAGACTGTGATCAGTTTCAGTGCAAAATAAGATAAATGTATTGTTGAGATAAACAAGTTTTTGCAAAACATAAAGGAAGTATTACAAATTGAGAAAGAATATTTTGTTCTTTTTTTTTTTTTTGAGACACAATGGTGATGTGAACCCCAAGGCACAAATATCAAAATGTTATCAGTGTGATTTTTGTATTTTAGTTTTATTTATTTAATTTTACTGAGTGTAGTAAAAAGTAACATTTTACTAAAGTAGGTAGCGGCACTACACACTGCTAATTGCTATTAACCTATTGAAGCTGCTTCATCAAGCTACCTTCATCGCGGGGGGCTTGGAGCCTATTCCAGGAGTCTTGGGGCAGAGGGTAGGGTACACCCTGGACAGGGTGCCAATCCACTACAGGGCACACACACAACCTCCAGGGCAATTTAAGAATGCCATTTAACCTAATCTGCATGTCTTTGGACTGTGGGAGGAAACCGGAGTACCCAGAGGAACCCCACCAAGCACGGGGAGACCATGCAAACTCCATATCACAACAATCAGACTTCAAAATCACATGTGGCAAGAAGGTGTGCCCTTCAACTAGTGGATTTCTATGTAAATCTTTCATTCTTACAGTATAAACACACTGATAAACTAAAACATCACTAAAACAGCTTATTCATTGTAGCCACAGCACAATGCTGTTCTTCTCTGTGATGAACAAGACCGAATAAAAAGCGCACACACTTATGCATGTTGTATACTAATTAATGAGTATCGATACACATGTTGAGCAGCAAAATAGTACATGCTTCTTTACTGTATGTAAAAAAGCAGCTTACTATATAAGTTGCATTACAGCCACACTACCAAAATGCAAAGTTAAGCTAAAAGCTAAATTACTTGTACTCTCCGAAGCAGATTATACAATGTGAGCTTTATTCACATAATTCTCACATTCTATGCATATCCCCAGCCTCAGATACGGTCTCTTCTATTTGAACACACACACAGAGTCCTATTTTTATAATCATAAATCAAATCTAAAAAGGCATAATATTGTGCTGTTATCACATCCAGGTATAATAAACGTGATATATTCTCACTGTGGCTCTGGGTGCAGGCAGTAACCTTCCAGAGTTGTGACTCTGTGCTGTTGACTGAAATCAGCTCCTCTCATTCCTTTTAAAAATTCACTGCTCAGCCAAATGACATTTTTGTAATGGCATTTGATTAGATTTCATTTAGATTTCATGTTGATATGTTGTTTTCTGTGAAAGAAATAACCAGGTGTCTGATGGAACTTGTTTTCTGTTTTCTCATAGCCATAGTTTTTATATTGGGTAATTATTTATCTCTATGACAGTAATATTATTGGCAAGTCTGGTATTTACTCTGTGTTGTTTTATTGATTTTTTTTTTTTAACCATAGAATACAGTATTTTGGTCTCCTTCATTCAGCACATGCATCAACTGTCCAACTGGTATTTATCAGCCACAACTGAGTTGTTTGTTCTGGATAAAATAAGGAACACTTTATTTAAAGGCATTGTCCATAAAACATTCTCAACAATCCCTCAGTTAATTCCTTAATCACCTGATTTGTCAAAATTTTATCCTTATCTAATAACTGAAGTTATTGTCTCACACTACCTTAAAACAGCAATAAGCCATTTCTACAATAAGACATGCGGCATGAACAAAAAAATGTAGGCTTATTACATCAGGTATGATTTGACAGTCAGTTGACCTACGTAGTTTTCTGTTAACATATGATTGTGCTATAATGCTTTCTGGGATAACCTATAACATATTGACTTCTGAGTTGCTACCTCAGTGCAACAGCTCATAAGAAGTCCATCCACTATCCATCCATCTTCAACCATTTATCCGAAATTGGGTTGCGGGGGAACCCCAAACTTCCCTTTCCCCAGCCACCTTAGCCAACTCTGACTGGGGTATCCCAAGGCATTCCCAGGCCAGTGTGGAGATACAGTATAATCTTTCCATTTAGTCCTCAGTCTGCCCCATGGCCTCCTCCCAGCTGGATGTGCCAAGAACACCTCGCTAGGAAGGCGTCCTGGTGACATCTTTACCAGATGCCTGAACAACCTAAACTGACTCCTTTCCACACAAAGGAGCTACTCTGAGTTTCTCACAGATGACTGAGCTTCTCATTCTATCTCTAAAAGAAAAGCTCTTTTACTGCCCCTGTAGCTGACACACCCTCTGTTCCTTCTTTTTGAATATGGCTGCCACCACCCTAGTCTGCCACTCCTTAGGCGCTGTCCTCAACCTTCATGCAATGGTAAAACGGCGCGTCAACCAAGATATCCCATTAACACCCAGAGCCTACAGCATTTTGGGGCAGATCTAATCAATTCCTGGGGCTTCACCATCGTGGAGCTGTTTGAATACCTCCACCACCTCTCTTGCCCATGGAGATTGACTTATTAGGGAGATCCTCATACTCTGTCTCTGCAGTAGAGGATGAATTTGTTGGATTTAATAGTACCTCAAAGTGCTAAAAAACACCCGATTACCTACAGTACCCAGTCAAGGTCAACAGTGTCCTATCCATGCTGTACACAGCTTGGGTGGTTCTCCTGAGGTGCCGGATAGTTTTCCAGAAGCACCTTGGTGCCACCCAAAAGTCCTTTTCCATGGCTTCTCTGAGCTCCTGCTTTGCCTCTGCTACTGCTGCAGCCATCATCCTTCAAGCCCGCTGGTACCTTGCACCAGCTCCCAGACTCCCCTGGGATAACATACCTCTAAAGGTCTCTTTTTTTAGTCGGGCGGCTTCCCTGTGTCCACCATGATGTTCGATGGTTACTGCCCCTTGAGGCTC
This sequence comes from Leiocassis micropogon, assembly GCA_028565275.1. Lineage (NCBI taxonomy): Eukaryota > Metazoa > Chordata > Actinopteri > Siluriformes > Bagridae > Leiocassis > Leiocassis micropogon. Next base: position 8,736,739 of record JAOVVA010000030.1, on the reverse strand, counting down.
CCAGGACCTTGAGACCACAGCTCACAGCCATAGCTTCAGCAATAGAAGCTTTAAACATTGATGACTCTCATTCAATGTTCCCATCTTTCACAGGGATGCCAGAAAAGCTCTGACAGTGGTGAGAGTGATCAAGGGTGATCAGTTGACAGCTCTGTTGACATACGACCTCGGGTCAGATGATACAATCATGAAATTGATCAATAAACCTTCAGCCGACGATGCTCTAGTACCAAGTACACTTATGGGCATCCCTATGCTTGCGAGAGGAACCAACTGGGTTCTTATCCCACCACTCGCGAGAGGAACCCAATTGATTCCTCTCGCAAGTGGTGGGTCCACAAGATAGGGAGAATGGGAATCCAAGATGCTCTTTCTGGCTGTGCCTGGCTGGGCCCTGTGAAAGACCCGACCACCAGACGCTCGTTGATGCCCCTCTATCCAGGCCTGGCTTCTTCCGGGCTTCCTCCGGGCAGGGTCACATTTCTCCATCCTCTCTTTTCCATTGGGAAAATTTCAACTATTCTTAGTCTGGCCCCTCTCCTGAGACCAGTTTGCCTTGGGGAGCACATAGCTCTGGGCAAGTTTGTACGTGCTTATAAGAGTTGTATGTCAGTAATGTAACCCTATGAACGTGATCTGTAAGGACAGTGTTCTAAGTGAGAATGAGTGTATAAAATGCCCTTTGATGGACTGGTTACCTACGTTTGGCCAGGTGCATATGGGACCGGCTCCAGATCATTTAAGTTCCTGAAATAGATAAAGTATTTACTTAAAATGAAGGAATGAATGCATCTGCACTTTTCTTCTGCATCTGCATGGTTCTTAATGATAATTTCAGACTAGTTTTGGATCAAATCAGGCTATAGGTTATAGAATACCAGTTATGATTTCAGACATTCTGTGGACAACCCTCTTCAGCACAGGCATAATAGTCTCATTTATTCACCAATACCGCAATCTTATTTTGTGTCTACTGTATCTCCTGTCCTTTTTGACTTCTAATTTAATTGAAATCTATTTGACCTTCACAAACAAGCCCATTCTTTACATCAAGAACTCGGTGTGCAATTTTGATGTGCAGATGATAGATGTTCACTCAAACTTTGGGAGGGTCAGCAGCAGCTATGGAGCCTTGTTAATGAAAGGCTTGGCAGTCTTTGACAACTTATTTTCCATACTATATCCGTCACCCATGTTGATTCCATTAGCTGTTGCTGACAGTGAGGTGCAACGGATTGAGAATATATCTGTCTGCTGTCAGGCAATGCAGAGCGATTGATCCTTTAAAGCTTCAGTTTGCACTTTAACAGGTCCCTGAAGATCTAGTCTGCTCTGAAAAATACACAGCTGACTGATGGTGGTATCAGTGGCAATACATGAAGGAGTAGTTTACCTCTTGTGTGCAGTTAACAGAATATCCAACTTGAACTTTAGGTTGTTTGTTTCTGGTCCTGGCAATACTTAGTTAAATGCCTATTTACAACTTGGAAAGACTGTCAATACAAACAATTAGAGTTACTTGAACAAGTACTGCCCCATAAGTATTTGTACACTTTTCCTCTCCCCTCTACCCTAATTAAATTCTGTTTTGCAAGAGTACTGTATATTATAAAAGACACTTCACTCTCTTATAGTCTAGTAATATCCCTCCACATTTACAAAATACTTACATTTTGGGGAAAAAAACTATTCGGTCAGCCTTTTATATTTCATCTTATGAAGTAAAGCTCATATTTTCAGGCACATTCCCTCTCAAGAATAGCACTGGTGTTGAAATTCAGTCCATATCTTCTACATATTAAAGGTGTTTCTGCAGCTCAGCAAGGTTTTAGTACAGTGTAGATCTGCCCTTTTTTGACTGCAGATGGAATCATATCCCTCCTGACAGCTTTATTAGCTTCTTGTATTCCATATATCTTCTGATGTCTGACTTCTCTTTGTTACTATCATGACTCATTGTGGTAATCTTAAAGTAAAACTGTACAATGTCTTTTAATTTCAATTAAAGGAATGGCTAAGCAACTGCGCCTCAAATTCACTTCGGTGTGACTTCGGTAATCTCTTTGAGTTAAAGCTACTCCCACAGCTCAGCAGGATTTAAATACAGTCTCTGTTCAGTGAAGGCAAAAAGAATCTGTCCTTTCTTTGCATGCAGATTAAGGAATCAATATTCACAACCTTCTTGACATTTTTTATTAGCTCCTCATATTTCACATATGCTCTGACTTCTCTATAACTGTAATGCCACATCCAGGTAACTGGAATTAAAATTCATATGATATTAAAGGTATGACTAACTGGCCTTGGTTATCAAATATTTTCATGTTGGGCACTTGATTTTTTTTTATTTCTGGTAGATGTGCTGGTGGAGATTTTGTATCACTGATTTTAACTATTATGTGTAATTGAGGGTGGCGCAGTGTCATTGTGGTTAGCACTGTCGCCTCGAGACAGTGGTTAGCACTGGGGTTAAATCCCACCTCACATCTGTGTGCATGGAGCTGTCATGTTCCCTTTGTGCTTTATGGGTTTCCTTGTGTTGCTTTGGTTTCCTCTCGCAGTCCAAAAACAAGCAGAATAGGCTAATTGGTGTTCCCAAACTCCCTGTAGTGTGTGAAAGTGTTTGTGCTTGTGTGCCCTCCAATGGATTGGCACCCTATCCAAGGTATACCCTGCCTCATATCCCAAGTCTCTCAGTATAGGCTCCAGGCCTCTTATGACTCTGCGCAGCTTAAGAGGTATACAGTAGAAAATGATTGAGTGAGGGTGTAATTGTGTGAAGCAAATTTGTTTAAAAAAAAAAAAGAACACACACACACACCTTTTTTAAATGCCTTAATTTTCAAAGTAAGTGCTTATTTTTAGTCTTTTGGTAACTGTAAGTAAGTTATAAATAATGTTGTAAATATAGTTGTATATCTTACACTGTGTAGATAAGTGGGGCATTTGTGGCTCAGGGTTAGGTTTCTTGCCTGCCATGTGGAAGGCCCAGGTTTGATTCCTACTCAGTGCCCAAACTATAGCCACTGGGTGCAGTGCCAGTCCCAAGCCCAGATAAAAATGGAGGGTTGTGTCAGGAAGGGCATCTGGTGCAAAACCTGTGCCAAGTTGTTTGATTGACCCCTCTAGAGCAGCCGAAAGTCCAACAACAACATTGTATAGATAAGTGGTGTGCTTATGAATTTATTTCAGTTTTTTAACTCATCCTAGTGAAATTCATGACTCGTATGATGGGAAGATTTGTGTGATGCCCGAATAAACCCTAGGTAAGGCACACTCATTCACACCTAGTGGTAATTCAACCTACACTGTCTACATAACAGGATGCTTTTGGCTAGTGGGAGGAAACCTGAGAACCAAAAGCAAACACATACCGACACGGGCAGAACATATGAATTCTCATACAGACAGTAACCTCAGCAAGGGATTGAATGTGCAGCTCATTTATTTATCTTTTTACATATTATAATATGCTCATCAATTATACCTTCATTAAACTACTGTTTAATATTTTTTCTTTTCAGCACTTTAATAGCTTAGTGTATCTTAAAGAATAAGGAAGTGCTCTGCTGTTCTATTCTATTTTCCAGTTATTAAATTTCTCAAAAAAACTGTTTAGTTGCATTTTTATTATTTTCTGTTAAGAATTTTAAGGGGAGATAGCTGTGATTTAAAAGCTGAAAAATCGACAGTGAAATGCAACATCTGTTGGCTATGAAAACATACACCACTTTTGTGATAGTACTGATCTCTACTAAATACATGCACTCCACTGTGTTGCCGAGGTGGAAATCCCACACATCAGATTTAGGCAACTTTTTATTTCTCTGATACCAAAGATGGCATATTGAGGCGAAGAGATGTGCAGTGTTCTGAGTAAGAAAGTAGGCCAGCAAACAAAAGCTCAGAATTTATTCATAAATAGGAGCACTTACTGAAGAAATGTAATATTCATGTGTATCCAGTAAGTGAGAAAAAACTTTGTATCCTATGAAAGTTCCTGAATTTTTATTTTAATTTACATATACTGTAAGTGAAGAGTGGGTAAAAAGTAACTAGGCATTAAAAATTGGTAATAAAGTCCATATTTCTAATACAAATATATTGAAACAAATTGTATATATTATACGTAGGAACATGAAAGCAAATCATCAAATTTCATTGTAGGCACTGGTGGCATTAACCAGTTTCTTCAAACAGCCAGAGATGGAAAGCACAGTCTTCTGAAGGAAGTCATTTGGGATATTGCTGAGAACCTCCTGAATCCATGCCTCCAAGTCCTTCATTGTGCGAGGCTTTGTCCTGTAGCCCCACAGGAAAATATCACATAAAATGAGATATGAACTTCTTGGAGGCCATTCATGAGGTCTGCATCGTCCCAGCCAACGTTTCGGCAAAATGCTTGTCTAGCCACACACGCACAGTAAGAGCAAAATGGGGTGGTGCATGATCCTGCATGAAAATAAGGTCACCTATGTAATCCCAGCCATAAATCATACTAATATTGCCTTGTTACTAATATTGCATTACTTACTAAGGTGAACCTGAAACAACAGGGTTCAAATCACAGTAATGGAATGTGTTATTGCATTTGTATATACAAACTATGTTATCAGCTTTAAATGTTTTACATACTGTATTTCAGTTATGTTATACTCATGCAGTTATTGAAAACTGTGTGAAAAACAGTCGATTTATAGTGACTTAACAGACAGAAACCAAAACAAATTCATAAGCACATAAAAATAATCAGTCAGTTAGTAAAAGTAATGAAATAAAAAGAAAAAAAATTCAGCTTTCTATGAGTGTTTAATGAGATTTTGTGATCATTGGTAACTGTAAATATTGTCCTTGTGAAACACCAACACAAAACATAAACATAAATATGATGTGTATGATCTCACATCAGCATAGGGAAATTGGGAAATTGTATTTCATACAGCTTCGAAAATATATCTTGTTGCATAATGTTTGCTAGGGTTTCTTTGAGTGCGGGGGGGATGGGGGTGTTTGTTTGTCTGATCCGTGCTGCCAGCGTCCTGGTACCAGACAGCTACCCCCAACCATATCCCCCCTCCCCCTTCCAGAGTGACACAAGGGCCACAATGAAGTTTTTAAATATTTTGCATTTGGTGTAGACTTTAAATGATGCACTATCCACTTACACATTACAGACATAATGTTGATTATTATTAAGTAATCATTAACAAGCACCTTTCAGGGTACAGATACATAAAAGGGCGTAAGGGGCATAAAATAATAGTAATAGCAATAATAAGCAACTTCAATTAATAGAAAACTAATTCAAATAATACCAAAAATAATAAATACATTTCTATTTAACAATAAAATAAAAAAAAACACAGCAAATGAAATGCAGAAGACACAGTAGGGCAGAATACAAATGATGTCATTGAATTGGATCAAATTATGGATATCAAGTTACTGTTTGATTTGTTAAACCAATTCTACAATCATCATATGATAAATATGAGTCGTTTTTTTCAACTGACAACAGCACAAACAAGTAAAACAATAGCTACATTTCTTATATTCTGTAGAAAGATGTGAACCTTTTTGAAATCAAAGAAACCTGACTGACAGGCTACAGACTAAACATGGATATTTAAACACAAACTGGAGGTTTGGGAATGTTAGGAAAGTGCTGCACCTTGTCCAAACAGTTCCTAGATGCACTCATCACTTTTGTAATTTACATGAAATTTCTCTAAAATCCATTCAGATTTATGAGTTTTGACAGGCTACTCAATAAAAACCTCTATATCAGTTGTGTCAGACAGTGTGCTTTACATGCTCATACACCTCCAGAGTCTGCTCTATATGCTCACACACACACCGTGGCTGTCTAGGGGTCAAATACAAATTATAGCTTTCTCATATGAGCATTACAGCAAAGTTAATTTCCTTTATCAGAAGTGGGGTTTCTCTCTCTCTCTCTCTCTCTCTCTCTCACAGGCACACACACACACACACACACACACACACACACACACACACATACACACACACAGAGGTTTTCAGATGTCCTGACTGGAAAGGGCTAATTTCAGACAAGATTCTTGGAAGCCAGTGTTTATTCCACTCTGTCTTTTTACATCTGCTCTTTGGGTCAAATGAGGTTTTAAACACCTCAGAGGCACTGTTTATCATTCTTACCTTCTCCTAAAATGCAGCACGAGTAAGTGCATACGTTCCCACACCTGTCTCTCTCATGGCAAGTTCAAGAGGTTGGACTCGTTTGACTGTGAATTTGTTTTCCTTATTCTTTGCCTTTCCTCGACACTCAGAGCACGAGAGACCTGAAGCCTGGCCGCAAAGCTTCGCCAAGCAGATGTGTCGCACACCTGTTATGTATAAACAGCTCAGTCTGCTATATTTAATTCTTTCCATCTTAATTTTCTTCTCCTTGTAACTTTTCTACATACAGTTACTATACTTTATAGTAAGTGCCCATATGTGAAGTTATTCAGGGTTTTAAGTACGTTTTAAGTCGTTTATACAAAATGTTTCTTAAGGTTCCTCTCTCTCTAGAAAGATTAGAAAGATTGGGATTTTATTGACGTTTCTGTATAGACGTCTGTTATGTTTGTATGAGTTGTGTTTAAGTCAAACCGGGACTTATGATGAAATTTCTCATGAATGAATGTGTAAAACTAGTCAAGCTTCAAGCACAGTACAGTAATGAGACTCTTAGCCACAGTAAGACACTGGAATGGTGCGAACATTTGATGAGTCCGGCCGAGGTGACTCAGAGATTACTGCTTACTGAATGTTCCCTGTGAACATTCAGTAAGTGGAATGCCTGATCCCTGAATAATTAAGAGATCACATCTGTTTGTGGGAACTGTACACACAATCATTCAAAAACACCACTTGCACATTACAGGGACTTGGCTGGGAGTTATTACCACATCCCCCATACAGTCCTGACTTTACTCATGTTTGGGTCATTAAAGGAGTTCCTGGGAAGGCCAGCGTTTCAGACGTGAAGCAGGCATATCGATCATGGCTCCAGCATACTGAGACTTTTATGGTTCACTGCCTTGATAGTATCCAAGCACTAGTGAAATGCTGGGATAGGTGCATTGGTATAGCAGGGGATTATACAGTATAGATAAATTAAGGTAGTTTTATAAACTCTCATAAATGTGTTCTGTTATTCTAGACAATCAAGAGTCCCAGTTGGCCTTGAACACCGTTCCTATTTCTACTGTGTTTGTTGCTCTAAATCTTGACCAGGTTTAAAAACTGAAAGTGGACACCAGTGCCAAAGGAGCATGTGCTGTTTTACTGCAAGAAGATTTACAAAGCATATTAACCTATTGGCTCTTTTTCTAGGAAGCTTACCAAACAGTTGTTGAACTTCTCAAACATTAAGAAAGAGATGGTAGCCTTTTTACAAGCACTACAACCTATCGTTGTCCATATAGGATCTATCATGTATTATGGAAGTATACAACGACCATGATCTGTAAATATTTTTTTATTTACATCTAGACAGCATTTGATGAAAGGAACTGTACTTGCATACAAGCATAAAGGATTTGTTAAAAATTGAGAATCTAAAAATGTGGTTGCTGACACATAATAGAAGTTTTATATAGTTAAATAATGGCAGGGTGAAGAAAGGTAGACTGTATGTTGTTGGTCACCTGGGGTTGTATTTGTCCAATACTACAATCAGATGATTTTTTTATGATGTGTTTACAAAAAACAAACAAACAAACATAGAATTAAAAGGGTGGTACTAACTTTTACACTTTTAGTACAAGAAACCCATAATGAGCCTTCTAAAATGGACTCATCAGTCTGCTCAGAAAAGCCTGTAAAAAATCATTTATTGTGTTTGTTTTGATGTTCAAATTTCTTGTGAATAAATATTCTGAAAATAAATAATAGCTTTTGCTGTGTCTCCCTAGAAAGCCTTTAACGATAAATTTCCAAATTATCTGTAGTGTGTAAGTGTGAGCATGGTTGTGCCCTGTTTTGAACCATCACCCCTGTTTAGTGCCCTGAGTCCCCTGGAATAGGCTCCAGGCTTCCCACGACCCTGTACAGGATAAGTGCTATAGAGAATTACTGAGCTCTTTGACCTATCAGTCTAGCTTTGTAGTAGTTGGATAAGGTGCAAGGATTAGGGTAGGAGTCAAATTCTTTTTAAAATTAACTATTTTCATTTTTTTTTATCAGCTCCGTTACATTACTTTTAGAACTATTCAATGTGGTGCACTGCAATGTGGATCTGAATCTGGGCTGCAGTCCATCAGTTGACAACCCCTGATGTATAGCATTTTTCTACAAAAGAGAGCTCTAAACTCCAAATCCCCTAATCACACATCTAGCAGCTTTAAACCAGCTATTGTAAGGATGAATCTGTTGAATTTAGCTCACCTTGTCCTCTTTTTCTTTCTAAGAATGGGAGATTTGGGGTTTAAATAATAAAATTGTAGGGTAATGTTTAGGACCGAAGCCTGAGTAGCGAAGGTGCAGTAAAGGCAATGAACTGCAGACGTGCAGTGAGGTGGCAGGGAAGAAAAAAAAGAAGAAAATAAGAAGCAGAGAAATCAGTGGGTTTTGCTTTAATTTTGATGTACCAGATGTATGAGCCACCTCCTATGAATATTGCATTTTCCTGGTTTTAATGTCAAGTGTTCAGAGAACTTTAAGAACTGAAATAGAAGGAATCTGCAACTAATGGAGAGAGAGAGAGAGAGAGAGAGAGAGAGAGAGATGAAGACCGAGCTCTCTGGCACCTCTCCAGTGTTTCTCTCTTGTGTCTTTGGCACTGGTTCTTACAAGCTCATGCCAAAGGCCTGTCAGTGAGTAGAGTGTTTGATGTGACCAAAGCTCTGATGGGAGAGACACTTAAACTCTTTTGGGGAGAAGATAACAGCACTAGACTACACTGAGCTCTGGTTGAGTGCATCCATTAGGGATGAGCTCCATCCTGAGAACAGTTTGAACGATTTAGCTTTTGAGAACTAAAAAGAGTGAAACAGAATAAATACATGCTTTTGCTGACCAGACAGTTTCATTTTCTCATTTTATTTCAAATTTTGGCATTATATCAGAGCAGACTCAGCTCAGCCCAGTAATACTTATATATATTTCTAAGGGATTCCAGCTTCAGTTTAGCATTTTCTTGAAGACAAACATGGCAAAGTCGTGATGAGTTAAATCACAGGTTGGAATTATATAGTGAATTTTTAGAACTGATATTACAGACCAAATTGGTAATTTTCTAATCAGAATAGTAAAACCATTGGTTTTATTTGGGTTGCACAAAATATGCAACCTTTTTATTTTTAATAGTTTAAACACTGACTTTTTTTGCACCACAAATGAATAAAAGGCTAAAGCTAAAAATGAGCTCAACAACTGTAGCTTTCTTTATAAATACATTTGAATGAAACTTACAAAACACAGATACAGAAGACACAGTGGCTGAGGATTTAACAATGCTGCCTCACACCTCCAGGACTGAGGGGTTCAAATCTCAGCTCTGATCTGTGTGCATTGGTTGGTTGCAAGTTCTCCCAGTACTCTGGCTTCCTCTCCCAGTCCAAAAACATGCTTTGTTTGCTGATTGTTGTTTCCAAATTGCCCGTACTGTATAATTAGGTGTGTGAGTGTGTGCTTGCCTGTGCCCTGCAGTTGTTAGTTGGCCGTTGTTGACAAAACAAAGACAGATCCACTAACACTGTAACACAGGTACTGCTGTAGGTAAAAGGAATGTGTGAACAGAATGCGAAATTCACTAAACAGGATGAATCTTTTAACAAAAATCTCTGCACATCTGGCATCTGATCATTTGTGCTTTAGATTAAAAAAATTATCAGATTGCTTAAGTTCGCCTTTTTCTTCTTGTCTTTATACCGCTAATGTTAAGAGAAACAAGAAAAAAGATTCTTTTTAATCTTTATCATTTCTGACACTGTACTCAGGAGAAATATTTGTCACATGAACTTCTAGTCAACATAGCTTTACAGTAAATTAGAATAAAAAACAGTTGATTGTTATTGATACAAAATTTCATTTAAAAATAAACTAAACTTTTAACTAAATTCACTTTTGTTTAGCCAACAGATGGTTACAAAAGGATAGTTCCATTGTGTGCCACCAGAGGTCACCATTCCCAGAACACTGATTTGTTACTATGGTTACCACTGATCATTCACACCTGTTTGCAATTAAGTCCTCATCACTTCCTGCACCTATTTCCTGCCTTAAGTCTGGCTTGTTGTGAAATCTTTCTCTCAGCATGTTGCAGTATTTATGCTGTTCTAGTTTGTTTCTTTTGGTCATGATTTTTTTCTTTTTTTTGTTTATATATTTCATTGTTCCTTCTTTTTTCTGCACTTAGATGCACCTCAGCTCTATGACTTTAGCTACGTTTACACTGTTAGTTAAATGTGACCAAAATTCCGATTTTTTTGCTCATATGTGACACATATCGGATATGTTCTATGTCCATGTAAACAGGAAAAAAACGCATGC
>JAOVVA010000030.1:8701793-8717351 GCA_028565275.1 Leiocassis micropogon | reverse complement strand
TTACACATTAAGTTTACTGAAAGTAAAAACAGTTGAAAGTCAGAGGACGTTTCTTTTTTTGCTGAGTGTGTGTGTGTATATATATATATATATATATATTGGAAGGAAAATAGATATCCTGGAGCAAATCCATGCAAATCCATCTAAAAATCCAGACAGACAGGACCATGAAGATAAGTAGATTGTTAATGCTGGATTGCCCCCAAGTATGAGTGTGTTGATGCCCTGTGATAAACTGGTATCCCATTTCAGGGAGTATACCCACCTCATGCCCATTGTTCCCAGAATAGGCTCTAGATCCACCACAACCCTGACCAGGATAAGGCATTTTTCTTGTATCAATGACTCTCAGTATATGCTGTCCTATTAAAGAGCCCTAAATGTAGCATGCATTGCTTTTGGAAAATGTTGTGCATATCAATTTATGAAATAGAACAAAAGAATGATTAACAATAAATTTTACCACCTTCAACATATTAAACAAAATATTAATTTAAATAAAAAAACACAGATGCAATGGGTTTGGAATTTCAAATTGACCAGCTTTTATTACACGATGATTATCCATGATTTTATCCATGAGTCGGGCGAAAGATTCAGTACCTATATTTCTTTTCCTCTCCATCGATGTAGAAACGATCATACTGAGAGTAGGCCTGGTTTCCCTCTAGGTCTTTGAGTTGGACCTGAAGAGCGTAGTCCCGGGATGTGGTGAGAAGGTGGATGATATCATTTCCCAACCAGTGTTCTCCTGAGGAGTCTCCAAATCCCTGCATATTGCATAAACTGTGAGATTTTCATATCTGAAAACATCTGCTGCAATTTTAAGGGTGCATTTACACGCAAAGTCCTGCGAAAACAAACCTTTGTAAAGTAGCATGCTTTTTTTTAATGCATGTTCTTATCTGGCTTAGCCAGTTAATGAAACAACATTTGTATAGTGTTATTTAAACTTTGCACACTCCAACACTTCAGGCCATGCGTTATCTGTCACCTAGAAGGCCTCACTAATTCCATGGCCAAATATTTATCATTCCCTCCTAAAAATATTTTTCTTGGATAACAAATGAAGCAAGCAGAATGAGAACTGATTTGCAGTCTGTTGAGAGTTGTCCTGTTAGCTGTGATCTTTTCTCCTATTAACTGAGCAAGATGCATTACTTTTAAATGCTGATTAATGCCTTTAAACTAGGATTAACTAAAATAGAACTATAGATTAAGCATTGTCATATGGTACCGTACATACAAATCTTTGTGGCATTATGTTAGAGGTTTATTTTCTGTGATGACTTCAGTGCAAGTCATCTGTTTAGTCATTCTTTAGTTCCTGTGTACCTTTTTTTCAATTATTATTCCTGCAGTGACTTCTGAATACCTGTTTTGCTCTAATCGCATTGCCTGTGAGACTTGTGCTCTTGGTCACAAACAAAACTAAACAAAACTTTATTTTTTTGTGCATGCACTATAGTCACAAAAACTGTGCCTTGTTATATTTGCCACAAAAGATGTTACAAAAGATGTGTGCTGATTCAGGCAAAGCACTTTTCTTTTATCGAAAGAGACACTCACCATTTTATAATCTTTCCAGTTCCGGTGGAAGTCAACTGAACCGTTAAAGCGATGCTGAAGAACAGTCCAACCTCCTCCTCTAGTCTTCATGTCACAGAACACCTAGTGACAAGTCAAAGAAAGTTATCGTTCATGGCATAAAAATAATTTCTACAAAGGAGGTTAAGTGCAGAATTATATGACTGATTGATATCACAACTGCTTCTAAATTTAAACTGCTGGTGTCATTGTTTAAGCTATACTGTAAGTGGAAGATCAGCTGCGTTTTGAAGGTTTTGAACCTACTGTACAGTACTAAGGTTATGCTAAATATGATCAACTGCATGTAAAATAAATATAATTTTAAATTGCATTATAATGTCAGGATCATCGTGCTCCTCACCACCACCACTAATACTACTTTTATTATTATTATTAATAATAATAAAGCAGATTACAAATAAATAAATAACACTGCTGGCGGTATCCTGCAATCGTTTAAAATGGAAGAATTGGGAAAGAGCAAAAGTGTTTCCTGTAACAGCACAGTTTAGATGTGCATTTTTTTTTTTTTCTTGAAATAGTTTCTTGATTAACTCCTATTCAAGCTTTCTTACAACAGTATGCCATTGAGCCAACTTTCTCCTCACAAAGAGTTTTCGGTTTACTCACATGTCACAAACAATTAAATTCTTGCACAGAGGTGAACACGAATGAACTTTGTCCTGAAAAAAAACACTTTGTTTTGAAATCATTTGTTCCAACGATTTTGACTTAGATGAAACAAAAGCCATTAACCCCATGTCACAATATGAGTTTGGAATAAAATGCTGCAGTTTCTCTGGCCCTTCAATCTCCAACTTTTAAGTTGTTGTTCTTGGTGGTCTTTTGGCTGCCGCAATAGAGGGTTTCGGGCTGGGGTTGAGCAATGGGTGGTTATTGAACCTGTGCCTTCCGCATGGCAGGCGAGAAACCTACCACTGAGCCAACAATGCCCTAAACTCCAATTTTAATACTGTATACATTTGTTTCTTCCTTTCTTCATTTACAATAACCTTACATTTATGGCTTATCCATAAGTGTAAAGATTAGTTACAGTTCACTGGCGAGGTGACTGTTCTTTTATACATGTCTCCCTAGTACTTTGAAGGATGGTGGTTCAAATCAAGCCCTGCTACAAGCTTGAAGAGAAGGTGGTCCAATTCAGCAATTGATAAGAGCCTTCAGGTAGGTGTGGGAAAATTTTGGCCTTGTAGACAAGCATCAGTGTTTTTAAATTAATGCTAGCAGTTATTGGAAGCCCTAGCAGGGAACAAAGCAACACAGCAAACCCAACAGCCAACCGGCAGGACAAGAAGACTTTTCTTCTTAAAGACAGATGGGGTTTCAGAAAAAAGATCTTGAACAGAGGAAAGTATTGGTGGAAATTAATTTCCAGAAAGGAGTTATGAAAGGATCGGTAGATTACTGGAAGCTATTGAGAAAGGAGAAATGGAGTGGAAATTGCAGTTTGAACGTTTGGTGATAGGTAGGGCAGGGAGATGAGTGAATGATCCAAGTGCAGGCAAGTAAAATGACTTCCCTTGTGTGCTCAAGGGAAGTCTAAGGTAAGGTTAAAAGAGTGCAAGAGAGAGGAGACAGGTGGAATAGATCTCATTTGAAGGGAGGCTCGAAGAAGAAAGGTTAAGATACCATCAGAAGGGAAGAAACTAGTAAGGATGCCAATCTTTTCTATGTTTCCTCAGTGGCAATGGATAACCACAGTAAAAATATTATTGGGAGAAAGAACAATTATAGCATGGGTGTCAAATGATGAAAAGACCATGTAAATTTGAGAAGCTACATTTCTGTGATAGCCACTGTCTTATTTGCCATAGAAGAAACATAAGCAGGTGATACAACAGCTGGTGTCATGTAAATTCTTGAAAGTTATCCAAGTGTCACTGCCAAAAGGTCAAATAAATGAAGGGAAGATAAAGTTGAAATGAATTCATACTCCCAGAGCCCAACTTCCTCCACTGTTTGGGAGAGAAACAACAGTGGAGGATAGACAATGTTCCTGATAGCACAGCCTCTGCATTGTGAAGTGTGCATTCATAGTCTGTGATTCCTCCACCCCCCCAAAAAAAGTCACCACCTGGATTTAACTAAGCAAATATTTAATAGCCTTCCATTGGATAATGACTGCAGTGATTAATATGGTTCAGCTGGCAACAAGTTATATAACCTTTGCTGATGCAGTGAGTTGCTTTTCATTTCTTAAACAAGAAGACATATCCTGTGGTCATGGCAAAGAAGTTACTGTTTCAAAAGGGTCAAATTATTGGCCTGCATCAAGTAAAGAAAAGAACTAGGGGATTGCAGAGACTACTAAAATTGGGTCAAGAACTCAATTATTAAAACATGTAAGGATAGTAGTGAATCATCAACTTCAAGGAAGAAATGTGGTCAGAAAAACATCCTGAATTAGTGTGATGGAAGATCACTACGGAGCATTTCCACACTTGCAGCGCAAACATAACTCAAGAGATTGGAACTAAACAGCTGTGGAGCCTTAGGAAAGAATGGACTGTGGCGCATTGGGAAAAGGTCATGAGGTCTAATGAGTCTAGATTTACCCTGGTCCAGAGTGATGGGTGCATCAGGGTATGAAGAGGGGTGGATGTACTGTATATGCCATGTACTGTACAAGTCTGTGGGGGCAGTGTTGTGATCTCGGGTTACTTCTGTTGGTCAGTTCTACGTTCAGGTTCAGGTTTTTCTATCAATGGATTTTTTTTTTTCTCTGATGGCCCGGCCATGTTCCAAAATGACAATGCCAGGATTTATCGGGCTCAATTTGTTGAAGAGTGGTTCAGGGAGCATCATGAGACATCATTTTCACACATGGATTGGCCACAACAGAATCCAAACCTTAAACCCCATTAAGAATCTTTGAGATGTGCTGGAGAAGACTTTACACAGTGGTCCAACTTTCCCATCATCAATACAAGATCTTGGATAGAAGTAAATGTTGTGACATTGCATATGCTTATCAAAATGATCCCACAACAATAATCAAAGCAAAAGGAATATTAAATATAGAGTGTGTGACTTTTTTTGGACATGTTGGAAAAAGCAACAAAGTGGAGCTAAAGGAAGAAAGGATAAACGAAGAGTCTAGCGGATGCCTTACAAGGCAGAGATCCAGTATAGATTAAAGTAACAATAGTTTAAGCAGTTTTAATATACAAATGATAACATATTGGTGCACCTTTAATTCATACATCTGTAACCTTGGGCGACAAAGGAAACTCTAAAAAAGAAACCTATAGGTGCTGATTCGATTGGTACTGCGATTCTGTAAGTATTATGATTTTACAAATATATATCTTTAATATATATTCCTTTTTGTTATAATTCTGGATAAAATCTGCTAATAATTTGCTCCATCCACATGCAATGATTTGCTGTCTGCAAATGTGTTTACAGTGCGCCACCTGTAGAATTATAGAGGAACTAAAAGTTCAAATGCAAAACAGACATACTTTAAATTAAATATCTAGTTTAAAAAAGGAATGTGTGATGATACATGAATTGCTACACAAAATAATCTTGACATGTAACGAAATATGTTTTCCCCAACATCTCCAAAAATATAATTTACTGTATGTTGCTAAAAACAACTAAAAATCTTGGTGGATAATATGTTAACCCCATAGTCAGAAGACACTGAAAATAGTTCAAAGACCTATAAAGGATCACCCACATTAACTCAAGCTGTGAGGAGACCAGTTATTCTTTTGCCCATGAGCACACACTGTATCTGGATCTTATTTAAGCGTTTCCCCCACAAATTGAATACAGGACATAGTGGAAGTTGTTAGGCCAGAGGTATAGGACTTTTTTCTCCCATAAAACTTGTATCCATCACATTATCATTCCTGGGTGTGGTCAGTTTTGTAAACAATGCAAGTTGAAATTTGCTCTACTTCTACCTTGTTCCTCATTTTTTCTCTAATTTGTTAATATATTGAATAAGTACACATTTATTTAATGCTTTATTTATAGGATGAAACTTAACTCCTTCGCATTAGATTTACAGCTCTTCTGCACGATAGGTTTTATGCAGATGAATAAAATATAAAGAACAGCAAAGTAATATATAGCCGTTAAATGAAATAAACCAACCAATTTGTTGTTACAGGGAAGATTGCATCACTAAGAAGGGTGGTGAATCTGCAGCTATTAACTCACATTGCAAAGCTGCTTTAGTCCCAAATTTGGCAAGAGACTACAAAACCTAGGCCAAACACCTGGCTTCTGTGTGAACAAGAACAGCAGAAAGAGTGCATATAAGAAAGTTCTATGAATACCAATATCCTTTTCCCATGTCTTTTTTTCCTCTAATCCCTATCCAAAAATGCAATTTGCCTAAAAACACTGATAATAAAGATAAACCAAGTGTGAAACAGAATATTTAGACTCTGGAAATTCAAACCACCTAGAGCTCATATGTAACATGCTTTTCCTACTTTCCTATTTTAGCATTTTATCCACAGAATTTTAATTCCGCCGGGAACAAAACAGAATTCTACATTATAATAAAACATTTTGTCCTTCCAAGTTTCACTGTTGTACCTCAAAGCAAGAAAATAACTTGTCATTTACCTGGCATTACTGTGATAGCATTTTGTTTTGCAGCTCCTTATTGAGTGCTAACTAATGTAGTAAAATTAATCACATGCAGTATTGTGCAAAACTCTAGAGCCACCTCTTATTTCTTCCTACAGTATGTTGCTTTCAAAGAGCCAAACTTTGTATGTTTTTGATTGATAAATACAGTACTTATGCAGACTTTCTTAGTTTTTGGCTCTCTTTTTCAGTCCAGTCCCTGACCAGTTTCAAAGGAAATTTTTTTTGTTTGTAAAGCCACACAGTGACCAATAAATCATTCAAGTAATTAAAAAAAAATCTAACTTAAGGCAGGAGAAACAGGTGCAGATAATGACGGACGGTCAGGCCGGTGATTAGTATACTGATGATGCTGAATGCTGAGAGGTTGGAACAGACGAGAGGGGAAATGTGGTTGCTGCTGAAGTTGTTACATAAACAACTGGTTTTTGTATTTTTAGCATTTAGTAAAACATTTGTTTCCTTTTCTGTAATTGCTTCTAAATCATTTAATTTCACTTAAAATGGAGAAAGGCGGCAAGGTGGTGTAGTGGTTAGCACTATCGCCTTGCATCTCCAGGGTCCGGGTTCAAATCCCTTTGTGGGTTTCGTCCGGGTACTCCGGTTTCCTCCCACAGTCCAAATATATGCAGATTAGGTTAACTGGTGTTCCCAAATTGCCCATAGTGTGTGAGTGAGTAATATGAAGGAATGAGGAATAGCTCAAGTACTGTATATGTCCATGTCAGTTCTCCATAAAGTAGTCCTGTATAATGTACATACAAATCTGCTATAGCAAGCAATTCTGCATAATAGTTAGTAGTAGGTAATATTGACCCTTTACATGTGCAAGATATTAATGATATACATTTTTGCACTTTGGTCAACATACAGTAGTAGTTCACTAGTCCAACAAAGTGATACAGCTGTATTGTTAGCAGTAGTAGTGCCATAGCATAGATTCAATAATTGCTACAGTACTTAGCTTTTTTTTCACATTAATTAACATTGTAAAGTATTATAACTTTATTCTTAGTAAGTTCTAAGAGTTGTGATAAGAGGTTTTGAATGTACCATTCAAAAAAAATTTTTACAATTATTCTTAATGTATACAGTACCACAAGAATAAAAGCAAAGCAGTAATTAATTACAAATTTGCATAAGGAAGTAAAAGTTTATGTGGATTTGTCACTATATTTACAATCACAGAGAAAATGTCACTGAAAAACCAGCAGTTTGTATTAAAGTGAATACATCCTACCTTCCTTTCTGACAGCTCCCAAGATAAATATGGATAGTAAATTAAATATTATTTACATATTAATTTACATATGTGGTTACATAAGATTAACAAGCACTACTGTACTCTATCTATCTATTGTTTTTAGTAAAACAATCTAAAGTGTGACCTTTTATTTTACCCATACAACTATATTCCCTTCTCTTTTTTTAGCTCAATAGCTGTTCAATATTACCTTAACTGTTTGCGTGCTATTGGCGAGATGAATGTTGTATATTCCATTGTCAGTAATTCCATGTTTGTATATGTCAGCACAATCTCTGAAAATCCTTGTCTTCATCTTAGACAGGCTGGTAATATCTGGCAGGGCAGAAGGTGTGCATTAGATATTAAGAATGTGTGTATGTGAGTTTTTTCATGTACTAAAATAACATGTTGAGCAACGTTACAACTTCCCGTAACCCGGTGTTGAGTAAAAGCATCATTCTCTCATCTTGAAACAAGGCATTCTGGCCCACAGTTGTGTTTCCCAGAAATACACTCTGATGCTTTCCAGACATACATGCTGATTAGAGTTTGGCACTAACCGTTGCACTGGGCGATCATGGCCAGTAGCTGCTGCAGTGTCTCTGAGAGAGTAGCTTGCTGGTGCTGGAGCAGTGTGCTGTTGCGGGTGGAACTGGCCAGCTGTTTCTCAAGCACGGTGACCAGGCGATTCTGTCTGTCCAGAAGCTCCTGCAGCTGCTGCTTTTCCCGCTGGATAGCCTGTAGCTCTTGGCTGTGTCTGTCCTCTAAGGCAGTGAAGCGCTCCTCCAGATATCTGTTTTAGAGAAAAAGGATTCCTATTCGATATCATTCTGTGATGTTATCGGTGTTCAAAACCATTATGTCATTGTTGACACAATATTTAAAACAATCATATTTATGTTCATATCTACAAGGCCAGAATGGCACACGTGTTTTTTATTTTTTCTTAAATATAAATATATTAACAGGTATATTTCCACTTGTTTATGTTAAATAAAAAATTAACTGAATATACTGTAACCATAAAAAAATATGATTGCTAATATGATGTAAAATATCTTGTCTGACAAGTGTATTTACTGTAGGATTCATTTTGGCAAACCCTGCTGTAACTGTCACCATTATATTGTTTATTCCATTCATATGATGTGTTTCCCCTTTTTAAGATCTGTGACGCAATCGTGGATTTATTCAAGCTATATTTCCTGCTTATACATTATTTAACTCACAATATTTTGAAGTACCTTTTACAGTAGTTTGAAGTCTCAGTAGTTATGTACTTTACACATCATGCTGAAATGCTCTGATCAGAAACAAAGATTCTTAAGCAGTGTGGCAAGCATGGACATCTTGTATCCCAATGAAGGCTAAAAGTCTGACTTTAATTTGATGTGAACTTGATAAGTTAAAACTTACTGCAGACTGAACGACTTTTTCTAGCATGCACCCAACAAGGTATTTTTCTGATTTTCTGATCGTCTGTATTTTACTTTGATAAAATTTCATTCTACATGCAGTGTATGCGATTATTTTATGTTTAGCTAATACGGTCCATATTTTCTCATCAATATTGATTCCAGATAAACAAGTACCAAGAAAGCCACTCGTGTCTGCCAGTGCTTGGATGGAATTATACCTAGCACACGAAGTACAATCTGACCTGGTCAGCCTCTTACACCCACTTGGCCAGCTTGTTAGTGCTACCAAAGACAAACAGATTTTGAATGTATTAATACAGTCAGAATGCTTGTGTGGAAAAGTAATACAACCAAGTTTGGTATTCAGAATGTGTCATTAAATTATTTAAGGCTCAATCCTTTCATTTCATTGTCCATAGGGTTTTCTTGGCAAGGATATCAGAGTGGGTTGCCATTTGCCTCTCCAGAGGACCATCTACTGGCAATTTGGAAATGCCAATAAGCCTAATCTGCCTGTGTTTGGACTGTGGGAGGAAACCGGAGTACCCGGAGGAAACCCCTTTAAGCACGGGGAGAACATGAACATTCTTGGGAAAGAAGGGCATCTTTCCTTACAAAAAAAAATTACCTTTGTTTTCCCCTTATGGAATAAACCTCCAGTACTTTATTACTTATCCATATGCACAGAGTGTAGCTACTGTAGCTCCCTAGTAACTTTCAACCAGAAACCTTGTCAATCCTGTTTCTACCTATTGCAGCTAGTATCTAATAAAATTTTACTAGTACTATGAGATGTGTTTGTTTAATATAAATAAAATAATAAAACTATTAATTTAATAAATCAAATATGTAATAAGTAATCTTAATGGTGACTTTGAAAATCTTTATTGCACAAAAAGGGTTATTTATGTGTAATAAGTGTGATCATGCAAATCAACAATGATTTTCTTTCTTTGTTAATCCATATTTCTAGCCAGACTTCCTCTACCTCACATAAATACAAATTCTTTTAAAATGGCTACTCCTTTGAGTAGCTGCTGAAACTAAACATCCCTTAAACACCTGGCTGGTCCAAGCTTTCACAGATGGTGCTGGTGACTGGCTTTCTCCATCAAACCCGAAGACAGCACTGACAGTGTGTGAGTATGCATTTTAATGTGCTCCAAATTAAGGCAATAAATCCGATAGGCATGCTTTTTATGACTCTTATTAATGACTTTATGGCAGTTACACAT
Source organism: Leiocassis micropogon (assembly GCA_028565275.1). Taxonomy (NCBI): domain Eukaryota; kingdom Metazoa; phylum Chordata; class Actinopteri; order Siluriformes; family Bagridae; genus Leiocassis; species Leiocassis micropogon. The sequence continues at coordinate 8,707,230 of JAOVVA010000030.1, read as the reverse complement.
TGAAATGATCCAAACATATGGACTGAACAAGCCACTTTTGGCATTTCAGGAAACATAATTCTCCAAATTCCCTTCACAACTCACTTTCCTTGTACTTCCAGAGGGCCTCATGTTAATAGACACATAGGAATACTTTACATTACATGGAATACTTATTTTCATAAGGTCCAGTGATCTTAGTTTTACAATTCATAAGTTACGTAACATAAGAATTTATATAGTATTACAATGTCTACCATACACTGCTACTCCCATAGTGACCTCCACATCTACTTTAGGAAAAAGTGCAGATGTGCAACAGGTGGTGTGTGAGTGGGTGGGGATCTGTGTTTGTCTAGGCCAGTATTGTTCAGAAGCTGGAATGCTAAACAACTGGAAAGAAAAGTCAAAACAAACAGAACTCTCACACCAGTAAGGGTTGTCCTCGATCCTTTGACCTCCTCAGAGTGGGCTTCCTCTGGCTGTGCCCTGAACAGCTGGAAGATTCTGACTATAATACAGCTACCCACTATAATACAGCTATGATATGCTTTGTTCCCTCTGCACTTTACACATCAGAACAGAGAAAGCTCAGTGTGGAGATCCCTCACGCCCCTGGACATCTTTACCTGTTTTTGTCATTTAGACGAGACACCTCTTGGGTCTGTTGCAGGAGTTGCTTTTCCAGTCGCTTGGTGGAGAGAGAGTACTCCAACAGCTGGATCTCCAGTCGACTTGTTTGATTCAGTACCTGCAAATGTCACCAGATTATGGTTAATATGCAATAAGCTCAAGTTCTTGTTTTATTCATAAATACGGATGCCTACAGTATATTCTTCAGCATAAGCTATACAAGGTAAAAAGAAACCTTTTGGCAACACAGATGCAAGCTAAACACTTTTTTTGTTGTTATACAGTATATTTCTTCAGATTACACTGTAAGCATTTTTAAAAGGTAGTAAATTTGAAATGATACAATTTATGGTTTGCATGGTTGCATATGTTTTTAGTGCAATATAATAAATGTTAACGAATCGAAGGACCTTTTATTGTTTTGATTTCTATTTGCTGTAACATTGTCTTTACAGGAAATCGTGTTTTATCCAAGCGATTATTTTACCATGTGTATAACCCCAACTTGTTCTATTTTTACAGCTGTAGCTGTAAAAACAGATAAAATAATAATTTTACAGCTACACTAACATAATAAACATATGTCATGACAATCAGTTAAATATTTTTCAGGTTGCACTAATATGTTGAGTGGATGGCTGACAAAGGGAGGGAAACACACACACACAGTACAAAATCAGTGGATCTGTTTTGTTAGGTGTTTTTTTTTATTTTTTAACCAGTGTCTCTCATTTTAACAAATTTGGATTTTGCATTCAGTCCTACCCTTGCTGCAATAGCTGATTAATCTTACATCTTACATGGTTTCACTAGATTTTAGATCAGCCCGATTTTATGAGTCACCTGAGTCTCCACGTTTGTAAGTTTCCGTGTGTGTTCTGCTGACTGGCTAAGCAGATTGGTTCCTATCTCCAACATGGTTGCTGTCTGAGTGTTAATGGCATTCCTCTGCATCTCCACCATCTCCAAGCGCATGTTCTCCTGGATGTAACTCTCCAGCTGTGAGCATGACAAAGGAAACACCAGTTAGGTCAGACCACCATCCTTGTTCAAATATGCATCTGTTTTTCCCTAAGAATCCATTACAACTGGATAACAAAAAAGACTTTTCAACATGTAGCAGAAAAAATAAATCATGCACATTGACATACACGTATATTTGTTTTTTTTTTTATTTTTGTTCAACAAAACTTGGCACTCATTTGATTATCCTTAAATGTGTGTTTTTTTTTCTTTTGAATGTTTATGTCCCATTCATTTTTATTCTCAGCAACAGCGTAACCTTTTGAAGAATGATTTTAAGGATTTGAAGATATCAGAAGGCACAGAAAGCTATTAAGCTAGTAAAGATAACTAAACATCAAACCTTACAGACAAATGGATAATATCACATATATCCTTATCCATCTGTCTCCTTTTATATCCAAACAGATAAGCCTAGATGATCACTGAAATCCTGGACGCCTTCTCAACTTTTTATTAAGTTTATTATTTGCTGTCACTAATTTTTTTTTCCTGGATAATAGTGGGAATGTAAGCTACAGATTTTTATGCAGACTGATGTTCAGACTCTGGCATTTTAGCTTTTCAGAGCAATAGCATATGGCAGACAAATTGACTCAGAATCCATTGTATATGTAATTCTAACCACATCCTGGTCTTTTACTTTAATATTTTCTCAATGAAACAGTTTTTCCAGAGTTTTAGCAGTAGAAACTGCTATACTGAAGGGTGACATACTATATATACGCCTCAGGAAAAGAAAAGTGGTATGATGTTTATTATATTGAAATATTATTAATAATATTATCATATATCAATATATGTAAATTTAGTATTAAAATATTTATAAAAGATTTTCTTTTTCTGAAGTGTGTGCATACATTTGTTTGGCTGACTCTGTGTGTGTGTGTGTGTGTGTGTGTGTGTGTGTGTGTGTGTGTGTATACAGTATGTATATATATATATATATATATATAAGTACACACACTTAGTACACACACTTAACATCACACCCATATATAAGGATAATATGAATATGAATAATATGAAAAGCTTTGCATCTTGGCAGAATTAAACAGACAAAGAAAGAGACTGGCATATGAAACTTAAACTGATTTAAACTGTAGAATTGCTAAAATGCCACATCATAATTGCTGGCTGCCTTACATAAATTATAGGAAACATTGTTATAACAAAGCCCTGTTTAATAAACTGGCATCCAAACACATACACTTCAATATTGAGTTGGTCCCACTTTTGCAGCTATAACAGCATCCACTCTTCTTGGAAGGCTGTCGACAAGATTTTGGAGTGTTTCTGTGGGAATTTGTGCCTAGTCATTCTGTAGACCATTTATAAGGTCAGGCACTTATGTCCATTCTAGTAAAACCCAAAGGTGCTCGATGGGGTTGAGGTCAGGGCTCCATGCAGCCCAGTCAAGTTCTTCCACACCGCACTTAGCAAGCCATATCTTAATTGTCCTTGCTTTGTGCACTGGGGCACAGTCATGTTGGAATAGAAAAGAGCCTTCCTTAAACTGTTGCTGGAAGCATAGCATTGTCCAAGATGTCTTGGTTTGCTGAAGCATTAAGATTGTCCTTCACTGGGGATAAAGTTGAAACACCTGAATTCAATAATTAACAGATTTGGCCAAATACTTTTGTCCATATAGTGAATATGTTATAAGAGCAAGCACCTACTGCAGAGGATAGAGATCATGTTTGGAAGCCATTTCTGTTATATGATTCCTGTCTGAGTCAACTGTAGTGATGAACAAGAGAAAACATACTGTAGGTACTTGACTTTATGAGAAATTGTGAATAATCTAACTTAATCTAACCTTTTAATCTTACACATGAAAAAAAAAACATTTTAGTTTTTAAAAAAAAGAGAGTTCACATTTCGAACAAGAGAGTTCACATTTCACAACACAGTTTTATATATCATCACACATACTGTACTGTAGCCCAGAGGAAGAAAGAATCAAGCAAGATTTAACCAGGAAAAAAAGAAATAAACCTTTGTTTCTTGTATTACTCCTTTGGGACTGTGTAACAAAAACGTATGGCTTGTCCAAATGTGTTGAGTTTTCATGACACCCCAGAGGGCTGCATAATCAAGTGAGATAATAATGAATGTGAAATGGATAAGTAATTTGAAGTTTGACCTTTAGCTAAAACCTCAGTTAGAATAATGTCTCTGCAAAGCAAAAAAACTATGCCTTGTGCAACCAGGCAGTACAACCATGTGTCAACACAGCTTGAGGTCAAAACTTTTTGTGCAGTAGTAGTAGGCAAAGTAGTAGTAGTAGTAGTAGTAGTAGTAATAATAATAATAATAATAATAATAATAATAATAATAATAACTTGTCTTTTAGGCTTTTCAAATATTGCCTGACTTTTTAATGTAATATTGTCTTTACTGTGCCAATTAAAAGCCTTTACAGACAAAAGGAGAAACGGACCTATACATAATCAGATATGGTGCATACTGTAGTTTGACCTCAGACATTCAAGTGTTCTTGCTTGTGTGTACACAGCACTTTCCCTCTTGCCCTCCTCATGTGTTTATAGCAAAGCCTCACAAAAGAGCCAAAGTTTCCACCACGGCACACTCCAAGTGTCATACAAACAGCAGGCCTCTTCCCAGCTGGGCTACTTCAAAAACAAAAGGCCACCCTGACTGGCTGTGTCAAAATCTTACTGAATTAAAAACAGAAGTATGCATAAGATTTCCTTAAGAGTTTTATGCACATTTATTCCACAGCACTCTTGAATTCACAAATCTGACTGGTCGGAAGGTGTGCATTATTTTTGTATAACCACACAGCTTAGACAGTAGTTTCAGCTGTAACATAAATTACAGGTTATTATTAATGCCCTCATCCTAATATGTTATTGTTTCTATAGTGACAGCTCATACACATGGACTTGTATGCTGGATGAAAAAGGGGATTTTGTTGGCTGTTGGATATAATTAAAATTATAATATGATATTAATTTTCATTCTCCATACCGTTTATCCTGTACAGGGTCACGGCAGGCCTGGAGCCTATCCCAGGGAACTCTGGGCACAAGATGGAGTACACTCTAGACACTCACGTATGCATTCACATACAGTATAAAAGGCAATTTGAGAATGCCTAATCTGAAAGTCTTTGGACCGTTGGAAGAAACTGGAGAACCTAGAGGAAACCCATCAAGCATGGGGAGAACATGCACACAGACATGGGAGAGGAATCAAACCTTCGACCCTGCAGCTGGGAAGCCACGATGATGACCACTATGTGACTGTGCTGCCTATAATATGATATAAAATGTTTAAATTTAATTCAATATCAGTTAACATAATACAGATCATTTACTCACTCTCACTCACTGGAGACCAATCCATCACAGGGCACACACATACACACACACACACACACACACACACTCACACACTACGGACAATTTGGGAACACTAATTAACCTAATCTGTATGTTTTTACTGTGGGAGGAAACCGGAGTACCCAGAGGAAACCCACTAAGCATGGAGAGAACATAAAAAACAAAAATAAACATAAAATACAAAAATAAACAGACTTTTTTTTTATGTTGCTGTTTAAAAATGATTTTTATTTTATTTTATTTAATCGATTTAATGTGGCAATGTTTTTGTTAGGAGACATGTATTTACAGTAACATTCATGGAAGGAATCTCAGCTGTTAATGCTCTGAAACAGTTACAGTGCTTTGCAGAGTTTCCCAGCACAGTAAACGTCTTCAGAACAGAGGAGTTTACACTTTCTGGTCTCTAAGTGAAGTTACAAGCTGCATTTGGG
>JAOVVA010000030.1:8685242-8701693 GCA_028565275.1 Leiocassis micropogon | reverse complement strand
GGGGGGGAATGAATCATAGTTATAATGTAAGTGATCAAGAATGGAACTCGCTTGTCTCTCAGACATTCCACAAAATCAAATCTCAGCCATAAACACTTAAAATGTGACATGTTGTACATTAATAATTTCAAAGTTGTAATCATTTGCAAAATCGCTGCAGTATGTGGAGCATAACACACTCCAGATCACTTCAACTTAGCAACAGCACTCTGCTTCATGTTGTGCCCCAAAGCCAGCATGACCTATTTTTGTATAATAGCATGGTCTGTCATGTGGTATTCTTTACTCTTTACTTAGTGATATCACTATGATAAACTCCAAATATTATCACCTGATTCTCAATGACTAGATCACTTAGCAAATTCAAAAGAAATGTAGAATTTGGTTTGCTACCTCATGTCTAATAATTAGATTTGAATGTTCATTTAAATTAGCATTAGCATTACAGACCAAAACAACTTACTAGCTAATTTAAGAAGCTAACATTCTGTACAAAACCAATGAAATTTTAATAATATAAAAAATTAGAAATGTTCTTAATATAAATTTTAATAATATAAAGAATATAAAGTTAACTTGTTAAGTCAACAAATACTTTAGCTTTGATGGTGTCAGGTCAAAAACCAGAACCAGCTAGAAACTCTTTTGCAAAACAGACCACAGTCTACAAATATGGCCCAAAAAGGACTAAACTTGCCAACACTTGTCAGCCAGCAGACTTCTAATCACAAACACCTATTCACAATCTCCTGCACACAGGACTCCACTCACATATCCACTTTGTAAGTTAATGCTCAGTACTGTATGCTCCTACGTGACTTTACTTAGCCTTATTTATGTGGGGGTTTTTTTTTCTGATTTTGCATTATACCTGGTTTATGATTCTTGCTTTTGTTGATGTTTGCTGATATTGCCTGATTTTCTTCCTAGTTTCTGGATCACAATTTTTCAACTTAGTCACAGTGCTGGTTAGCACTGTGGCCTCACGCTTCCAGGATCGAGGGTTCGAGTCCTGCCTTCGTGGTTGTGGGCGTGGAGTTTACAAGCGTGCTTGGTGGGTTTCCTCATGGTAATCCACTTTCCTTCCTCAGTCCAAAGACATGCAGGGCATTTAATTAGCATTTCCAAGTAGTGTGAGTGAGTGTGTGTTGGAATGCATCTGCACCCAGTCAAGGGTGTACCACACTCCAGCTCCCCCCCCCCCCTCCCCCCCCCCCCATCATGACCTTGAACAGGGTAATGAGTAGAGAATGAGTGAGTGCGATTATTGAACTCATGTTTTGCATTTGTTCATGAGCTTCTTCATTAAAACTTCAAATTGCATTTGCATCTTATGACAGATGGCAACTATTAAAGCCTGATGTTTGATTTCTATGTCTGAGGCAAATCCTGTATGACTCCAGCAAAAGATGTTTCACAAAGGGGATAAAAAAAAACATCAGTTCAATTTGATTAATTTGTGCAAAATATTTTGAACATCAAAATAAGAGTTGTAAGTTTGTTCTTTTTTCTCTTTGGTATTTACTTAAGTAAGCATACAAGTTTTTTTTTTTTCATTTCAATTATACTTGAGTAAAGTACAGAGCTTCCAAAATAGCACTTAAGCAAAGTAATGACGTACATTTACAAATGTAATTTCGTCCAGTATTTCCAGCGAAAAAAAATTTTTAATATGAGAGATATTTTTATGTATATTGAATACATTTTAAAAAGCATATATTCAAAACAGTGATATAATAAAAACAGAGACAAATTCCAATGCATGGTAGGGCTAAAAAAGGATCTGGCTTGAGACAAGGTTGAACCTTTTGTATATTTCCCTTCCAGCTTACCCAGACTAATCTCCCTGGTACACATCGTCATTAGTTGTGTTTACTTTGGAATGAGAGACAGAAAGATGGATGCAAGGGGGTTGCTCTGAAGTAAGGAACTGAGAGATGCATTTGGCTTAAATCCTTGCCCTGCTTTGAAGCCAGACTTGAATTTGAGAATCAAGGCTTCCTAGTGGACCATTTCATATACAACATGATGTGGTTGCAATGGAGGTTGATTAAGAAAAACCTATGTAAATATTAACATTATTTTAACAGATGTTATCAGAGGATATATTATGGGCTGGGAAATTATAACATTTTAAGAGAACAAAGTGAGTTCTTTCTCACCTTCTGCAGCCACAATGTGTTGTTCTCAGTGGCACTCTCCAGGCTTTCAAGCTTTTTCCCTGTCTGGACGGCATCAGGGGGCGAGGGCGAATCTCTCTGCAGGGAATTGCCCACCCGGAAGTTTCCAGGTGATGGGCACTGCTCCACCTCTGGCAGGATGAATGTGTAGCTACAGGGGCCATGCTGCACCTGGTGCTGCTTCCTTTCTGTGCCAATTGCTTCAGCCACCATAAGTGCCACGTAGCCCAGACTCAACAGCCAGCCCATGCCTGGACAAATCGCAAAAAAAAAAAAAAAAAAAAAACAGAGCACTGTTCACAGGTTGAAAAGCAAGGTCCTAAATGAGGTTGTTGCAGGATTATTTCTTTCCCTCCTCCAGGTTCAGCTTGTGCCTTTTCCTTTTTCAGTGTCTTCTCTCCTTTTTTTCTTCTTTGGCTGTCACGATGCTCCAGGGGAAGCTCTTTTTATGACATTACACACAAAAAGCTATACTGTTGCATCAAGAGCAGCATAGACAGAACAGCTTGTTTCCTATTTCTGATCCAGTCAGTGCTGTAGATAGCTCAATACAGGAAACATGCTGCAAACACACTCCGTGTTTATTTACTCGAGGAATTGGTTTCAGCCCCCACTTTTTGTCGAAGCCGCTCTTGTGAGAATGGCTTAGGAGATGATTTCTGGACTCAAGGGCTTTTGGACAGAGTGCCAGAGCTCTTGGAGTAGCAGTCTACCTTAACATCCTCTCTCTTGACACACAATCATTCAACCTCCCTCCATCAACCTACTCCTTCTTCTTCTCTCTTCTTCTCTCTTTCTCAGGAGTTGGTTGTGGAAGCCACAAAAATGCACCAGGCACCCACGACAATAGCCCAAGCAGAGAACATTCTCTTCTCATTATACCTCCTCCTCCTGTTTCTCTCACTCACTCACTCTCGCTTTTCTCCTCCCTCCCCAACCCCTTACCATCACTTGCTCACTGCAGTGGGTCTCTATGTTAGAGGTAACAGAGTTCACAGCTGCACCTCTCAGTTATAGCTGATAAATGTATGAATGTAATTCATTCTTTATATAATTGACTTTGTAGAGTAAATTGATGATATCCATAGCTGTACTTCTATTCCCCAAGTGTGAACTTTACCCCTTATGGTACACACACATACACAAATAAGCCTTAATTAAGTTTGTAAGCAACAGATTGGTGGTAAAATATGAAGTGTTTGCATACAATCAATTTATATTCATTTAAACTAATAGTTTCTGATACCTTTTTAATTTTAAATGAATTAAAAATAAATCTTATGTCTCGTCTCATTGTTTATGGCATGGTTTCAAGTAGGTTTTTTTTTTTATTATGTACAACATTTGATGATCTTTTCATGTTTAATTCAGAGCATCCATAATGAGAGTATACTTCAGGTAGAAATATACCTATCTAGTGTACAAACAACTAGTTATTAATATTTTATGATCACCATAATTCACTTGGTAAGTTTAAGAAGAAAAAAAAACAATAAAACCATACAAATTAAATTCACATTCTCCCAAATTACTGACTGAATTTTATAAATGTTTACAGGAATCAGGATGATCTAGGCAGGATCATTTGATTTGTAACTATGCGCATCATGTTGCCAACATAAACAGATTTATTCTCTTGCAATTCTCCTCCAATCTCAGAGCAGAATTCGTTCTTCTCTCATGCCCCTGTCTCATTCTGTTACCTTATATATCTCCACCACGGCCACAATTACGCATGTCCTGTTGCATCCTTTACTTCAGCAGCTAAATGGAAACAGTATGCTAGGGTTGGGTAATAGGGTGTGATGTGGTTTTATTTAATTACATCATTACAATATGGTTGGGAATGTGTTGTTATTAAATGAATAATCCTGATAAAAGCAATGAGTAATTTAGCTACAGATGTGTGTGGTATGTTTGCTCAATAGCCTAAGGTGATGTCACAAGAGCTCATAATGAAAATCAATGGATTATAAGCCAATGTGTAGCCCTACTGTCTATTTCTGAGATTTCTGAGCTTTCCGTTCATTCATTCTAGACTGCATATATGTTTTAAACTCCTATGGATATTCGAATGGTATAGTAGTAATCATTTTGTTGTGTTTCTCACTCAGTTACTGTACAACAGTTTCTTTTGTTATACTGTACCCAAAACTACTTTCAAAATAAAAATCACATCCTGCATGTGCGAAATGGTGGTTTAAGGCCTTGGGCTGTTCTCATTCAAATGCTTTATTGTCTTATAAAGATGTAGGAAGATATCTTCATCCTAAAAAAAGTGTGTCACAGCCAAAAAAAATCTGTTAAACTGAGCTAAACCACAGCTGAATAGGATAGCACTTCGAGCCCCGGAGAATGAACTGTCAAATCGCCCACTCCTACTTCCTTTCAACAACATAACATAACAGTGAGCACATTCGCAGTCGAGTTTTCATTTATCATAAAGCCTGTCTCCAGCACCATATATATAGTCATTACTGCTGATAGTCTACAGTACCTTGTTTACAACAGTCTTCGATGGGGTGAATGGGAACGGTCATCCCTATTAAAACTTGGTCTATGTATTGAGGAATAGACAAGCTTAATGAATTCTTCTTTCCTTTCATAATGAGTGAGTGATGAGTCACTATATCCTCATTTAGTGTAGCTTGTGTTAGAAGAGATTCTATTTTGTTATCCACCCATATTTGTCCCATTCTCCTCTCTGTATGTGACATGAACCAATCGGTCATATGTGACAAGAAAGTGCTGTGCTTGGCCTCGTAACGTAAGCCTAGTCACGAAGGCTTTGTTGCTTCAACATGGAAGAAGAGTTCATGAGAGTGCATTTACTGTAGTGTTAAAGCAAAGGAAGTCAATAATTTCCAGATACCTACCCTGTCTCGTCACCGTTGGACAGCTTGTCGGGCCATTTCTTGGGTAAATCCTTTATTTAGCTACTTTTACTCATGTTTTACCAGGAATTTTAGCTTTTAAAGTTCAGCATATGACTCAGGCTTTACTGAAACTCAGGCTTTACTTTTTTAAAAGCTTTCCGCACATCTATGAGCACGGTTTTAACAATATAAAAGTAAATAAACTTCACTTACATGAATACATTGCAAGAAACACGTTGGACATTACAAGAAAACCAAAAGAAAAAAATTACAAGAACCACAGCAGGCATGATGTATTAAAATAATACCAGAAATATATTACAAGAAAAATAATCTCTATGTGTAAGAGCATGAAGGAGTGTGACTACAGTTATACTGCTGGCAAATTTTTACACTAAATCATTTAAAATGTCAGCCTGTATCGTTCAAAATTTACATGATGTTTCACCTCTGATCTAAACTGGGGTGCTTTTGTTTTTGGTGTTTTTCAGTGCCATTTAAACTGCCTTAAAACGATCCAAGATCACCATCATCATTTTTCCTGGCTGTTTAGATCAGTCAGCCACTGTAAATAAATGGTTTTACAGTCTCCATAAAAATTGAAAAATCTGAAGCTCTTTTTCTTAATATCAGACACCCAGGAGGGCTTTTGCTCTCTTTCTGTCTCCATCTCTCTCTTTCTCTCTCTCGCTCTTATTCTGTATTTGTGTTCTTCTGCCTTTATTTTATAGCAGTACTTTTTTTTTGTTCAGTTCTCAAGTAACCCCATTTGCTCAGATAAAAATAAATCTTATTATCAATGCTTGTCATTTATAATTAACTAAAGTAATCAAGTACAGTAAATGGCAAAATAAAATTGCAATAATTTAGTTACAGATTCCAGCTTTGTTGAACCAGAAATGGAACCCCTTCCCTCATGTTCTGGGTAATTAAATCACTTTTATATTTGGTTATTAAATCAACTATTAAATTATAGATACTGGGAATGTAAGCAGCTAAACCTAAATCTATTAGATTTCACAGGAGGTCCCTTAAATTTCAAGCATGTGTTTTGGCGAGGGGGGGGCACTATAGTGATCATGAATATGTGTGTTGTGTATCGGTCCTAATGAGCTTGAACATTTTAGCACTGTTATATTTTGGGGGCACATGTGGCCAGTTCTGTGTAATTAATACAAAGCATTTTATGGTTGAAAAACATATTGGAGACAGCTGCATTTCTACCCTTGCTCTTCGGAATGAATAGTGTCAGGAAATGAGTAGCCCCAATTCATTTCTTACCCACTCATGCCACCCTGCAGAGCTCTACCAAAACAACATACAGTAGGTCAACAGATTTTAGAACAGAATATGAATGTGTGAATGTTAAGCATGGAAAAAAAAAAAAAAATATATATATATATATATATATATATGTTTAAATATAACTTGTGATCGTGGATGTACGACTTATATTAAACCACAAATACAATAATGTCTTGAATATTTTAGCTGTGAATATGTACTACACACATTCCTAATGAACTAATAATGAACTAATGAGCTTTTTTATGCTGTGCTTTTGGTGTGCATAAGAGTGTTTTAATGAACTTGTATGGAGTTTTGTATAAAGTATTCAAAGAGCCTTTTACAGTATCATTTATTTTTTTCCATTTTCTCCTGAATTTGGTGCCATGCCAGTTCCTAGTCACCAGCCAGCTCTCCCCTAATCACACAAGAGCTACCAGCTGGGAGGGGTGAAAGCATTTCACCCATCTGCACTTGACTGCACACTCACAGGAATGAGAGCTATAAGAGACAATAAAATATAAAAAGAATAGGAGAAAGCTTTTGTTTCTTGTCAATTTTTAAATGAATGAACAAAAGAATTAATATTTTGAAAACATAATAAAGTGATATACTAGTGAGCAATGGTATTTCAGCTAAAGTAACTTACCTGTTAAACTTCCAGTTAATGTGTCCACAGAAATATGTGTATTTGTGTACACAATTGTGTTCCTGTGTCTGGATTATTTGATTAATACAGCCAATAATGTGAAGAGGTGGGTAGTAATGAGTTACATTTACTTGAGTAACTTTTTGAAACAAATGTAATCCTATGATTAGTTTCAATGCACCATACTTTTTACTTTTACTCGAGTAGATTTATAAAGAAGAAACACTACTCTTACTCTGCTACATTCGGCTACACTCGACTCGTTACTTTTCTAACCCTTTATTTCACACATGACTGTGTTTCGCCAATCATACATAGCGATGATAATCACATGACTCTGTTTGACCAATCAGCCGCAGTAACAACAACTTTATGTAGTCACATGACCACACACAAACTGGCGGCATAGCAGGAGAAAAACTTCAGCCATGCTAGACAGGGAATGAAAACATGAAATTAGCAGAGGCATCTGTCTCCAATGCTACAACAGAAAGGAATGAACACCCCTGGCCTCATGTACAAAGCATGTTTCGCTTACACACAGTGCAAAAGAACAGCTTCATACTGTGGTGTCTTCTCTGTCTGCCAAAACAAACAGACACTTTAACATATAAAAACCCGACTTCTAACCTGAGGAAACATGTCTTGGTTTCATTAAATGTTGCACTGTTAGCACATATATATAATTATTACAATAATATATTATTATAATTAAAAAAAAAATTATCTAACATTACGATTGAAACAGTTAGTCAGTACCTGAGTAGTCTTTTCACCGAATACTTTTTTACTCTTACTTGAGTAATATTTTGGATGAGTACTTTTTGCTTCTACTTGAGTAATATTATTTTGAAGTACATCTACTCTTACTTGAGTAAATGTTTTGGCTACTCTACTCACCTCTGCTTATGTGACTTTATGTTGATCTGTTGGTGTGTATAGATTCACTTTACTATGTTACAGCCTATGTGGTGTGATTTTTTTTTTCTCTTAGTGTGGTGCTCTGAAGCATGTTTTTAAAACCATAAATCTGTTGGTGGACTTTTAAATGTATTATTCACAAAATGTTAAGAATGTCATCGAGAATTAATATTCGTATGCACACAATAGGTTGATTGCTACTGAAAAACCTTTTTCCTGTTTATTTTTTGGCCAGAAATGCAACTTAAAAAAGCTTGAAAATTGGTGGAAAATGCCTGAGAAGGTCACAAATATGAGTGCTTAAAATAGGTCACATTTTTTAAAACCGTTTTCAGTTTCTGCATTCTGATTGGCTAGGAAAATGCACTTCCACAAAGAGGTGTTTTAGGGACAGTTCATTTAAAGCTACATTGAAGGAGCACATTTGGAAAATTAAGAAAATTAAGGATCCCAGAATCCAGGAAGTTCTATTTCAGCTGAAAAGTTAAAAGTTTCCAATTAAAATAAAAAATAAAAAATGGTGGGTTTTTTCTGGGTCCCCTGGTTTCTTCCCACAGTTCAAAGACATTCAGATTAGGCTAACTAGCGTTCCCTAATTGCCCATAGTGTTTGAATATGTGTGTATGTGTGTGCCCTGCGATGGATTGGCACACTGTCCAGAGTGTACCCTGCCTCGTGCCCCATGTCTCCTGGGATGGGCTCCGGGCCCCCCACGACCCTTTATACAGGATAAAGCGGTATAGACGATGAGTAAGTAAGTGAGTAATTATTTACAAATTGACAGTAATTGAGAACAACAAGAAAATGTACAGTACCTCCTTTTTGAGCTTAAAATAAATAAGTGTGGTTTTGCAAATTTTACACACACATCTTATGCAGCTAAACAGGCAAACTACAGCACTGCAGAAAGTCCTGTATGGTGTCTACCCTGAAAATGCTAGAGAAATTTGCTAATGGATACATACGAGCTATAAAGATTCTCTGTCACTGCCGCTAAGACAGTGCTATTAAGTCATCTACAACATGTTCAATGATTTAAATAATTTAATTTGGAAAATGGGCTTTTGGGAAATATAAAGTGTGTAACTCTTAAATGGTGTGTACGTTAGTCCAATAAAAGTTGTAGTATAAAAGTTATTTTTATGATACATGAGAGTGTATGTAAGTACAGCATGCATCTAAAATACTGTATTAAATGTTGAAATAAAATTTAACATCAAATGGAACAAATTTGGAACAATTGCTGCATGTGTTAAGAAGCCAACTATATATTTTACAACTTTCATTGGCTCTTGGCATGGCCTACTGTATTTTCTTCTGTGAACTGTATATTATATTACAAATCTTATAGTTCCAGCTATTTGAGCTATTAATTAATTATGCAACACACTCATTCAAACCACAAGTTTAAATTCTCTGCCCGTATCCGTATCATTAGTTCCTCTATCTGTTTTATCACTTGCAGGTATTAGAAGCAAATGATTATACTTTTTTCTTTACTTTGAGATACGGATTTTACCATCACATGTCATTCTTGGCTCCAGGAAAAGCATACAGCAGATATAATGAAAGCATTAATTCAAATTTCAAAGCCTTTGAGGATTTTGTTTAATATATTTAATAAGAACAGCACACACGAGTTGAGCAAATGGAGAAATTAGGAAGCTGTTGAATTTTCTGCTGAAGTTTACAGAGTACAAAGAGTTGATTTATTCTGTTAGATAAAGGTTTCGTGATAACAGATGGCTGCATAAACTGTAACTATGGTGCACTTTTTGTATAACCAACACAAGGAAAGTGGAAATGGTGCAATATCCTATTATTATTATTTGAGGATGATTCCTTGTAATGCTTTCATAGAAATATGTTAATATATACAGTAAAAGTATGTTGAGTTAAACAAAATGTTTAAAAAGGATCTAAAAATGAACACCAACATGGTTGCACTCATACTTGCAGATTTATAACAATTCACTCTCAGGATAAGATGCAAAGGATAAAGATGAAGGGCTAGCATGCATATTTTTCTTTAGAAACTATAACCAAAGTGAAACCATAACACACCAGTTTGGCTAAATTTATGTGGGTTCATATGAAACTGAGCATGAATACATAGATAATCTTTCAGTCCCAGTTCTTTATGAGAAGGTAATTTGAAGGCTGAGGTTGAATTTATTTGGCCACTGAGATACGTTCCCCCACAGATTTAGTTCTAGCTTAACATTCTTCATCCCTTTTAGCCACCCAAACTTGTAAATCATGTAGCCATGACTCACTCCTGTTTTCTTTTTTTCTTTTTTTCGTGTTTCTAATGACTTGCTGACTTTCCTCACAAAACTCATATATGACTGATTACCACTCATTATTCTAAGAAATCTATACACTACCAAGATCTCTAAAATGTGATTCTGTCAGCAGATGGCTATATTGTCATGTTAAATTATACATGTGCAATTCGAGAAGCTGTCCTCAGCATCAATTTAATATTGCTGAGCTGGGGGTACTTTTTTATTAAGTAATAACTACTGCTCCAGCTGAGGGCTGGATTAATTCCAGCAATACCTGTAATTTATATCGATTCTTCCCCAACATACCCATTATAACCTTTTTAATTTTCAACAGTAAAAGATATGTATGTCTTAGCAAGGGCAGAACTTTGGGTTTAACATTGAGGGGGTTGAGATGTCCACCAGCGGGGGGAGTGTCCTTAGACATATCCCCCCTTTCCCCCAAAAATGCAATGTATCAATTTATTGCTCCCGTATTAGTAAAATAAAATATACGTCATATTGAGAAGAGATTTGTTGCATTTTAAACGTAAACGTAGTGGTTGTTCTCTTTTTCTCTTTTCATTGTTTATGTGCTTGATGCTGCCTTGGAGGATGGAGAATGTTATTGTTTGCTTGTCAATTCCATTGGAAGTCACTTTATTAGGCAACAATTAGCAATCATAATTCATCATGATTGTACATTATTTCGGGGGGGGGGGGGGTTGTACGGACAGTTTGGATTATTTATTGATGTATTTATTTGGCTGGCTATTCAAACTGTGTTATGTGTCATTGGTCTATGATACAGACCATTTGGTTTTTCTTAAGATGTGTGAATACCAAACCCTTGAAGAGAGCATAAACATGTAACAAAAGACTTAATCTGATTTGACCCATTATAGTCCACTTTAGTTACATGTGGGGACAATATACCTTTTTACTGCTTTGGCATTCAACAGAAAGCTAAAAGATCAAATTAATTGGCTTCTTATCAAACTGATCATCTCTACTGTGAAAAAAACAGGTATGTAACTTTTGAAAACTGAATTTTCAAACATATATGGACAGATCATTGTATGTTTATTCTTCCTGCGGAAAGTTTAAAACCAGTTTGTCTCATATGTTCTGAAACCATGGTGCTAATTAAAACAGTCATGTTATGCGCAACTATGAAATAGAACACGGGTTGTTAGAGCACATCATATTAAAATGTAAAAAGTAAAAGTGATGTTATGAACAGTCATGTGACGGATGTAATAATCTACTTTAAACAGGGAGTGTATTTGGACATTGGACTACGGTTCGGAAAGTTCCAGGTTCAAACCCCACGACCACCACGTTGACACTGTTATAGGCTCTTAAGCAAGGCCCTTAACCCTCAGGTGCATAATGAGATAAAAATGTAAGTCGTAGGGTTGTCTGCCAAATGCCTAAATGTAAGTACAACTTAGTGTAAATAAGACACATATATAGTATAGTTCATTTCAGGAGCACATATTACGTCATTGCATCATATCCTTGTTAATTTATTTCTAGGCATTGTACCAAACTGTTGAATTCTCCAGTATGACTTTTCAGAAGGTATTGATTAATTCTTTATAACATTACTGTAGCTGATACCAGCTGTACCATCAGCAGTTTTTCTATTTACAAGTTTTCATTAAAATTCTCAATGTAAAACAGTATTCTTCCAAGAATTATTAGAATACTTGTCTCCAAACAAGGTATTCCACAAAATTAAATGGAAATATTAACATTAAAAAAAAAACACTGCATTATTATTTAAAACTGGGACTTGTGATTAAATTTCTCCTCAACGAAGGCATAAAACCGATTGACATTTACAGAAGACTTCGAGCACAGTACGGTGATCAAACTCTTAGCAGCAGTATAAAGGCTGTACATATGTGAATGATAATCTTGGCCAAGGTGGCTCGGAGCCCACTGCAGTTGTTCCCGTGAAAATTCAGCAAGTGGAAGGCCTAATCCTTGAAAATTGACGGATAACTTGTCGCCAACTAGCAGAAGAGATGCATCTCTCTGTGGGAGCTGTACACACAATCATTCATAACCACAACTTTACAGCACATTACAGGACCTTAGCTGCAAGTTATTGTCACATCTTAGAGGTCAGGACTCACATCGTATAGTCCTAACCTTGCTCCAAGCCATGTCCACCTTCTTGGGACATTAATGGAGTTCCTGGGAGGCCAGCATTTCAGATGGCATACTCCAACGGCATACGGCATAACGAGAACTTTTTACCTTTATGGTATCCAAGCACTAGGGAAATGCTGAGATAAGTGCATTAGTGTAGCAGAGGATTATATAAAGAAATAATGGGCGTTTTTACTCTCGTAACTGTGTTCTATTATTCTGCACAATTAAAAGGCCTGGATTGACTTGAATGCCCTCGTAGAGCTAGGTGTGTTGTAGAACTCATCATGTTGGGAAACTCGTGGGGTTAAGCAAGTGCAGGTGTAAGAGTAACTGTAACAAGCTAATAATTATATAGGAAAATAATCAACTACAAACCTTGTTGTGTTGTTACCACCCTGAAATAACATAGTGATGTGCAGTACACATTGTTTACCACAATGCTTACTGATTTTCTCCCATAAAGTATAAATGCAAAAAAAAAACAAAAAAAAAAACAGATAATATACTTACTGCGCAAGTTTTTTCTTGCCTCAGTGACTGTTTCCATCCATGACAGACAGCCAGCTTGCATCCAGAGATAAGCTGGAAGTTCTTGGTATGGAAAAAATAATTTCACATGAACTTGTTTCTGTCAAATATGCTGTATGTAAGTAAGATGCAATAAAGAACAGATGAAATAAAGAAGGAATATGGATTTATCGCAGGTGTTCTCAAATGTGCCCAGGTGTTAAAATGGTTATCCATCCCTAGGCTGGACAGAATGTGAGAGGCAGCATATGAGAGGAAAATAGATGATAATGAACAGTCAGATTAGAACATTTTTTCCTAAAAGCTAAATAGGCTGAATCAGCACAGCATAAATGCTGAAGCTGAAATCTGTTTTAGTGATATTGCAAAATGCTTCACTATAAAGCATACACATCAGCCCTAAGGGTATTAGGGTGGGGAATAAAACTTTATATTTAAGCTGATCCAACTGCTACATTTCAGACATGCTATTTTAATCCCAAGACTGTCTTGAAATGGGGTCCAGTTTTGCTGTAAATCCTGAACCACGTACTATAGCTGTGCTTCAAATGTTCATTAGTGTAAGTGCAACAGCAGGAGTTTAAAAGGTGTATAACTGATAACATTATGAGTATATGTGGTTTTGTAATAATTAAGTACAGGGCATTTTTAAATTATTGCCACTCTTGGGAAAATGAGTTTTAGTAGGAAAAAGTTATCAGTTTAACAAAACCAATGGCACCCAACAGATGAAACCTAACAAGGTAAGACACATTTACAGAAATGCTCTTGGCCCACTTTTCTATGCATAACATTTCAACCTCTGCTATATTCTTAGATTTATGTATGTGGACTGTTCTTTATCATTCCGACTGGAATTTTCTGATTAAAACCAGGGGACTTAAATGACCACTTGTGTTGATGTATATTTGGAGTCATTGTCTAGTTAAAAGATCTACTTTGAGCCAAGTCATGACCTTCGAGCAGGCTTGGTTTTACATCATACTATTCTGATACTTGATGGAATTCATAATGCCATTAATTTTCACAAGGCTCACTAACCTCAAAACAGCCACAAAGCATCAATAAATCAACTACATATTTTAGTAGGATTGGGATTGATTGCTTTTCATTGGCTGCAATCCCAGTTTTTTGGCTGTTGATGTTGTGTATGGACAGTTTTCATTTTGATCATCACATATGATTCCAAATGTAGCTGAAAACTAAGTTTGGGTTCTTGCACTTGTTTTTTTTTTTTTAACTTGGAAAAATCACCTTTTTTGGGGGGGAGTTTCTATATTATATATTGTTCACTACAACAATTGCTATGAGAATTCTGGCTCTTGTTAGTGAGTCAAGCCATTAGGATCAAATCACAAATATGAGTGGGTATCAAAAGGTTTGGAGACTAGTTTTGTAAGACAGTAATAGATGGCATCACAAGGCTGCACGCATAGTCTCAGAGAGCACTGAATTCATAAGTCAGTGTGTCAAAAGACGTCGTCTTGTGTTCATCGGGAGCTGTGCAACTGGTGCTATTCTGACCATGTGCGTTAGCATCATGGACAGCAAGATTGCAAAATTCTATGTGAAACTGGGCAAATATACCCACAGAGACGTTTGACACGATTCGGCAAGTTCACAGCGATGCTGCAATGAGTCGTTCGAGGTGTTTCGAGTGGCACATGTGCTTCAAGACCGTAAGAACATCATTGGGAGACGACAAGAGATCAGAAAGTCCTTCAACAAGTCATGTCAGTGTGTCAAACAGAACAGTCCACAGCAATACAAAATTCTGTAAAAATCAGAAGACGTCTGTGGGAAGACGTCTGTATGTAAGATGATTTTTTCGAATCATCTTACATACAAAAATATGAGTTGTGTTCAGTCTTCTGTTGTTAGTTTTGAAGCCATCCTGGGTCCAAAAGAAAAAGAACATCTGTATTAATCATATAAAGAAAATGCATATGGATCCAACCTGTTGGGTCACTCTGTATGTGTATGTTCACTGTACAGGAATGTCTCAGAAACGGCAGTAAAGCCTGTCAGTACTTTGTCCAACACTGCCATCTTGTGGACTGTTATAGATATGAAGCTTTTTTCGAATCAAAAACTATAGTATATGTCTAAACGTCTTTCGTCCTTTATTAGCAGGGTACATTTATGTGTGTACATGAATGTCTCAGGAACATCAGTAAAGCCTGTCAGTACTTTGTCCAACACTGCCATCTTGTGGACTGTTATAGACTTGTAGCTTTTTCGAACAAAAACTATAGAATATGTCTTTTCCCATCTTTTCTTCTTCTCCTTTGTTAGCAAGGTACATGTGTGTGTGTGTGTGTGTGTGTGTGTGTGTGTGTGTGTGTGTGTGTGTGTGTGTGTGTAATTAAAATATATACAGAGAGAGATTTTTGCTTTCAGCGGTGAAGAAACGCGCACATGAATATATGCTGTATGCGCCAGCGCGCACTTAAAGCCGGAAAACTACAAATCCCAAGAATCAACGCGAAACGCGACCTCCGACATGCGGAACTGATTCAGGAAGTAGGTTTGAAAGCGATACAGGAATACGATCTCTGTATTTTAGAAACAAATTAATAAAATATAACTTGTACTCTATCTGTATAAAGCTGTAATACGATACACGATGTCTAGGCAGTCCAATAGAACCACGGACAACAAGAAGATGGTAAGTTTGTGTGTTGTGTATCTGCAGACAGGTTTGGTTTAGCTAGCAAGATGTTTAGCTAATGAAAGCCAAACACCAAGACTGGACAAATAAAGTGGTTGTGTTGATGTTTGATGTTTATTCTTATTTTATTTTAATGATACATTGACGTATGAATCTCTCTAACCATTCCAGGTAAACAGTATTTATCGTCTTTTCGTTAAAATTGTAAAGCCAGCTGTTGTTGTTGTTGTTGTTGTTGTTATTTAGCAAATCTTCAAACAGAATGTATTTATTTGTTTAAACAATGTATGCATTCTTGGATTCAGGGTAAAACTTTTGTCTGTCTATTATTCTGTTGTTGTTTGTAAGTACAAAGCAAACACTGCATGCACTGGATGAATGACAGGTTTATAAGGTACAATTACTATATAGCTGTATTTGTGGATGTCGTTTTACTGACTGCAGCTCATCTGTTCTTATACAGGTTTTGTCTCCTCCCTCCCTTCACATCTACAATTAAAAAAAAAAAAATCACTATTGTATCCTGAACCATTTTTTGTGTAGAATTGTCACGCATATTGTAGTGTGCGTGTGTGTGATGCGGCTGTCTATCAGGTGCAGTGGTTGAGATTAGAGCTGCTCGATTATGGCAAAATATTGCCATAATCACAATTATTTTAACCAATGTTGATGCCTTTTATTAAGGATAGGACTCACCAGTCACTTCTCGATACTATATTATAAAGATACCTCTGTGTCGATTTGATTAAAATTGTGATTCTAAAAGTAACACGATTTTATAAACATCCCGATTTACATGTAGGACTTATAAAAAGTGTTTTGAAGTTTCCGTCATTGGATAGATACTTGCATTGGGTTACTAGGTTACTAACTACGTGCCATCAGTCAAACACAATTAGGAAGGGGATT
>JAOVVA010000030.1:8671509-8684812 GCA_028565275.1 Leiocassis micropogon | reverse complement strand
TATAAAACATAAATTTGAAATTAATTCTTTTTTAATTGTTACTATTTTAAACTTTTTTTTTAAAAATTGAAATGTTTGTATTAAATATAACTGTTACTTATAACATTAGTTTCCTCATTTAAAAAACAATGCAACATTTAAAACAATACAAACTAACTTCAAATACAAGGGTTTAACATTTAAATAAGCAGCACATATCTCTGTCATTATTATTTCTAAACGAACTTACCAAATAATTCGCTCCTACCATACGGGATGAAAATGTGTAAATAGTACAGTGTAGAGTGTGCCACCTGTAGGATTATAAATAAACAGTGACATTTTCCCGACATTTTTCATCCATTTTCAAATGTCTCGAAAATGTTAAATCTCTGTTGGCTGCTGGCATGTGGGCACATGCGTCTTCTAACACACACGATTTTCGATTAATGAGTGCAATAAGTGACTTTAAGACTGATTCCTTCACAGAGTTTGGAGAAATAGGCAGATGAGAGGCTTTTAAAGCACACAAGTAATAAATAATAATAATAACAAAATAATAATGTAACACCATAAAATGTGTTTCTGTTGCAAGACTTGGAGATCTGAGCAGTTGAGGGTTAAGGGACTTGCTCAAGGGCCCAAAAATGGCAACTTGGTGGTGCTGACATTTTGAACTTTGGACTTCCCAATCAGTAGTCCAACGCCTTAACCACTAGAGCTACCCCGGCCCAAGCTACCCATTGAGATCATGATTATTTGAGTTGAAACATGCATTTGTTGAACAAAAAAAGATTCTCTTTTCTGTGGGTTTTCTTGAACTTTAAATATGATGAGAGAGAGAGATTCCGCAACGTGTCTGAAAGTGTGGTGTTTTTTTTTTTGTTTTGTTTTTTGTTCAACATTGAAGCTAAAAATTATAATTATAATTGATTAGTTGCATAGCCATAGTTAGGATGCTGAGTCGCTAGGGCTACACGATTTGATTAAAATATTACATTACGATTATTGTGACTCGGACTGCAATTGTGATTTATACTGCAATACTGTATGTACCAATTGACTTTACCAAATTTATTTAGCACCTCAAAAGAATTGATGAATAGCATGATGATGATTAATACAATCAGTGCTGCGACAGATAAAACTCTAGTCACTAACTGTATCTGCACGTCTTTTGAAATATTTAGTAAATGTAAAGGTGCACAAAGCAGTCCAACATCAACACTTAATAATTGCTTCTAAGTCATTCCGAATTGCCTCCATATTGTTTTATTTACGCCAAAGGCAAACTACAAAGCTATCTTCTAACACATGGCTGAATCAAAATTCGTTCTCTATCCGCTGATCAAGGGCACTACTTGGTGTGTGTGACAAGTGATTGTACACCCATGCACGCTAGATTGTCATTTAAAACTATTTGGCATTCAACCCATAAACCCAGAAGTTGATATTCCCAAGCTGAATAAGTAGAAATATAAAGAGAGATTTACAGGACGGTCCATCACCTCTTAACTTTTGAATACATCGTACGTGTAAGAATTTAAAGCTACTTTCATCCCTGTTAATTACACTTGATGTGAGTCATTAAGTGATGGTCACCATCTCTGCCAGGTGCGGTTAGTTAGTTTCACCAGGTGTAGAAGGATATGTGTTGGTGGAGGACGTTCCCAACAGTGTTTGACTGGTACTTAGTTAGTAACCTAGTAAGGATTACACAATTTTAGGATCTATCCAATGACGGAAACATAAGCTTTTATTTTAGGTCGCTCTGGAATCGTAAGAGCGTCTGGATGTCAGCACAGCCTTTATGACTTAAGCACTCTGATGTCCTCCAACAAGACTACCTCTTTAGTATACCCAGAGAAACTCCTACTCTAATATAGTAAATTATTTATTTTCTATAGTTTAATAGCAGAATAACATGAAGCTAACAGTTCCAGTTGTTTTATGCTTAATGTATGGAATCCCAGATTTAGTCATAGCAGATCATCAAGACTGGTCTAATTCAAGAATATTCAGAAAACGCCTTTTCCACGATGTGTGTTGAATGTTAAACTGAAAACTCCCACCGTTATGACAAACATATTAGGTAAAATTCCATAAAAAAGTGGGGGGAAAAAACTTGACTCATATGAAGCTTCTGCACTTATCTGGACGTCAGTTTCAATTTTAAGACAGGCTTGAAAGAATCTCAGTTATCCGTTTAATCATTTTCTGAAACTCTGGTGCCAAATCACATTTGAAAGGTTTCTACAGGAAAGAAACCCAAGAACCACAATACATTCTGTGTTCGCTAATCTTAATAAGCTTATCAATTATTTATTTTTATATTAATATCCCTGTGTGAGCAGGATTAACATTCCTCAGCTGTAGCTCATTATTCCACAGACATTCGTCAACAATTTATTTATTTTTGATTAATGATCAACACGTTTATCTATGTATAGTCACGTTCAGTGTTGTGGGCCTTCCATGAGACCAGTTAGTTCCTGTTATCATTTATGTACATTAACAGAGACGTTCCCTAAAACGGCAAAAGACGTTGCTCAGTTAATTTTTTTCATAATTAATAAACCCTTATCCGCCGATTCAGATTCATGATTTCAATAGTGCAAGGGATATACATTCTTTTAATGTATCTTTTATTGGGTCAAAAAAATAAAAGTATATAGCACTGGGGTCGCAAATTTGCAGATTCTGGTCCACATTCCTATTTGAGGGGATCAAACAGAACACTGAAAATACTTCAACAGCAGTGGGGGGGAAATGGCGGTAAACATGTTCATCACAGCTTCTGTAGCAGAGTTTCCGTTGTAGCTCATTGCAGGCGCACGCATTTGTATAAAATTGTTTACCTAAAGGCAACTCATCAAGGAAATGGGTGCATTTTCAAAAACTTTCACATATGCACCCTCTCTTGTCTGATTAGATTAATGATGGCGTGACCTGTTAAAAAGCTGATGACAAAAGCGGAATGTTTGTATAGGGAAGTATATGTGTATTCTTAAAACAGATGTTTTGTCTGGTCAGAGTCAGCGGCGCTAGACAAAAGTGTTAACTTGATGCGCTTCTGTGAAACAAAACACGACCGGTTCAGATTGATGAGCCTTATTTATAGCCATGAGCAGAACCATTCAGCATTTGCATTAAATGCTGACTGCTGTGACCATCCAGTCATGTTAGTTGCTCAATCAGACTTTTTGTAAGCAACAAATTTAATGTAGCTGGAAAAAGAAATCTTCATTGAATACCACTGTTGTAGTTGAAGAAACATGGTACTCTTTTACTGATTGTCTTTGTGTGTGTGTGTTGTTTTTTTTCTCCATATAAAACAGAATTCGGAATTGTTTACCCTCACATATGGAGCCCTGGTCACACAGCTGTGTAAAGATTATGAGAATGATGAGGAAGTGAACAAGCAGCTCGATAAAATGTAAGTTTCATATTGAGTGTTCTTCAGTCCATCTTTCTCACTGTTTCTCTTTGTTCGTCCCATCTTTCTACATCTGGATTTGCCTTCGTCTTTACATCCAGAAGACATTTCACTTCTCATATTTGTACTGTATGGATTTGCTAGAATGCAGTGATGTGTTTTTGTCATTTCTCTCCATGAGCATATAAAATGTATAGAGTCTGTGGGTTTGTTTAGGATATAACCTCATCCACATTGAGCTCTCTCTCTGTGGTTTGGTGGGGATGTGGGGTGTAAGTCTACCTCAGTGGGCGGTTAACAGGAAAAGTGTGAACTGTACAACTATAGTCCTTAGAGACCGCCACCTTCCCACTGCATGATGTAAAATGAATAGACCAACTGTGTGGCTAAGGCCCTGTCCGTTCAAATATATGTCTCAATCCTGCAGTATACTGACAAATTCCACTACTTTGTTGAAAAGAATACCGTCTAGCAGAATGTTGAAAATGATTTATCACCATTGGTTATTTTTGTGATTTTCTTTTTCAAGATCATGGAATCTATTTGAAAGGTTCTGTTCCCAGGGGAAAAATATAAGTAACGAAATTGCTAGTCATCCGAGGTGGAGCCACTAATAGACGAATGAATGAATGTATTCATACATCTGTTATTTATTCGTCGTAGAAATAGTACCTAATAAATTAATATCTTTAAGTGGCAGTAATTACAAAACAAAGTATTATTATTATTTTTCATTTTAGATCAAACTCTCAATGTTTTACGTATAAAAGATTAGATAGTGCTCATAAAGTATGTATAATAACACACATTAAAGTGATTTAAATTACTAAGAAACCAAGTATACCAGCTTACACAAGTATGTTTTTAATCTGGATGTTACATGGGTTATTGAGTTAGAGTTCCTAACTGTAAATCAATTCCAGAGTTTAGAGATGAACCAAATGGGTTATACTCCTTCAGGAGATCGTCAGGTTACACCAGAGCTAAACCATTAAACAACATGAATCAGTAAAGTACCTAATAGCAGCAGTGTACACTGTAATAACTTATGATGTGTCTTTTATTGTTAAGGGAACAGGTAAAGCTCTTATAGCTTTTATTCCTACAGGTTGCTATGCATTGTTTTAGCTTCTGTAGTGTTTAAATGGACACAATTTGGTAACAATATTAAGAGAGCAGTTTCTTAAATAAGAGTTATGAAAAAGTACTTTGAATTGTTTGTCCAGTATGCTGATTTATACTTTTAACAGTTAGTTCCAACCAAGTAATCTGATGAGACGAGAGGCAGTTAATAATAGTATGCCATGGTGATAATAGAGCATATCAGAATGTATTCATCATACATCAGGAATGTATTCCCAGCGCTTCACTTTTTCTGCATTTTATGTTACAGCCTCTTATGACATGTTATTTTCCTCTAAATTCTACAAACAATATCCCATAATGACAACATGAAAGACGTTTGTTCGAAATCTTCGCAAATGTATTCAAAATAAAAGACGTAAAAATCACATCTACATAAGTATTTACAGCCAACTGTTCGTCCTTGAGATGTTTCTACAACTCGATTGGAGTCCACCTGTGGTAAATTCAGTCTATATAAGGTCCCACAGGTAACAGTGCATGTCTGAGCACAAACCAAGCCATGAAATCCAAGGAATTGTCTGTAGACCTCCGAGACAGGATTGTATCGAGATACAGGTCTGGGAAATGAAGGTCCGGATGAGCAGAATGGCCTCAATCATCTGTAAATTGAAGAAGTTTGGATAGAGTGGGCTGCCCGGCCAAACTGAGCGACTGGGGGAGAAGGGCCTTAGTCAGGGAGGTGACCAAGAACCCGATGGTCACTCTGAAAGAGCTCTAACGTTTCTCTGTGGAGAGAGGAGAACCTTTTAGAAGAACAACCATGTCTGCAGCATCAATCCGGCCAGTATGTTAGAGTCGCCAGATGGAAGCCACTCCTCAGTAAAAGGTACATGGCAGTCTGCCTGGTGTTTGCCAAAAGGCGCCTGAAAGACTCTCAGACCATGGGAACAATTTCTTTATTTTTTTAAAATTTGGCACCACTTTACAGCCTCAAGTCTTTTTAAGTATGATGCTACAAGATGGTTGTTCTTCTGGAAGGTTCTCCTCTCTCCACAGCGAAATACTGGAGCTGTCAGCTGCTAACTTTTGGTTACCAGCCCCACCATTCACGATTAGGTAGTTTCACCAGTCGCAGAAGGAAGGTTGTTGGCAGGGCAAAATAACTGGTTAAATATACCAACAAATCATGTTTATAATAAAAGGCGTTTGTGTAAATGTTGTATAAAATGATATCACACTGCTGTGTCAGGATAAATATAAGCTTTGTGGTCTAACTAAACAGCAGTGTAATTTATTAACTGCAGAATTTGTCTAAACCACTAAATCCTACTTCATTTATTTGCTGCGACCTAGTGTAAGAAATAATGAATTATCTTCAGTAATTACTTATAATTAAAATTTTCATATAATTATAAATGAGGTGTTGGTTCTTATATACATGTTTAAACAAAAATACAGATTCATTCTTTATTTCTCTTCTTAGGGGTTATAATATTGGAGTACGTCTCATCGAGGACTTCTTGGCCCGCTCCAGTGTTGGCAGGTGTCACGATTTCCGGGAAACCGCCGATGTCATTGCAAAGGTATCCGATTTCATCCAATCAGAGCTTGACTGCAGCACTTTCTCAAAATATTTTGAAGAGTATAAAGAACATCAGTACTAATAACCATGGAAATGTGTTGGGAAGCAAGTGAATGCCGTCTCCAGGAGCAGTCCGAGTGTTTATCCCTTGTGTCTATTGTTTATCATTTTCTGAGTCATGCATGAGGTGAAAAATCCTTGCTAGGCTACCGTAAATTCAACTTGCCTGCCAGTTGCAGTCTTGGAGACACTTGAAATGCCTCAGTTCTGCTGTCTTTGGATTTTTTTTTTTGTATGTGATGATGACCAGATGTACTTTTACTTGGACCTGTTGCGAAACATTGCACTACAAAACGTGTTCGTTCACACTTAAAGAACTGTGAGCCACTTTGTCTGATGTTAATGCGATGTTTATTCAGAGCAATTCTGGGCTCCTGATCAGAACCCTGACTATTTGAATACTTTCACACTCATTCTGCTCCCTTGAAGAAATTTCAAAACGTGATGGTGGTTGGCCCTACCCAATAAACTAATTAAGATTATAAGACCTGTAAAATCTATTAACTGTCATACATGGATCATGTCACCAGTTATTTCTGTTTCTCATGGACAGGTAGCCTTCAAGATGTATTTGGGAATCACTCCTAGTGTGACGAACTGGAGCCCTGCCGGAGATGAGTTTTCCCTCATCCTTGAGAGCAATCCGCTGGTAGACTTTGTGGAGCTTCCAGACAACCATAGCACTCTAATTTACTCCAACTTACTGTGTGGTGTGCTCAGAGGCGCTCTGGAGATGGTAAAGAGATTTTTATTGTGAAAATCATTTGCTTATAATGATTATGATAATAATAATAATAATAATAATAATAATAATGTCAAAACACTGAGGAAAATGTGGACACCATGTTTGAAAATCCTGATATTATTTATACAGCTGTTATTGCCCCAATGCTAAAATTTACATCAAGGACAAGTGATTTGCACTTGAATCATTTACTGTGATTGCCTAATGAGGTGCAGTATTTTAATACACAAGTGTGTGATTTGGGATGAAAACAAAGCGAACTCTAAATCCTTTTATTTGTTGCGAAAACACAAAACTCCATAATCTCTCAATTAAGTTCTTCTGTGATCCTCCAACTGCTCTGTCATTTCCTTTTTTCGCTACATAAAAACTCTCTCCATAATAAACACCAGTTGATTTAGTTTGTGGTTTCTTGACATTAATTAATGTCCAGCTCAGCTTTGGTTCAACAACAGGTTACAAAACACAGATTTCAAAGAAGACTGCACATGCCGAATCGTTCTCCACTTAGAGAGCAATGCTAGATAATTCATCACTCTACGCTAACATTACCTCACAGCCTACTGTGGATAAACTGCAGTATAAACTCTCCTTCTCCCTATTCAGTCCAGTAAGCAAATAATAAAACATTTCAGCAGATATGGTTTTGGCAAAATATTCAGCAAGTGTTGGGTGATCCACGACACTTAGCAGAGTGTTCTTTTCCAGCAACCGCCCATCAATAAAATTAATTCTATTATATAGATGGTTTTATACCATAGACATGTTTCCTTATTTTTATGTTTAATTTGTAATTAAAGAACGACGCAGCATATGTTTTTAATCTATTTGTAGTTCATTTAATATTGTAATTGTTGTACAATTTCAACAAGTCTGCCCACCATGTCCCAATATAACTTTTTATTATAGAAGCGATAACATAAGAATAAGAGTGTGATGTGTCTTGCAAAACAAGAATTCAGCAGCAATGGTATAATGACTACTAAAACCCCTGGTGCACTAAGCCATTGTTCCAACTTAGAAATTGATTGAATGTAGTAAGAACTTGTAGGAATGCAGCAAGAACATAGTATTGTCACCCTTGATGTGGAGCTACTACGTGTTCAGAGAGGACTGGTAAGAACATAGTTAAAGCAAGAATTCAATAAGGACATAGTAATGACTGCATTGGCCAGTTCACAACGTAACTAACACCTCTTAGGACCTTCACTGACATCCTACAATCATGGGGTGGATGGGAAAGATTGAATGTCGTTCTGTATTGTTCTATCATCAATGGAGTTCTCATAATGACCTCTTCAGGCTTGTGCTATGACCTTGATAGGTGTATGCCACAATGTAGAAGACCGCATTTAGTTCATATTATGATCTTCTAGTACTTACCGCTTTCTTTGGTGGCCATGCAGCAGGTTATCACTTTGTCTGTCTCTTCTCAATGACGATTTAGTAGAAATACTATATCCAGTTCCTCACACGATTACTTTGTGATAAAAAGAACTGTGTGTGTAAGCACATGAGAAGCATCTGCTAAGCGCATGGTGTGATCTTATAATTACTTGGCTAATACCGGACATGGTGAGTCTACATTCTACTACTACGACATCTTACTACATTCATGATCTTGTGCGACGTAGGAAATTAGTGACAACATAATAGATGGATTGAAAAGCTGACAGAGACATGATTAGGAAGCAGCATAAACTTGATAATTGCATTTTTTTATTTTACAATTTTTACCCAATTTCTGCTACGTTTATCAAAATTTTATATCATAGTCTTCATTGACCGGGGCAGTTGGAATATTGAGGATGTGATTGATTGATTTAACAACTATTGGGCTGCTCTGTAAAAATGGGTTGTTAATTTAAAAAAAAACTAACACATTGAACATTGAAAAAATTGTAGACATGATTTTCATGTTTTTAATCACTTAAGACATTCATAAACACTCAAGTTTAAAGAAAAGAATACAAAATTGTTGCATTCAGATAATTCTTCATGTATTTGGGGCTTCATGTATTTCACAGGTGCAAATGGCAGTGGATGTGCGTTTTGCTCAAGACACTCTAAGGGGAGATAATGTGACAGAAATCCGCATGAAGTTCATCAAGAGGATTGAGGAAAATCTGCCTGCAGGTGATGAATGAAGTGGCTGAGATGACCTGGATGGATAATATGAAAAGCACTGGCTTATTGAATCTGAAAGACTTTGATCATTAAGTTTGGTTCCAGCCAAACACCTACAGTTTAGCCACACTTTGTCTGGCATTTAAGAAGAATACTTTTTTTTATTATTATTATTATTATTTGGCTTTATGGACCATCACAGTTTAAAAGAGGTATTTGGTTTGTGATTTAACTTACAAAAATCTCTTAAAGACCTCCTATAGACACTATTATTTGGTCCTTTTCCAAATTTTATTTGGAAAGATGGTTAAATTTTTAACTGATATAGTACTTTTCACTTTTGTCCCCAACTTAACATTTATTAAAAAACAAAAATTCCTTTATTCCAGAAAGAATCTTATTTTACTCGCAGTCTGTATTTGCCGATTGGAAGATGCACAAGGAAAGATGTACATTTAAGTAGGCACAGATGTACAGTGCATTCCCTCACTAGTGATATCTTTATTTCCCTCTTGGCCCCATTGGAAAGGTTTTCAGACTCTAGGAATTTGCATCTAATAGTTTGGCATAAAAGTATATTTAAAAGAAACAAGCAACAGACATTAAATCAAATTAAGGCCAATATATGTTTCTGCTACTTTCTTTTTTCACATTTCCATTTTGTTATGGAAACTGTGTGTCATTTTTGAATTAATTTATGTATAGAGACCATGAGAATTAATAAATTCCAACTCCAATGTGAATCTTGTCCCGGTGCTGTCCTTATTCTTAGTGCGGTACTTGTGACATGGTGTGTTGTATTAAGCTGTCATTATGCTTATGTATGCATTTATGTAGAATTCAGTCAACTTGATGTATTACATAGCCAGGAATTCTCATAATTCTTATCGCTAGCCAAAAACAAGTTTTATCATTCATCTAAAAGTAACATGTAGAGAATGAGGCCCATGTATACTTAGAACAGAGCAGCAGTGTAGAACTTTCCAGTGAAACATTGTGTGTTTTGTATAGAGTGCAGAATTGTGTTGTGGGAGTGGTCGAATAGTTATACAGAGAATGGGAGCTGTGTGTAGAAGAACTAGAGAGCTTGTTGCTGGTCCTTCGACACACGTAATTAAGTGTTGTGCCCCTGTGCCTCTTCTGAGGTTATCAAGAGGAGGCCTTTATACATTGGGGGCTGTTTTACGTGCACGGCAGCTGAAGTTCAACAACAATGAGCTAATTTGTCACAGATGTTTATTCAAGCAACATGGAAGCAATCAACAGCTGCAAATTCCACCAGTGTGTTTGTGCAGTTCAGGTGTGTTTGGCGAGTCTGTGTTTTAAGAGGGTGGCTTGTGGAGGGAGGGGAGGGGTGTGTCGACTGCTTTAGGGTGTGACTGCTTTAGGGAGGGTATGCCATTTAGTGAAAGGAGCTTATTTCTTTAGTAGATTTTTTGGGGACTTTCTAATGGGTTTACGTCATTCAGTAGTCACCAGCAGAGTCTCATTTTCCAACTTTTCTCACCTCGTCAATCAGGAAAAAAGTCTCGTCAAGTGGCAAGGAAATACTGAAACCATCAGTTGTGCTGTATTTTTCTTCCTCAAATGCCCATTCATCCGACATGGGTACTTTTTAAATCTTAACACTAGGATGAATTGTAAAATGGTAAAGTTGGAGTATAATAAGTGGTACCCACCAAAGTAGAGGTTCTCAAGTTTTTCCTGATTGTTCTTAGAATTGGAACCAGCTGATCAATTCACTACCCTTTTGTTGAGGATAAATCACAGCAAAAATGATACTTTTGGTTTAGTTTCACAACAAAAAGAGGAAAAGGGGAAAAAACACTGGCTAAGGGCCATATTTGGCTGAACATGCAGTGTTTGATTCACTTCCTGCATTTGGATCGATTTAGGGTCAAGTCACGCTAGAGTGTGTTTGGAAACAGACCAGACATTGTTTTGTTCCTCACGTGAGTACAGTTGCTCTGTTCTCACCTGCCTAAGCAAACTTCAACAAAGGGGAACACACAGCAGGGATTGTTTCAAATGGACTAAATTTACTTCCAGAAAGTACCCAGGTCTGGGCGGGAGGGGAAAAAAAAAAAAAAAAAAAACAGGACAATGTTTGGATATGCAGGGCGTCTCAAAAAAAATTCCATATCAGTAACAATTTTTTTTTGTTTTGTGTTCTTAAAAAGTGAGACTTCCATATATTGTACAAACAATACATATAAAGTCTTTTGTGTTTTTATTTCGATAATTATAGCTTACAGCTCATGAAAACGAAAAATCGAGTATCTCAAAATATGAGTATTTCTTAAGATCAATCAAGAAAGTATTTACATTGAAAAATGTCCACCTTCTAACAAGTACAGTCGAACCTCGGATTGCTCGCGCGCGCAATTTGACACTGTGCCCCTTCACACACACACTCTTGCCTTTACACATCACCCCCACCCCCTCTCGGCTTCACACACAAACACACTCTGCTCTACACTGAAACACTGAAACAACCTCTTTTCAAAGGTAAAGTGCAGGTTTGTTTGTTTGTTTTACCTTACAGCATTGATTCTGTCAGTATGTGCTCACGCGAGTGTCATTTGCGATGTTTCCGATAAAACAGTCTTTCTGTTAATATGTGTGTGTTTGTGTAAAATTCCAATAAGAGAGGAGAAAGGTTTACTGTGTAAGATGAGAAGGGGGAGACGGGAGGGGCTGATTCCTCCTGTCCTCCTACTTTAGATTCACATGCATACACACACACACACACACACACACACACACTCGGCGCCTGTGCGCATAAACGGAAACACTTATCTGTCGGGTAAAGATAAAGTGCAGGTTAATTTGTTTTATTTTTACTTTAGATTTTGTATTAATTATTTTTATGTATTTTTTTTAGGGTTGTGGAAAGACTAATTTGAGTTTCAATTATTTCTTATGGAAAATTTGCTTTGATTTGCATGGAGGTTATCAGTCTGTAGCACTCCTAGGATGTTACTGAAGACCAGGTTGCTTCGACAACAGCTTTCAGCTTGTCTGTATTTTGTGGACCAACACCCAAAATCATTGCCAACTGTGAAAATTTCACACTGGACTTCAAGTAACTTAGATTCTGTGCCTCTCTATTCCTACTTCAGACTATGGGCCATTGATTTCTCTAGTACAGGGTTGGCTTGATACTGGGAATATGACAGTTTCCCCGAAGACATCTTTTCATACTGGCTCTTGATGCACTGATTCCAGCCTCACTCCACACATTGTGAAGCTCTCCCAAGTTCTTAATTCTGCTTTGCTTGACAATCGTCTTAAGGCTGCAGCCATCCCTGTTGCTTGGGCACCTTTTCCTTGGGCACCCTTTTAAGTAAATTTTCCATGAATATGCTTCAATACAGCACTCTGCAAAACAACCAGCCCTTTTGGCGATAAACTTCTGTGGCTTTTCCTTTTTTTGGAGGATGTCGCTCATCGTCTTATGTACAACTGTCAAGGCAGCAATCTTTCCCATGATTGTAGTGGCATATATTGAATGAGACCACGAGATGTATAAAATAGTAATTTAGTAAACTTTAGTAAAAAATTAAATATTCGAATATTTTGAAACTGGATATTTTTTATTTCATGGGTTGTATGCTGTAATCATTGAAATTAAATCAAAAACTATTTGAAACAGTTAACTCCACATGTACAGTAATGAACCTAAAATACAGGTGTTGGACAATGAAACTGAAACGCCACAATAATTCATTAGTATGATGTAGGGCCTCCTTTTGCGGATACAGCATCAATTCGTCTTGGGAATGACAGATACAAGTCCTGCACAGGGGCCAGAGGGATCTAATAATATTTAGATCTGGTGACTGTGCAGGCCATGGGAGATGTTCAACTTCACTTTCATGTTCATCAAAGCACTCCGTCACCAATCTTGCTTTGTGTATTGGTGGAATATTCTCCTGATACACGGCACCGCCATGATATTGCAGCCCAAACCATCACTGATCCACCCCCATGCTTCACTCTGGGCATACAACAGTCTGGGTGGTACGCTTCTTTGGGGCTTCTCCACACTGTAACTCTCCTGGATGTGGGAAAGACAGTGAAGGTGGACTCATCAGAGAACAATACATGTTTTACACTGTCCACAGCCCAAGATTTTCGCTGCTGTCACCATTGAAACCGATGTTTGGCATTGGCACGAGTGACTAAAGGTTTGGCTATAGCAGCCCAGCCATGTACATTGACCTTGTGGAGCTCCCGACGAACAGTTTTGGTGGAAACAGGAGAGTTGAGGTGCACATTTAATTCT
>JAOVVA010000030.1:8643510-8659975 GCA_028565275.1 Leiocassis micropogon | reverse complement strand
ACGGGCATCCAGTATGGTTTTACGCCCTTGACCCTTACGCACAGAGATTGTTCCAGATTCTCTGAATATTCGGATGATGTTATGCACAGTTGATGATGATAACTGCAAAGTCTTTGCAATTTGGGAACGCCAATTAGCCTAATCTTTGGACTGTGGGAGGAAACCGGAGTCCCCGGAGGAAACCTACCAAGCACAAGGAGAACATGCAAACTCCACCCACACAGACCTGTGGCGAGAATCAAACCATCAGCCCTGGAGGGGCGCGGCCACAGTGATAAATCCTACACCACCGTGCCACTCCTTCACAGACACCCATTCATGAAATGACATTAAATCCTCTCATGGGGAAATAATCCGATTTTTAGGTCAAATTGAATTTTTTAGGCAAATTCACACACTCATGTATAATGAGTAATAAAATACCATATTATAAATTATTGTCTGGCTGAAACTGCTGCTCTCAGGTTTCTCCAAATGATCAAGAAGTATTATCTGCATCAAAACAGTTTTTTGTTACTGTTTCCCCTTGCTTAAGCAATTTCTTTAAAAAAATATTAAGGTCCATTAAACTTTATTATTTCTCTTCCAAGCCTAAAGCGTCCAGAGTCAGTATTATTAGACAATCAAGTAGGTATCTACTGGTATTTCCTTTGCTCATTAACACCATATTGGATGTTTAAGGTGGAAGCCCAAGTTACTGTGGCACATATCCTAATGTGGGAGAAATGGTCACAGAGTTCACCTGGGATGACTTGAACATATGACAGATATTTATACAGAAGGTATATCATTTTGTGTATATTTAGGTTATTGCAGATTTATATTATATTTTACTAGTTTCCTGATGTGGGTTTATATGTGCAGGTATATGCTATCCTGGCACTCCAGCTCTCTGTAACCTTGGCCATTGTGTCTCTCTTCACTTTCTGGTGAGTGTGTTACACATGTTAGCAGCTTTGTCTCAAGAGAAACATGATTTGTTCCCAGGGTTGTGTGTTCTCTAATTCATTTTTCC
Source organism: Leiocassis micropogon (assembly GCA_028565275.1). NCBI lineage: Eukaryota > Metazoa > Chordata > Actinopteri > Siluriformes > Bagridae > Leiocassis > Leiocassis micropogon. The sequence continues at coordinate 8,658,960 of JAOVVA010000030.1, read as the reverse complement.
TGTATGGGTCAAATTTGTTTTGAACAGAGCATGAGGGTTAATGTTCTGTTCAGGACAAAATTGACCCATTTCAAGAAAATTTCATGAAATTTGTTTTTTGTATATTTTTTCCAATATTTTATAGGAACAAATAAAAACTAAGGGTTATTATTTTATGTGGTTTTAAAGGTTTCATTGAACAAATAGAGAGTTCATCAAACATCAGTTTCAAGTTTCCATTATGTGCTACTATATAGACCATGAGATCACAGGACCAAGAAAACATAGATCCTTGGGAACATTTGACCCTGGGAAGATAGGACACTAGAAGTTTGGACAATTGGGATGTGGGAACATAGAACCCTGTGTCATGTTCCCTTTACCTTCCATAGGAATCTGGGAACTACATGACCATGGGAACATATAGTATGTCCCTAGGAACACAGGGATGACCTCTCCACTAAATGCCAGTGAGTAAGGAGGAGTAACAAGTAGGGAGAACATTACTCAGAATAGCATCCAAGTGGACAAGAATGAGTAGCTCAAGAGATCCACAGCTCCGTAAAAGACCGGCTTAATGAAAAACAAAAAAACATATGAGTTTTGAGATTTAGCAGACATGAGGAAAAAATGTTCCCTTTTTAATTTGTTTTTTGCTCTTGGCACAAAATGTGATGGGGAAACTACAGAGCTCATCATCAGGGGAACGGCATGTTAACCACCACAGTACAGATGCTATACAGTAGCATCATGCTCTGGGGATGCATTTAATTAATAGAGACTGGGAAGCTGGACAAAAGGTAAGAAAAAAGAATAAGAAAAGGGAAGAATAAAACCTTTTCCTGTTTTTAAGAGATATTCACCTTCTAACAGGACAGTGACCCTGAGCATACTGTCAATGATATAGGGGAGTAATTTGAAACCCAAAACCTTAATGTGGGAAGCCATAAAAATTGCTGTCTCCATCCAATCTGAGAATGCCTCAGCAGTGTTTCCAAGAAGCATCATTGGGAAAAAAAAATCATTGCAGCGGGGCCTTTCAGTCACCTTTAGCTTTGATTAAAGAGCACAATGTGGTGGCCAATTTATGTGTGAAAATGATCCCCATGCTCCCCGGAAACACGCTTTCACAGTTTGAGTGCTGGAATATGTTTGTGCCATCAGGGAAGAAAAACTCAATAGAAGTGATGACCTGGTCATTCAGTACATTCAGGTCATCAGCTGACTTAATTTTATTGCCACATAATGTTACTGAGCCTAGACCTGACCAACTGAAGTAACCCCAGATCATAACACTGCCTCCAGAGGCTTGTACAATGGTCACTATGCATGCACTTACATTCTTATCCTGATGCACCCACCGCTCTGTAATCTAAACTCATCAGACCACATGACTGTTTGAAATTACTCCAAAGTCCAATTTTTATGCACCCTAGCGAATTTAAGCCTGTTTTTCTGATGAGTGATTTTCTTATGGACACACAGCTGGTTAGTACATTCCTGTGAGTTCTCATCACATTGTGTGAGTATGGAACTGCTATTAAACATGTCTATGGTTTTTACTGTTGATTTTTTTTTTACCATGTAATTTCACCATGTATCTAAGAGATGTCCATTCATGATTTTTTTCCCCAATTACATTTCTCCCATAAAGGTGATGGTTCAGCACTATCCTAATGTTTTGAAATGTTCTTAACCCAGTTCCAGTAATTGATTTGATTCTGCATTCTGATTGATTTGCTTGATGCAGCCCAATAATCTGACCCTTCTAAAATGGTGACCTTTTTTGTGAAAAAAATCAGAGTGGGTGAATCTTTATACATGACACTGTAATGTTAATCTGTCCTTTTTTCCCTCTCTTTCTCAGCGATCCGATCAAAAACTATATCCAGTCTTATCCTGGCTGGTACTGGGCAGCATAGTAAGTCAAATAAGTTTTAATAAGAAAGCTTTTGCACTTAAAACCGAAGTTGTCATCCTTTAGTTAGGGTTAGTATCTGGATTAAGACCCCAAGGTCCATCTAAGGTTGATGTTCTCACCGCTTTAGTCACTGTCGATAATTTACAATATGAATGTTAATGTATCTCACCCTATCATCCGGAGATCGCTGGTTCGATTCCCGGGTGATGCTGTAACCTCTTGCAGCCGGAGGTCTAGAGAGAACTGATTGTCCGAGCTCTCTCAGAGGGGAGGGATGAGAGGTACTTAGTGCTCACACATTAATCACGCTCTACAGCCAATCAGGGGCATCTGTGAGCTCACGCAAGCGAAAGATGCGGTCGGCTGACCTCACGTGGTTCGGAGGAAACATGTAATAGTCTTCGGCCCTCCCGACTGAATGGTAGTAGTAGCCTTAATGTGGGAGCCCCCTAGTGACGGGGCGGAATTGGACACGACTAAATTATGGAGAAAATCTGGAAAAAATCAAAAAAAAAATTTTTTAATGTTAATGTATGATGCTAAAAGTATCTTGCTGAATAATTATATATGTTATATAAATTATATATGTATATATGTAGAAAACAAAGTGTGAAAATACGGCATCAGATGTTTAATTGTATAGATTTTTCTTTGAGAAATTTTTCTTTGAGACTTAAATTAGGCTGGACAAGCGTTCAATGATTAGCATGAGGTCTAAGACAGTTTTTTTTTTTTTTTGAGACATTGTCAGCATTCACTGTAATTTCTCCCATTCCAGACTCTGTCTCTTTCATATATGACAGCAATGTTATCTAAGTACAGTATCCTGTGTTCTTGTGACTCTGTGTCTGAGTATAGCATGTATATTTGTTTTGATGGCTACTAATATCATGACAGGTCTGCAAATTTGGTCATAAATGTCCTACATACATTGATTAATGCACATTGTTTACCTGTCTTCCATGTCTATTTTTTCACCACATCTACTACAACACCAAGTCTGTGATGATCTGTTTGGGTATAACAGTCTGTATCACTGTCTCAGTTTTTAGCTTTTAGACAAAGGTGCGTACAAGCTCAATCCCAGAATCACTGGCTCTCATTGATGTACAGTGCTGTGCAAGAGTCTTAGGCACTTAGGCCATATTATCTTTAGTACAAATTTTGTTATGTATGTTTATCATGTTTGCATTATTATGTGTAAAAAAAAACAACTATTATCAAACAATGTAAAAATTAATAAATGAAGATTACAGAAGAATATTTGCATGCCTGTAAAAAAGCAACATAACAGATCAGTTTTCAGATGGAAACAAAAAACCTACTGTAGGCTCCTGGATTTTGCATGAAAAAGTGTGACAAAGCTACCCGAAGAACTCTGCACAAAGAGTATTCACATAAAATTTTCACTGAGTTTATTTTACATTTTCTTTACGGCTCTTAACAGACATAATATCTACAGAAGATATTGATCACATTTTAAAATTTATTCCATTTTTTTTTTTAGATTGATGTGACCTCATGCCAGGGTGTGCTGTTAGTCATATGCACCTCATTCTTCATATGTGGACTGGTCCTGTCTTTTATTATTCCTTTTGGTCATGTAAGTATCAATTTTCCATAGAAAAGACCATCCTGATTGATATTCTTTGCATAGTAATTTCAGTGGTATTACACTATTAACTATGCAGGTATCTTGGTTGCAAGCTGTGTTTGCTGGGCTGGGAGCGATACTGTCTATCATGGTAAGGCTCTACCTGTAGCTGAATGTTATACAACTCAGAATTAGTATATACTGTATATATGTGAAATTCAACATTGCTTATGGCACTGTCGTTTTCTTTCAAGTTTCTGGCGTTTGACACACAGCTCCTGATGGGGAAAAAGCGCCACAGTTTAAGCCCAGAGGATTACATCTTTGCCACACTCAATATCTATATAGATATTGTGTACATCTTTTCCTTTTTCCTCCAGATTTTTGGAAATCAAAGAGAGTGAGCCGAGCTAATTAATGCATTTTTGGGCTATATGCAAGATAAAGTTGCATCACACTCCACTGCACTTTGAATTGATTTGTCTCTCTTGTGAGAAACACAGCATGTATTGTTATTTGCACTGCATTAGAAATTCCCAATAGTAGAAAGTTTCCTTATAAAGAAAAAAAGAATAGAAACTTCTAACTAGGAACAGCTACTAAATTATATACAGAAATATATTTGAATGCATGATTGTATAACGCAAATAGAAAACTAACATTTACGTTAGCATTAAATATTTTAAGAAGGGGAACATAGGAAAAGGTTTTAGCAAAACTACACTGTAAAAAATCTTGTGCTATCTACTTAAAAAATATGGTAACACTTTTGCACATATTATTTTTAAGCAGTTTTTAAGGCTTGATTTTTTTTAGAAGAATTTACTTGAATAAATCAAGTAAAAAAATCCAAAATTATTTAGCCAGACGCATATTATTTTTAAGTAGTATTTACGGCTTGATTTTTTTCCCTAGGAGAATTTACTTAAATAAATCATGTAAAACATCCTAAACTATTTAGCCAGACAAAAGGTACTCATATGTATTAAGGAAAATTACTTAATATAAAAAAACATTTTATAATGAAATGAATACATAATGTATTTTGGTGTTAAACATGCTTTTATTTCATGTTTCACTGGTATCAAAATATTAAATACTGTGTAAAATAGTGTATATAATATTTACAGCAGTTTTAAGATCTGTAAAACAATTTGTAACTGACAATTTCTATGTCATTGAAATCAACTGTTTAGCATTATATGCAAACATCCTTTTTTGTGGGAATAGTCACATTTTGTACTAAAACATGAGAGAACGTGTACAGTAAACCATTTCTAGGTTCATATCTTTGTAACATTGTAAAACACTAACTCCCAAAAACTTGTTTCAGTGAACTGTGGAGACACAACAACAAACTCAAGTATGCTAATGGCAGACAGGATGTTTTCAGAAATGTTCACAATGTTTAATTTATTTCATTTATATTGCTGACACTAGTGCAAGAAAGGAGCTTATTTAAGAAATCAAAATAAAATATAAAAATTAGTAAGGGGCTTAACTTACTTCTTAACATTTTACACTGTTCGTCTGTTCCTTCAAAATGGCGTCTGATCACTGCTGTTGTTGAGATTCAAATGAAGGTGACTTAATAAAAACCCGGATAATTGAACCAATTCTCTTAAAATAAATATGAAGCCTTTTTTCCTCAAACTTTTAGCGTAAATGGTTCCTCAAATTAAGCCTAACAATTGCACTTATTTCCTTAAAAAAATAGGTAAAATGTATTTCTTAATTTTATTAGTGAAATGTTCTCAATATATTATAAGAAACACAGAAAACCAATTTTTTTTAATGAAATATGCATATTATTTTTAATGATTACATCAATTTTTTTAATGAAAATTACAAGCCTCATGATTCATTTTTTACTTTAACCTGAAATAATAATAACGCTGATTACATTAAAACTGATCACCTTTTTTTTAGCTTTAACCTTTTAACTATTATTAAAAACTCTTTTCCAGTTGATGACAGGTACAGTAGTTGCGCTAGTATTTTCATAATGGAAGTACATTCTTGTTCTGTGGTGCCTATAGTTTCTCCCTCTGCAAGAATCTCTGTGGGGCAAGACATTTCATTTAAAAGAAACTTAAGCTGTGTAGCCGTCTGTCATGCGTATCATAATTGCAAGGGGAAGCTGTGAAGACCAAAGATCACTGAGAATTATTAACATACCTTGGAACCATGCGATGGTGCTTTTTGTTGTTAAATTGTGAAGACATGTTTGTATAGTTGTTGACAGCTATGAGAAGAGAGATTCTGACCTTCAGCACAGAGTTGGCAATTGGCAGTGAAAAAATACAGCATGCTGGCCTCATTAGCACCATGTGTTTAGCAGAGCTCCTGCTGAATCTCAACACAAGTTGTTATGTCTGGGTCATTACCGGAGCTCAAAACCTATTTTTAATTTAAAAAGGCACATGCAGCATTATACTAAAAGACTTTCTTTTGGCACCTTTATGGGATTAAATGAAGAATGCATACAGTATGTATATCACTTAGGCCTTCTTACGCACATGCATGCACATATAGTACTTGAATGTTCAACACAGACTGGCACACCATTTAAGATGCCAAAACAATGTTCACATTATACTGTATTTTTACTGACACAAAGAATAGACTACTTCACTTAATTGTACTCGTGCATTGAATGTAATCACAAATTGTGTGTAGATGTTTTCAAATAAACCGATATCTAAATGTTAATCTATTGGGAGAATGTTTGATCTTGGGTTTTGGCAGTGAAGACAAGAAGCTATCACTCATTACATGCTAGTATTCAGTTACTAGAAACAAAAATGTTATTTTAAAATGTTTCCATGGTGTAATAGCCAGTGAGGAAGTTGGAACCTACAAAGTTTCTGCTCACTGAATATGTAACCCCTTAGTTTCTGACCTTTGTTAGAACTTATAAGAAGAAATTAATGACCGCTATCACTAACGTTAGCTGAGTGAGATTTTAAAAAAATTTGCAGTATTTTGGTTCCATGTTGTAATAGTCAGCTCTCTACACTTTGAATCCACCAATCCTAGCATGACTGCATTCATTCAGTACGCTTCTTAGCTTCTTTAAAATCAGACTATACACGTAAATATCATGCTTGTTAAGTGTACAGTGGTGCCTCGCCCATCATGAATTTTTGCCTTAGGAACTGAAATTTTGCCAAAAATTTTTTACCCCAGCATAGGAAGCATTGTAGCATTTTTAGCATTCGGTTCGACAGATGAGGCGAACCGAATGCCGGCTCAGTTGCACATACATCTCTGGGAGCCGGTCAAAACTTGTTTGCATCAGTGGAAAGCCAAGTGAAGCAAGTTTACTTTTTTTTTTTTTGATTTAATAAAGACATAGCACCATGGGTCCCAGAAATGTTAGCAGTTTCGTTTTTTGTTTTTGAAGCAGCCAGTGCCAAGAGGAATCAGAAATTTCGAAAGGTTAAGTGAGGTTTAATGTCTATTTATTTAATATTTTACTTTATTTACATGTCTTTTCTAAATATTTTGATTGTTTTTATAAGCAAAAATATGATTGAAATATTGATTGTATTGAAATAGTATTGAAAATTGGTAATATTGGTAATATTTTGGATGGCTGGAACGGATTACCTGCATTTACATTATTTCCTATAGGAAAATGTGTTTCACAATATGAATTATCGCCTTAAGAAATCGCTCTCAGACCGGAACAAATTCATATGCCAACGTACCACATGCAGAAATCCTTTTTCCTTCCCTCGTGGTTGGAATCCTGCTTCCCTATTTTGGATTTTAAGCAGAATAACATCAAAAAAGCTGATTAATTAAACATACTAAATGATCAAATGTTTCTGGACAGCTGACTATCACACGGTTTTGTGATTTTTGAACATTCCATTCCATATATAGTCGCCCGTTTAAAGTGTGGTTGTGGAAAATTGCCCCATTAACCACAAGAATATTGGTGACAGATGAAAAGCCCTGCGATGCAGCCCAATCTAGTTTTTACACTCCAACATCAGCATACCATAGAAGCATTGTCATCCCAAAACAGGTTTGGACCCTTTAGTAGAGAAAAAACACATACGGGTGTGATTGACAGGTGTCCACATATTTTGAACAGGATGGTCTTAAGTCCCAAAGAGGAGAGTGAGCAGAATAAATTAGTTTGCAAGCAAAGAAATATGCTTTTAAACAATCTAACACCATACTATACCAGGAATCCTAACATTGTATGATGTTGTCATATAGTTGTAATTAGTTTCCACCCAAAACACATTGTTATGACGACATTGTTTTTAAAAGTTAAATTTACTTTGATTAAATTACAGTGGGACAACATTGAATGAATGACTCCAAAAAACTGTTGCAATTTCAACCTCAAAACAACCAAATATCAACCATTATTTCGAGCATTTACTCTGTTTAATGTTTGTTCAAACAAAGTTCGACTGCATATCCATCTGTGGTCCCTTATGCTTACAACAGAGTTCAGAAATCCTGACCAGGGAACAGAACACAACAGTTTCCAGCACACAGCACAAGTATCTTGTGTGTCTTGTACACAAAGTGCTTGTGTGTCTCTTAAGTGTTGTAGGGCTCTGTTTAATTTTCTTTCAGAAATATTGCTGTGAAGTGCATCAGGGATCCCAAATGAAGCAAAACCCCTGCTAGTCATAGGAGCTTCAAGAGACACCAGAGAAGGATCTGTAATGTGGTTGCAAAATTAATGCTGCGTAGTCATACTGTACATTTTTATTCAAAAAGAACAGTACAGTGTTTACTTAGTGATTCAGGCACCTTAACTGTCAACTGTACCAGGGATACTGGATCATGGTTGGCCATGTGCTTTGACCACAACTTGCTAACAAGAGTCACATAAAATTTAAAAGAGAACTATAAGACAAAATTCAGACATGAATAGCTGTTTGATCGGGGAAACTCTTCTGTACTGTATTACTAAGTGAAACAAAATTGATTTGAGGTATATTGGCATGTATTTGGGGCAGTGCTGGGTCAATTGGTTAAGGCTGTGGGTAATTGGGTTACTGATCGGAAGGTCGGGGGGTTCGAGCCCCAGCACGGCCAAGTTGCCACTGTTGAGCCCTTGAGCAAGGGCCTTAACCCTATCTGCTCCAGGGGCGCTGTATCTTCTCTGACCATGCGCTCTGGCCCCAGTTTCCTAACTGAAATATGCAAGAAAAAAAATTTCACTATGCTGTAAGGAAACTTCTTCCTCATCCTACTGCTTTCCTGCAGCATCATTCAGGTGAAATCAGGTGATTTTAATATCTGTATCTGTATATCATGAGTTGTCTTTCCCCATAGGCATTGGTCATCTACTGTGAGGTAAAAAGTAGTGTCGGCAACAGTGCCTAGCACGGGTCATAGGACATGGCCATACTGTTGTCTTTGCCGCATTTTTCCTTTTATTGGCACAAAGCTCACTTGCCGCTAAATTGCATTGTTGTAGTAGTTCTCGAGGAGGACACACCAGTGATGCATCTCTATGCAATTGAGGGGGTACTGAGTGTTTTTTGTGAATGGCCTGCGTTTCACTCCATATAGCATAACCAGACAGACTACCAATCGGGAAATGTGTGATTTGATGTACATCAGTACTGTATGTGATTTTTCACATTCCAGTGATTTCTTTCTACCGGATTCAGGCTGCATTTACTCCCTCTCATAGGGATGGTAAGCTGGGCATTGTTGCTCAGGCATCTGTCAAGGTTTCACTCAAAGATTTTCATCAAATGTGATATGAGCCGGATTGGGCAGTAATTTGAACATTCAGCAGGGCCCTGTTTCTCAGACATCATCATGTTGTATTCCATACAGAATAGCATCAAAAAAATGACACCAGCCACTCAGTCGCTGTGCGTCATAGGTCCTTGAATCAGGAGATATCAGCTGGGCTGATCACCGCGACCCCCTCTGCCTTTGATCAGAGTATTGGGCCAGCAGTTGTAACACCTCCAGGAATCGGTGTATGTGGGGAATTTGGTGTTGGATATCTCATTAAAATGCTGTTGCCAACATTTCAAGATCTTGTGCCTATACTGAAATAATCAGTTATCCCTGTCTTTTACATATATGTAGTGTTCAATATCCCATGCTGCCTTAGTGGATGTTTTTGTTCGGTAGTACCTAAACTTGCCGTCATGGATGTAGCAATGGATTCACATAAGGTATATAAAATGTGTAGCGAATGAGCTACGGTATCGATAACAAGTTACACAAGGTAATTGGACTACCGTTGGACCTCAGCAATTTGGGTGCCTAGTTCCGCACAAACAATAATAGCCATGCTTTTCCTGTTGGTTGCACCTTCATAGATAAGTTTTTAACTGATTTTTAGCCCTTCCATCAAGTTTCCTGTATGCACGGGATGTCAATTTTGTGTCTCTGTAGTATTTAGTATTTTTCTCTACTTCAACCAGTTAATGTTACATTATTCAGAATTGTGATCTGTGGCAGTTTTAAAGCTCATTTCTTTAGTCAGCCCTGTCTATGAACCAGTGTCCCATGCCAATTTCTCACTGCAGTCAGGTACGCGCATCATCTCTTGGATATGCCCTAGCATGATTGTTCAATATTGCTAATAGCAGTCGATTCATTAGTTCTGACTATAGGTGTTGCCCAACCAGCATGTCACCCCAGTCTCATGCCAGTTTGGTACATGTTCAGGTCAGCCTGCCCGGGAAGGCAGGCAGTCTCTAGCGGCACAGAATGGACCTTACCGCCACACAAACTGACTAACTAACTAATTTATTTTGTTAAAAATGTTCTTTTAGAGGACAACGTTTACGTACTTATATTTCAGTAAAGTCAGAAAATTGTGCATGAATGAAACATAAATGTATTTTCTTAGTATTTTCCCAAGTACAATCAATATTTTCTACATTTACTTGAGTAAAAATATTGAGTGCAAATACATACTAACATGCATTTTTAATCTGATACTGTAGTGTATTGTGCTTAAATGTGTGGGTTAGTTGTTACAGTAAAGAAATATGCTTCAGACCGTTTTTCTGTGCTCACACTGTAGTGTAGAAACACCATGAAATCAGAATATTTCAGTTCTTTACAGCTTGACTATGACCAGGTGGCACATATTGTCTCTATTGTGCCTGTTTTTCCAGACACAGATTAAGGTTTGATTTGGTCTGAATAGCTGGCCTTTGGTCATTATGTTCACTTCCAAAACTTAACACAGCAGCCTTTTGTGATATTTTGCATTTGTTTGATTTGTTTATGGCACTGGTGCCAGCCACAAATAGAGCCGTCTCACCAATCAAGACCCTACATTAAGTTACACTGAAAGAAACAGTTGGTGCTTTATTCAAAGATATAGCAGTCTGATTATAAACAGTAATTTAGCCATTTTTACAGCAATCTAACTAATTCTGGGCCAATAGAACATTCCATATTATACTGCAGAGGCCATCTCATATGTCTGGGTTTCATGTCTTGCTTGTATGAATGTGTGTGCCTGTGCATTGATTTATTTGATATGAACGTTGCCACAAGTTACAAGGGTGCAGATAATGTGTGATTTTAACTAATAGTAAATACAAACAAATGCATAAAAATGTTTTTCACAAATATTTTCTTTAATGCTCAAGTACTATTAAAGTAAAAATAACATCAGCAATGGTGGCATCGTGGTGTAGCCCTGATAGAGTGTTTCAGTTCCAACTCCAGCTTGAATGAATCTCTGTGTGGCATAATGAATCTTTAAACTGTATATGTATGGGTTTCCTTAAGGTTATCTGTTTTTTTTCCCAGTTCATAAAAACTTCCAGTAGGTGGATTAGCCTTACTAAAATGCCTGTACCTGTAAATGTGTCTGTGCATGCATGTATGCATGTGTGTGTACTAATTCAGTGGCTTAGTGTCAAGTGATAGGCTTTAGATTCACCATGACCCTTACTAGGTGAAAGTAGCTAAAATAAAATAAATAAAAAAATCAGAGGATCCAAGATGGCGGCGCGGCAGTAGTACACAGAGGCCGCTCCGGAGCCAAAATGGTGCTACTTTGTTTACTTTGTGTTGTAGATGTTGTTAATTTATGTTGTAAATTTATGTCGTATGTAGCACCTTGATCCTGGAGGAACGTTGTTTCGTTTCATCATGTACTAAACTGTATATGGTTGAAATGACAATAAAAGCCTACTTGACTTGACTTGAAATAACAGGAATGTCAGGAATAATGTGTTATCTGTAATCAAAACCCTGTGCCTCAGATCAAATTTGAAATTCCAGGTAAATATAGAACCAGTTGACAGAAAACATATAGGCCTACCTGCTCCCAGAACCACACATTCACAATTTTAATTCTGGAATATGCCTGTGGAACAAAAAAAGGCCAAAGATGTAATAATCTGGTCATTTGAGTACATTCAGGTCATCAGCTGACTTAATTTTATTGCCACATAATGTTGCTGAGCCTAGACCTGACCAAATCATAACTCTGCCTCCAGAGGTTTGTACAGTGGACACTATGCATGTGGGGCAGGAGTAACTCAGAGGATAAGGTTTTGGTCTACTGTTCGGAAGGTCCAAAGTTCAAACCCAGAACCACCAAGATGCCACTGTTGGGCCTGTCCTGGATAAGGGCGTCTGCCAAATGCTGTAAAATTTAGGCCATGTCCACACAGTTATTTTCAATACATCTAGGCACCCCTGTTCGTTAACGTAAAGTGCGAGTGACTGAGTCCAGTAAGCAATGTTAACACAGTCACTTGTTTACGTAAGTCCCCCATTGCACGAAATATCTTCATAAACAATGCTGACGTCAAATCAAGGAGAATGCCACACAGACAATTACATTATTGGAACACGAGGTGACATTACAACAAGCCAAAATCTCTGTTTCCGGTGTCCACACAACACCACTGAAAACAGAGTTTTGGAAAATCTTCACTTTGGAAGGAGTTTTCCAAAAGCTCAGTTTTTCAGCGACCAAAAGTGTGTTTGCATGTGGATGGTTTTTCGAAATACCCATGTGGACATGGCCTTAAATGATGGGTGCATCACTTCATGTGCTTCCCTTCTTACACTGATGCACTCTGGAATAGAGTCAATCTGAACTCATCAAACCACATGACATTTTTCCATTGCTCCAGTCTTTCTTTTCCCTGAACAGTCTTACTAACAAGTGGTTTTCTTATGGAAACGCATCTGTTTAGTCCCAGTCCTGTAAGTTCTCATCACATTAACTATGTGGAAATGCTCTTACTTTCACTGTTAAACATAGTTGTGATTTCTACTGTAAGTTTTTTACTATGCATCTTTTACTAAGCGTTTAAGTGAGTTCAATTCATATATTTTTTTCTGAACACATTTCTTCTGCAAAGTGTGCATTCTGTTTATAACATATGTGAATGAGAAGCTTGGCTCCTATTAAATGTTTTTGCATATAGCAGTCTGCATCATCACAATCAAGAGACTTTTTGTTTGAGTTCAAGAGGGGAGCATATCTCAGATGTCTTGGCTTGAAATACCACATCTAAAGCTTTAAAGCACATCAATAGAATCTTGATATGAAATTCAGCTTTGATGCCATGTGCTCAGAAATTCACAGAAAAATATCCATAATGGGTAGACGTACTGGGTCCTGTTCAGAGTTGAGCTATGTGAGCATAAAAAGGAGTAATGAGTTTGGGCACAACAGTTTTTGGACCACAGATGAAACAATAGATTTACATGGACAGCTGCACAGTAGTTGTGGGTGTTGTAATCTTGTGAAATTTAGATTTTATCCACTTGCAATTAACCATTTAGAAATTAGCAATAGACAATTTGATTATTTAAAACTAATAGTAGACCATTTTTGCCACTTCAGGTTTAGTGAGCCCTGCGATGGATTAACACCCTTTCCAGGGTATACCCCAGGAAAGGGCCATCTTGTTTCCTGGGATAAGCTCCAGGCCCCCTGTGACCGTGTATACAGGATTTAGTGGTATAGACGATGGTTTAGAGTACGGGAAGGCCTAATGTTATCAGCCATAAAGCCTGATGTTATGAAAGAGTTGGTGACAGGATTTTGATTCAGGAACATACTTATTCAAGATGATATTTACAAAAGAAAACTAAGGCTATAGTCTAGGAACTGTCATTATTAGCTATGAACAAATCTATGAACAGAAACTGGAGACCTAGCATCTCATACCATGTAAACACACAATTTAAGATTGGATAGCTTTAACACAAAGCTTAAAAAACAAACACTAAACAAGAAACACCTGGAACAAATAAACAGATGAAATACAACAGGAAATTAACTTCAAACTTAACACATTCAATGCAAGGAAGAAAAACTCAAGAACAGTTCCATAAGCATTAATCAAGAAGCATGGGAGGACCATGACAACATCCCTTACAGCGCTGCTCCCATGACTAGGGGAACAGAATCCGTTCCTCCAAGACTGAGGCTATGACAGGACGGTGACTGGAGCATGATACAAGCACCAGACTGGGACTGGGCAAGGGGAACGGGTGGTAAAGGAATTGTGATGAAGCTTGCCAGGGGGGGCTGGCCAGACCTTAGTGGAAGCTCTGGGCTGGAACTTGGCATGGGCACTGGGTTGGTGCATGGCATTCTGTAATGTAGCGTGAGTGCCAGGTCAGTTTTAGGCATGAGTTCATGGCCAGAGCTTGGTGCAAGCACCTGTCTAATGCTTAGCATGAGGGCATGTCCATGATGTTTGCAAGGCTGGCAGGTGGCAGTAGCACAACATCCTCAAAGCAGGCAAGTGATGCCTGCACAGCATTCTCAAACCCAGCTGATGAAGGAAGAATGTGATTCCCATAAGTGGCAAATGGCACTAAAATTATGTCCCCTACATTAGTTTACAGTACATTAGAGGGTGTACAAGGGCATGGTTTGGACAAGGCACGGCACTTGAAGCAGAGCTGTGAATGACACTCAAAAAAAACCCACAAAAAATCATGGGGAAGCACAGCCCTGGTAACTAGGAACACCTTGTACAGCATTCCAGCAAGCTCAGATACACTTTCCAATTTGGGATTCCACTGTGCAACAAGGGTCTGTACCCACAGAAGTGCTGGGCTGGTGAGCAACAATAGCATGGAACTAATCTTCTCTTACTAGCCTGGTTTTTGATCCTCTAGACTCCTCGACTAAAAAAAAAAACACTGCAGAAGAAATTTGTTGAGTTTAAACTCCCTGTCACTGTAGGGAGACAGCACTGTCCCCTCCTGCCATTGTAGAAAGCAGACTGCACTAAACTCAGCATTGCAGTCTTTAGCACGGTTTCCTGCTACTGTATATACTCAACTGAGATGAATCATAATACTTTACATCAAAGTTCTCCAAACTGACATGAATTGTTTTTTGTTGTTTATTTTTTATATAGATCTTTGTTCTATAAAAACAATCATAATGTTTTACTCCTAAATTTAACAATTCAGTTAACCTGAACAAGCCATGAAAATGCTTTTTTTAACTACATTTTTTTAATGAGTAAACCAAAAATGCAAAATATCAAACACCTTTCTTAAACAAAAATGAAATCCACAATGAGTCTAGTGAAACATTGTGGCACTGTTGTTGTTTAAACGGTTGCCATGGTAGAGAAGGATCACAAAGGAAGCAATTTCCTGCACAAATAGGGTGTATTTACTGTTACTGAATGATGTGATACAGTATGTACCAGTATGTTGCTATTCCAGTATACACAACTACATGTAATAAATGCCGTATCGGTCATACGAGTTTGACCCATGCATATTTGGATATGGTTGGAGCTACACATGCTGCTCCTGTGCTTCCAGTGATCCAGACCCATCTGCCCTCTGCACCTGCTGATTCGTCCCTGTGCTGAACTGGACTTCATGTTAATTTTAGGGAACTTCTGTTATATTGAACCTTCACCTGCATAACACACATGATGTTATATAATTTCTATCTGTTATCACCCAGATGAGGATGGGTTCCCTGTTGAGT
>JAOVVA010000030.1:8584305-8611727 GCA_028565275.1 Leiocassis micropogon | reverse complement strand
TACATACACTTCATTTTGAAGTAGGCAATTTAAACACACAGCTGTAAATCCTGACCTGTTTCCTAGCACATGGGGACCTATTCATTGATTGTGACCTTGGACCATTTTCTTGGTCTTCACTCATAGATTGCTTTCACGTTGTGAGACCTTGAGTTTTCGACTTATATTTTTTATGTGTTTTCGAACTGTATTTTGGCACGTTTGCTCACATGTTTCTCTAATAAACCTTTGCTCATGGATCTGTACAATTTCAATTTATACTGTATCTGGATCTGTATAACTATAGAATTATAGAATTATAAGTGATTATTTCTGTCCATAGTTACATTAATTTCTCACCAAGATCTTGAATTGATAATGGGAGATTCAGACTGCTGTGTAAAGCATTCTCCTACCCATCCCAAAGATGCTTGACAGGGTTATGGTCTGGATGTGTGAAAATGTTGTCTCATGCTCCCATTGAACCACTCTTTTACATTTTGACCCAGATGATTCATGGCATCGTCATCTTAGAACATGCCTGTGCTACCAGGGAAGAAAAAATTCATTGATGGAAAAACCTGGACCTTCAGTATATTCAGGTAGACAGCTGACCTCATTTCTTGGGCACATACCCTTGCTGAATCTAGATCTGCCCACACAGGCTTGTACTTGTATTAGTCATTATGGAAGCATCACTTCATCTGCCTTACCCTGGTACACCCATCACTCTGGAACATGGTAAATCCGGACTCATCAGGCCACATAAACTTTTTCCAATGTTCCAGTACATTCTTTATGCTAGCTTACAAATTGAAGTTTTTTCAGATTAGCCTCACTGATAAGTGGTTTTCTAAAGGCTACACATCTGTTTAGTTCCAATCTCTTGAGTTCCCTTTGCATTGTGCATGTCTTGTCACTATAAAACATAGCCATGGGTTCTATTCGATCTATCTGCCCCCTCCCAAAAAAATAAATACTTCCCAATACTTTTTGACTGACAGTACTTGGTTAGTAACCTAATAACCCAGTGGAAGAATGACGGAAACTTCAAAGCACTTTTGTAAGTTGCTTTGGACAACAGCATCTGCCAAATGCCTAAATGTAATGTACCACCTGTCAGCACTGTGAGCATTACTGTCTTATCATAGTCACGTTTGCGGTTTACTTTGGACAATTTATCATAGCCAATCCACCTACATACATATTAATGAACAGTGGGAGAAATCCCATGTTAACCTTCACACAGACAGTAACCTAAGCTCAGGATCAAACCGGGTATCCTAGTAACTGTAACTGGCAACACTACCCACTGTACCTTCATGCCACCTCCGGACATTCCACTGTAATGTTAGAAAAGAAAAAGCGTGGCCTGGATCAGCTAAATAAACTATCAGTATTAAATAGTAGAAGAGAAGTCGAGAGTAGAAAGATGAGCTCATTTAATCATTTGATTTTGCCTATATTATTAGTTCTGTACTATTAGCTCTACTTAGAAATCGACAAAAAAAAATTGAAAAAATATTGTTTTTCTACAGCCTCTATTTAATGATGTATTTAGTGGTTGTTGGTTGCCTCTAGTGGCAGTTCTTATTTCTTTACCGCTGTGCATGATCCTCATCAAGCTCTTATTGGCTGTACAGAGGTCCACCCGGAACAGATTAACAAGCACATAGTGAGCTCTTTTTTCATTCACGCACATACAAAGACGCAAGTTCTGAGTCAACTAAGTGGACTGTGGGTGGGGTGCCACCTAATGCAGGTGGTAGAGCTTATTTTTGGCTCCTGACAGGCAGCTAAAGGAAAAACAGGCTCTGTGATGCAATAACACAGCATTCAGATTTGTGATTGCTGTTTATTTTTTGTACGTTGACCATGGAATGTTAATAAGGGGGAAGGGTAGATGATATTACCAGATGGTTTTTCTAAGGGAGTGTTTCACCTTGTAAAGCCTGGGTGGAGGGGGTGAGGTAGGCGGCAGTCTCAAGAGGTCTCTGAAAAAAGGTCTGATGGCAGGCTGCCCCTGCTTCTGAACGCCATGCCACTTCCATGAGTTGTGTAAAGAAACACCCAGGTTCATGGGTGAGTAGCAAACCAGAAATTGGCACTAAAATAGCTGCACACAGGACTTCTATTGATGACATCAACGCATGACACCTACTCAATCAAATTTTTTTTGTAAAATTTAAATTTAATTCTAAGGCATATTTTAATGCCCATTCTTTTTAGTGTAAGTTCTTTAAATAGTGCAGTTACTAATAAGGGTTAGTTTAATAAACAATGCTTGAATCTTTAAATCTGCTATGTCTAGGGCCTTGCCACTGCGGAGTTGTTCAACTAACTCAGTGACTTCAGCCCGAGACATGGGTTCAGACTCACCTACTTTATACAGCCCTACGTACAGTCAGGGAGGCATGTCTCTCGGTTTCAGGAGTTCAAAGTGATCCTTGCAACACTCGACAGTGTTGCAAGTTGAGGTCAGGGTTTTACCATCCCTGCCGAGCAAAGCTTGGGCAGTGTCTTTCTTCCCTTTCTGAGCTGTCGAAACAGTTTTACCAAATCTCCATGAGGCCAGCCTAACCTTTGCTTCTGCAACTGCTATTGTCATGGGTTCTTTTTTGTCTGCTGTCTTCTTCCAGCCATTTTCAGGGAACACCAACTATTCCTTTGGGCCTGCCAGGTCTGTCCGGCTGTCTCCCCCACAGTCTGATCCAACTCACCACCAGATGGTGATCAGATGACAGCTTTGCTACTCTCTTCACTCAAGTGTCCATAACATACAGTATGGCTTCAGATCAGATGAAATCATTGACCTTCAGCCTAAGGTTGAACCATGACTAGCACTGTAGTCCAACAGCAACAACTAACCACTCTAGTTTTTATCAGGCAGGCCATTTCCTCAATCACTTCCCTCCAGGTTTCCCGGTCATTACCTACATGCGCATTGAAGTCTCTCAGCAGAACAATGAGGTCTGTGGGCAAAATCCTTCCAAAAGACACCCCTCACTTTCTCCAAAAAGTGAAGTACAGAACAAAGTACTGTACACTGTTGTTGGGTACGTATGCGCACACAATAATGTGAGTTTTCCTCTCTTTAACTTAAAGTTGAATTGAGGTGACTCTCTCGTCTACTTGGACAAACTCCAACAGTGTTGCAGCCAGCCGGGGAACTGTAAGTATCCCCACACCTGCCAGGTGCCACACACCCTGAGCAACTCCTGAGTAGGAGAAAAACCACCCGGTTTGAGAAGTTTGGTTCCAGAGCCAATGCTATATGTGGAGGTAAGGCCCACTATATCTAGCCTATATTTCTCAATTTCTCCCACACCAGCTCACTTTTTTCCCCAGTGAAGTTACATTTCACATGCCAAGAATCAGTTTTTTTTGCCGAAAACAGAGACACCCGCATTGGGCACTGCAGCATATCCCTACTACTGTACGGACTTTGCAGGAGGTGAGTCCACATGAACCCTCCACATTGCTTCTTTAGGCTGAGCCCAACCAGGTTCTGTGGGCAACCCAACCACCAGGAGCTTGACCTCACTCCATGGGCAGATTCCAGTTTCCCTGTTCCAGGAAGGGTAACATATATTCTGTTACTCGTTTTTATAGGGTTTTATGCATCATGTTTGTCTGGAGCTTAACCCCAGACCTGTTCACCTTGGGAGGCCATACAAAAAGCAATTAAAGACTACATAGCCATGAGGACCGTTAGGCCACGCAAAACCCTTCTGCCACAAAAAGGCCTGATCCAAAGAAGGGACAGAAACTCTTTAATTTGCTAGTGTAGAACAAGCCAAGGTCCACATTACTCCACCATTAAAAAATCTACAGCAAGATAACAGCACATCATATGATAAAAGAAAATGTCTGATTTGGAAAGAAAATGTCTATTTTGGAAAAATAACAGGAAAACAGTTTTATGGTTCACAGTGTAGACAGTGGTATGGTCTTAGAACCTCTATTTATTTTCTAACTTCAGTCACAAAAACTTATTTTAATGGTTCTGACATGTGTGGTGAAATGTGTTGTCATAAATTCACAGTTTTCAAATAAGGGGCCAATCCACACAAAAACTGTTTTTTTACTCACATGCCTTACATGTATCCCACAGAACAGATGCTTCTGTTTTTTCAATCCACACTGGTTTTGTGCATTACTAAGACTCATAAGTAATAACATGAACACAGTAAACAAAACCCATAGTAATACAGTCTTGTTGTCTCATTCCTTATTTTAAATGAGCTGTAACACAATTACAGCTGATTCAGTATTGGCTCTTCGGTTGTCTGTTCTATGGACACTCTTATACATTTGGTACTAGCTCAAATAAACTATTCTGCTGTACTGTTAACACTTTATGAGCACAAATGCTATGGATTGTATGGCTATGGATTCGGTTACATCTTATTGAGCTTAACACATCTAATATGAATTATACTGTACGTAGGAGAAGCACTGTGCGTGTATATATATATATATATATGTATGTATGTATATATATATGTGTGTGTGTGTGTGTGTGTGTGTGTTTAGAAATACGTGAAAATGATAGTATAGGAAGTATAAGAAATTTCATGGTTTTGTATGTGTGACATTAACATTATTCTTTTAGCAACCACCAAGTTATGGTATATGGGCATCTTTAGTGTTTCAACTCATTTGTAATAATAACACACTGTCTCGTTGTGAGTCTTTCCTCCTAAGTCCTGAACTTTTTTCCCCCTTTACCTTATATTTTCCAAAGGACAACATTATTCTCTACTTTACCAATTAGGACAAAATTTCAAATGTTTTTCTTGTCATTATCTCAATGTGTGCATTAAGCCAGTACAGAAAATATTACTTCACACCTAGTCAGGCTACACAATACTGCCACTATTTCATATAGGTTTTAACAAAGCCAGTATTTAGCTATATATTTTTAATGGTTTTAAAACTGTTCTTTTTTGGCGACAGGGTGGTGTAGTGGTTAGCTGTTGCCTTGCACCTCCAGGGTCCGGATTCGATTCCTGTTCAGATCCCAAACTGTAGACAATAAAAAATTTCAATGGATCCATGTGCTTCTCCAATATCAGTATTTGTCAATATCAGTAGTGTTTTTTTATTCTCTCCCTTTTTCCAGGTGGACTCCAGTTAAATATTATACATTTTAATATTGGATTTGCAGTTTTACAGGAACCTCCCATTATCTTAGACTTTCTGTTCATTTTCTTTGGCAATTGCTGTGCTACTATCAGATTCAAAAATCTGCCAGATTTCAGCCCACACAGACCAAATACAAATTGGTCTTTTCTTTAGGCTGAAATCCACCAATTTGTACTTTCAGTGTTTACTACTGTAACACAGTAGAATGGATAAGTAGGATGGAGATTACCCTCATGCCTGTTTATTGCCTGATGCAGTGCTTATGAGAAACACACACACACAAGCATCTGATAAACCATCTGATATCCAACCATGGCTGCCTGGATGGAAGGCATCCAGTGGCAGGTCCCAGCAGTGGCTTCTATTGAGCACAATAACCCACTTGTTGCTAAAGTCTACTCTGGCATGATCCAAGGCCCTATCAGTCTTTTGCTACGGCTCCAGATAGCTCGTTTTTTTTTAATGTGATCTAAGATCTAATTGTAGGGTTTATTTGTAGGATTTGATGATAAGGTTGCTATTGCTAATTGTTTTTTGTAATACTGTCAGGTATGAACTCACTAAAGGAATTGGCTCTGAATGAGTTCATTGAGTTCATTATCTAAGAAAAGCATAGCAAACTTTTGAAATATTAACTATGTCATTAAAATACACTATGTTTTGACACACCTTGTTCAATTCCAAATATTTGTAAAAAAAAAAAAATAATAATAATAATAATAATAATAATAATAATAAAAATAAAAACATAATGATCATCATTATAACCAGAGACTTGTAAATTTGTAAAATGTGGGATAATGCTTATTCAATTTAATTATTTATTTGTATTTCCTATCATTGTTCCTGTTTTATTTTGGATGCTTCTGGTTGAAAACTTATACAGTATACAGTTAATGCATATAGTATTCAAGTATTTAAGGTATGTCAATTAAGCATTTGTAATTAAAAAAGGTGATGGTTGTATTGATTTATTAGTATTGCCCTTAGTACAGTTCTAATTGGGCTACAGGAAGTCATAATTTCAATAGATTATAAGATATATAATCTTATATAGTAGATTTATCTTATTGAAATTAAAATCTAAGAAATAAAAAGAACAGTGTAAAAAATGTAGAAAAAAAACACTGTGCCTATGTTCACATAGTAATTGCTTTACAAACTACAGTATATTTGTTTTATATATATATATATATATATATAGGCATGTCTAAAAGCAAATGCTTTAAACTGTTTGTTGAAGGAACCATTTGTTGAACTGTTTGTTGAAAACGACATGCTATTTTTCATCTCATATTCATTCAGATAATTAGAATAAAAATATTTACTCATTCAACTATGAAATGGTTAACATGCATTTCTGTTAGAGGTGGGAAAACAAGGCAGATAGTTACATAGGGGGAACTGGGTGTCTGATGGATGAGAGGGGGCCAAATTTCAAATCCATCCCTCTTCACTGGCTACCACATCCCATTCTCCAGTCTCCACCCCTACCTCCCTTTTTTGCCTGGCCACAGACACATGCCTTTTGTATGGAAGGAACTAGAGAAACACCCTGTCTCTCTCATTGGAAAAAAATACTAAGAGAGTCAGTGAGAGGGGGACCAAGACAAGAGCCAAAGAGAGTGGGAGCTTCCAGGTGCTTTGCCCCTAGTTAAAAGCCCAGTACGAGTGTGTAGCGAGAGCAGTCAGAGCCCAGCCAATCCAAGCACCCTGCCTCACGCTCCTGCATTTTCCTCCTCTTGCTCTCTCTTTCCCTCCTCCTTTGCACCCGTAAGTGAGAGCACGCAGTCATTCAGAAGGTGTGTCTGAAATCTACTTCTAGTCAACTGGGAGACAGCTTTGCAAGGACATTTTTCTTCCTCGCATGGACTTAAATTTTCTTCAGAGACAGAAATAAGAACAATTTTTTTTTTCATCCTGATTTGTAGTATATTAAAACATCAATATCTCACTGAATCTAAGTTGAGAGAAAATCCATAAATATTTTCATTTATTTCTTTAATGACATCTGCTGTATTTCTGAAGATCGTGAGCAGAACATAACATACCTGCAGAGAGTACCTGCCTGAGATCCTGAGATATCCCTGAATTTCGTCCTCAAGCAGAACAGCAAGGTAATTGCACATCTGAATCTTTATCTTGCCTGGTTCCACAGGCAGTTGCACGTCATCTTTGAAATTGTTTCTCATATCACGTTGCTGTAAGCCAGTGAGACTGAAGCCAAGAGCAGTAAAAGAAACAGAGAGGAAAACAGTGGGCTTTATTTCTCAGTCATGAGACCAGCATAATTCTCACTGTACCAATAACACTAGGCTCAGAGTAAAGTTCAGCTGATTAACAAAAAATGCATAATTTTACATTATATTCCCTCTAATATGTATAAATATTCTCTTATTGCTAAAAGCAGTCATGGGTTTAATATTAATGTCATTCTAAAATCTACTGCTCATTCTTACAGTGATATTTCTCAAATTTTGCAACCTATTTGATTAAGGACACTATTGACTGAGTTGTGCTATTTTGGCAAGCTTAGACCTTCAAGCATGTGTTTGTGTTAGTTCCTGGTTTCAATGTGTTGTAGGGTTCAGGTAGTGGGGTGAGGAAGTCACACAGCTGTTTTACAGAGCAAGTTATATAACCGCACTACAGCTATTCTGACTGACACCTGGGATTGCTTGGTCTATATTATGCTGTGCATCAATCCTCTCTTATGTATATTTGCTTGCCCTTTAGATGCATTTCCAGCAGCCGTCAGGTGCACTGTGCCTAATTAGCTTGCCTGGCTTGCAAGCTTTGTATTATTCCTTTTTAAACATTGCATTTCAACCAAAAGATTGAAAAAAAATGTCATTTTTACTTGAGATTAATGAGCGAGTGTGAGTTTTTGAAGAAAGCCAACTGCGACGAAATGGACACCATGTGCTTTTATAACTGTTCTGCTTCGCTTGGGCTGAACTAGGAACAGTACTCAATAATACATATTTTTCTTGTCTGGATAACAGGACCCTGCTTCAACAGTTTTGTTCTCAAACAAAAACACTGGCATTATAACAAGGGTTTAGTAGTGGAGGGAGCACAGTCAGAACAAAGCACATATGACATTTATGTCCCTGACAGCTGAACTCTTAGTTGGAAAAGAAGTTTGATGAAGAATGCCAAAATCACTCAATAGACTCTATTGTCTGCTGCGATCTTTCATAAGGTTTAGTAGAGAATATTGAGTAATGTGTAACATTTGGTTCATATAGAAAGGGGGAAAGGAATGCTCCTGTGTTTTTCAGCCTAATCTCTATCTCCTACATCTGTAGAAAGTGTGCGATTGTAATGGAAGGATTGCAAAAGGGGAAGAATGTTCACAACTTTTCCAATTCTGCGAAAACACCATAAACTTTAATGGAAGTCTAAGAAAAGTTTCAAAGAATTAATAATTCATCCTTTTGGAGACTACTTTTTCCAGTGGGAAATATTTGTAGTTATGAACAACCAAAGTATATATCATACTGTAGTTCAAAATACCTCAGTTAACACCTCATACACTCTTTTTTCTAATGACTGTAATTTATATATATATATATATATATATATGGATTTAGTGGTATATGTCGACGTAAGATCTTTTTTGTCAGAGTATAACGGTTGTAACTTTGATATCTCATTATGTAATCATGTATTCCAAACCATTTTAAACAGCTGCTCTTAGATTTCCATGTTTTTCAAATCAACAGATTGCCTGTACTTTCCAGGAACCACTGAATTAATCTATGAATCCTTTAAGTACAAAACTAATATGCATTCTCTGTAAAATCACAGTTGAAGTTAACCACAAAAAAAAGGTGTAGGAATATGCTTAGTAATCATGTATCTGATTTATTTTAAACCTATAACAGGACATATTAGATCAATTTGACTGTATTTAAGATATTTCCACTTGCTAGGATGACTTATTTTTCTGCTGTGTAGAGAACATTTCTTCAGATGCATATCCAGCTTGGCCCCAGGCTGGACCACCAGTGCCGCAAATGTTTCAATGGTTTCAAAAGAAAATGAAAAGAGATTCCTCAACACTTAAATAGAGGAAAAATGGGGCTCTAGTATTTTTTTTTCCTTTTCTGTAGTCTCTACAGTAAGAATGTAAACATCTTTAATTACATTCAGAAGAATCACTGGGCACCAATGGCACATAGCACACATGAGATTTTAACTGTAGTAGATACCTTGATGTCAGAAACCAGAGCTAATTGTGACCCATTGCAAACAATCAGAGTACTTTTACAGCAGTGTGGCTCAGTTCACCTCCCTTACTCTCCTTCACAATGTAGTTAGAAAATAACAGAGAAAGATACTTTGGCTCTGTCTGACAGTACTGTAATGACAAGAATGTGCTGTAACCATGGATGCCCATCCCTGGGGTGGCCTGTCTCCCTTTATGATACTAGTTAGCTCTGTCACGCAGGGGCTTTTGTAAAGTATGTAAGTCTTTATTGCACTTCCAGCTATCTGACTCTGGCTTTGATATATGGACTGGTCATAATCAGTGCTTACCGACGGACGTAGAAGCTGCTGCTCCAACACACACAACACGTGGCTGGTTAAATTCGGGCAATATACTCTCAATTTAGGTATTTTATAAGCTTTTAAGTCCAGAACTGATATCCGTCCTGGGAAGGTTTTTTTTTTTTTAAACAGCTTGTATTTTCCTCTCCTTTTCTCTAGCATTTTTTCTCTTCTTAGGAGTAGATGTGAAAATTCTTTGGCATGGTCGACTGCTTTGGAGAGCCTGAATACATGAAAAAGAAAAGAAGACTTGTATCCAATCCATTATGGATTTTTTTTTTCATTCAGTCTGTAATGGAGAACTGCAGTTTTACTTCCCTGTTGAGATTTTTCCATGCTGAATAAGTCAATCATGAGACCCACAGAGACCTAGTATGACTGGATAGACTGGCAGTTTCAATTTGTGCATTTCCTCAAATTTGAGCAAAAAGATAAAAGTTAGAATGAGGATAGAGTGTTTTACTAGAAATACAAACTACCCATCTTCTATCTCTTGACTTATAACATGCAGATATATCCTCTCTGAATCTATCAGAAATTATGCCTAATTTACACTTTGATGCTTGTAAAATAAAATGACATCTACTATCCTTTACAAGGTACAGAGTGAGTCAGAAAATATGCTATTATATGGCTCATAGATGTATATTTCATTATTTCTGCTGTTAAAAGAACAGAATACAAACCTGGGATTAGTTTATTGCTTTAGTTATGTAAAGTGATGCATGCAGTAGGCTTGTTTTGGAAGTTTTCAGAATAAGACTTTTCTATAATGAGACCAGAAAGTATAGGGGAAAAGTCAGTCTAATATACCAAGAATACTTTTATTAGAAAACTGATATACAGTAGCAATGATATCTCAAGGTTGCATAAAACATTATGACTTTGAACAATTTTACATTTGCAATCTGAAAATATTAGTTTGATGAAACTAAAAGACAAAAAGGTGAAAAGGATATACCTTAATTATAATTCTTTTGTTGTTATTTTTTATAATTATTTCATTGGAGTGTTTTTTGGGGGAGAGGGAAAATATTGCCCATTAAAGTGGTCACAAAATGTGTTTCCAATTTCTGCCACTAGAGGGCAGCCTTTTCGACATCTTACCTCACTAGGGAAACCTGTTTCAGAGAAATGTTATAGTCTCTGTCCCATCCCATTCATTTGGGACCAGAGACTATACCAAGACCTTCACAAGTCTACACATTTTAAAGAATAGCCCTGTATTTATAGTGTATAACAACTGTACCTATTAAAAGCCTATTGTCCTCTAATTATACGATATTATGATTTTTTAAGATTAAGATCCAATTATTTGTCACATGTACCTTACAGCACAGTGAAATGCATATCCCAGTTAGGAAGCTAAGGTGAGAGTGCAGGCTCAGTCTGGAGCAAATAAGGTTAAGAGCCTTGCGCAAGAGCTCAGCAGTGGCAACCTGGCGGCGCTGGGATTCGAACCCCAGATTTTTTGATCAGATTTGTATAAGATTGGCAATTTCTTTTCTTCTTCCATTTGGGTTATATTATGAAAAGAATAATATTTGAGGCTGGAATTGATAAATATTCATACACACATTTAATACATTCATAACAGTTAACACCATGCTAAAATAAAAACCTATAAAGTAAACGCTTGAGTATTTTTTATGCAGTTGGGAACTACGCCATTCGAGAATCCTGTGCATTTCCAATCTTATCATTCCCAAAGAAAGCAAAGGGGAAAATTCAAAGACTTTCTGCATGTTGGCAGAAATGGTAGGCTTCATACCTGCTAACAGGAAATGAAGGAGAATACCACTCATTCTCCAGGAAAAGCAAAGCAACGGCCTGCCTGTCTTCCAGGAACCCACACCCCCATCTTTCACCATTACCATTTGTTCCTCACTGCTTTTTGCTCCCTGAAAGGGAAGAGAAAACAGTCCAGGCACTCAGTGCTACAAAGCAAGAGGTGCATTCCTTTCTCAGACACTCTGCCTTAACTCAGTCTCTGTATTCTGCGCTCCTGCTGCACACGATTGTAATTCCACCCGCTTTCCACTTAGGGAACGGCAGACTGAAGCAAAACAGCAGATGAGAAATCACCCTCAAATCTGTCGGAAACAGTACTTTGGCACGAGTTTGGTCTGCAATCAGCACAGTACTTAGGCTACACTAGCGATTAGATAGTGTGTGCTAGTGTGTGTGTGTGTCTGCACATTTCATAAGTCACGGTGCGATGTCAACTAAGATTACTTCCAGCGGGTTTAACATCTTGTCGCTGAATTCCCATGTGTTGTACATAAACTGGCCTGGACAGCAAAAGAGACACCCTTTAAGAGAACCTTGCGTTTTATAATGGCTAATCCAATCTCTACTTCTTGGGGGGGGGGGGGGGGGGGTTGGGTTTCTGTGTTGTTTTATTCATTTTATGACCATGTTCATACCTTTAACTATATGCTTTGGGTAGATATTTGTTCTGTGCTGCTCCAAGGCTACTAAAATATTACACTACACTGAATAAATAAACATTACGCTATGAAAGATATGCGCTTCAGATTGGTAGGCATGGGTTGGCTTTCTGGTAAATTGGGGAACACATGAGAAGTTCACACTTCACAAAATATGCTCGTGATTCGAGTGGTTAAAGTTGTAAAAACACTGTGGCTAAGCTATGAAATGTGGACACTGAGTGTATGCTAGCTAATGACCCAGGCTTACAATTTAGCTTGCGAATGTCTTATATAAACAGAGTAATCGATATTTTCCATAAATGTGTCGCTAAATTAATAAGAAGACAATGTATTCGGGTATGTTTTACCCTAGAACTTTTCTCTTCATGGATGATGACACTTTTTGACGTAGATATCATAGAGATAGCGCAAGACCAGGCTGTTCATCTTCATCTCTCATCATCATTCATACAGTAAGAACAGCATAAAATCCATGATAGCAATGAATGTATAACCAACAGGGTAGTCTGTTGAAAAGTTTTTGGGTAAATCCAATTAAATTCAGCTAAATGCAATTAAAATTAACAAACTTCAGATATGAACATGCAAAAAAATATATTAAACCCACGTTTTAAACTCTAGTAAGCAGTTATGGCATAAAAGATGATGTCTCTGCCTTGTTTGAAGCAAGATTTGAAAAGAAATTATCGATATCTTTGGTCATTTATACATTTATTTCTTAGAAAATGATGCACAGCTGCAGCTGAAATGATCAGAGGCTGACTAATGAAACCCGCTACCCAATATTAAATCTGCAAAGTCATGTGGGCCCCATTGGGGCTTCATCTAAGTATCATCAGTAGCTTCCGACTTTCAGAACATGTGTTGGCTTTGCTCTGTGTTGAGCAGTTGAGCACGAAACCCTGTGCAATAGTGGTATAAAAAAAAAACAACCCTGAGTTTCTGTACCTCATTTGGTGCTTTCTGTGAGTTCCTGTCCCTCATTTTAGCTGTGGTTTTTCTCAAATTTTTTGTTAACTCTCCTATGTTCTGCCAGGTCTTATTCTCACATTCTCATCTCTCCTGCATTTTCCTTGCTTTCACTTCTCTGCCTTTTGAAAGTGCTGGACGGCAACAAGTTTTTCCGTTCCATAGGCAGTGGTGAGAAAAAGGGAAGCTTGATGCGTGGCTGTGATTATCTTTCCTTTTGCTCACCATCAGCTCTGTCAGCAGGCTCTTTCTCGTTGCAGTGCATTTGTAAATGTCTCTACCATTAGAAGCAAAACTCACTTATCAGCACTGTTTCTGTGGATGGCCTGAGCTCAAGCTAACAGAGGATATATACGAAATGTCTTCTTTTTCGTAGAATTCTTAGAATTTTATTGATCTTTTTCTATACATTACATTATTACATATTACATTACATAATTTCTCCTGTTTTATATTTTATCTAGGCCTCCCAGAAAGGCAGGACATGACATGAAAACGTCATTATTCTCCCAAACGTCACTGATTTCATAACTCAAAGTAATACATTGGAGAGTAATTCTATCTGTTTATATACACATCAAACCACTGTCCTAACTGTTTCCACCAGAATACAGCAGAACAATTGTATGCCTATAGCGTGTTTTCAAGTTTCTTAGAAGTTTGATGTCAGATGTTTTGAAATAGCGGGTGTAAATTACACTACTCCGATGTCTTTCGTTCCTGGGTTGACTTGAAGAAAATATTCATCTAGAATTCAGTACAATGTTTTAACAAAACAAAGAGAAACACAGGGTAGAATATAAGCAATGGAACAAGCAATGCACTGATTTAACTCAATGTGACATTTAGTATTCCTCTGTAGAATGAGTTTCTCATGTCTTAATCAAGTGTCTAGTGTATCTTTCCCTTGTGGATTGCCAGGATAAGGCTTTTATTTGTATGCAAGATTTGCTTGAATGTTGTGCCATATTTCATAGAAAATCATGAAAAACATTGAGGTCAGTGACAGAGCTACCTTAATAAGAACTGAAGTCCAGCTGGAGGCACTTAGTGTTTTGTTTAGCTCAGTACCTGAACATCAGACCCTAACTGAAACAAAGGACTTGCTTTAGACTAGATTAAATACTACACTGATATTGTGTGTTTAGGGGATTTTTTTTATTATTTTGTTTGGTTTTTGTTTTTCTGTAATGTTTGATTCAGTTCTCTTGTTCCTCTTTTTCCCTTGAACTGTATCTGGCAGCAAATCATGACAGAACAGATTCAGATTTTAGGTCCTTCAAATAAAATGTAATTATTACTTTTCTTTGTGCTCTACAGCCAAGGTATTCCCCACCATACTAGCTATAGGAATATAGGTAGTAACTGATATTTTATTAGAACTAGGATAAATAATAGGGCTTTTGTGGCTATTTAAACTCCACTTTATAAACTGAGTTCTGTTTTACTGTACATTTGCTCATCAACTGCATTTAAGCTGCTTTTTGAATGGATGACTGATAACAGAAGCTCAGTTCATTCTCATCCCTGGTAAGCTACTATGTCAAATGTATTCTCTTTATTATTATTATTATTATTATTATTATTATTATTATTATTATTAAGTTACTTAATAGATTTTTTTAGATTTACAGGTTCATGAAATTTAATCAGAAATCCACTGTACAGTACTTTTCATGTCAACCTAGCGCTTTACATACCTATGCTTAAAATAAAATCACAAATGGACATGCATCTTTACCTGCTTGTACAGCAGCTGTGTTAATTTCTACTATAAGTAGATCATATTTGTTTACCTCCCAGAAATTTGGGGAGAAATGAGATGCCTTTGTCAAATTTGATTCTTCAGCAAACCTACCTCCAGACCACCAAATTTTGTTTCCGATCACTACTGGAAAAGAATATAAGGTAGAGCATTTCACAGTTAGATACCTATAGACAGACACTATACCTAACCTTATTTCAACTTTTTTTGACTAATCTGTCCAATTCCCAAAGGATACAGCAATTACTTAGTAATCATCTCAAAGGAGGTATTCTCTTGCCAATAAACACAATATTTAATTAGTGTGTGCTTCTAATCCATTACCACAGTGTTTCTTGTGGCTTACAGCTGGTTACATTCACTTTCTCTCTCTCTCTCTTTCTTTTCCTTCTTAGATACAGCCAATCAAAGCTCTATTTTGTTGCTGCTGCTCTAATGCAAACCAGAGATTTTCTTCTTAAGCACAAAAAAACCCTTTCCTACACTGTAGACACACTGGGTATAAAAAATCTCATACTTACAAGCTACAATATTCATCACCATGTGAGTGTCTGCTTATGCAGTAATTTTGTAAGCAGCATGTGGGAGCTTTGATCTGTAAAAGGTTTGGCAGTGGTTTCAAATTGCTCACTTGCCATACTTGCTAGGAGGTAAATATTTTTACTTGATTATACAAGTGCAACCTTTGCCACTTATAATTTGTTAGTCGTGTCGGAGAATGTTCAGCTTTATTAAGATGAGTGTACAATCTCAGTCTAATATTTAATTTAAATATGATTTTTTTATGCTGCCTCTTCTAATAATATCTTTCCTAAAATGGTTTGGTTTACTGATATTCAGGGAATATGATTTATTTTATTTTTTTTTGTTCTCTTTGTGTAGATGTTTGTCTCCTATAATGTGCTCTGTTGTACCATAGAGCTGTGATATGTTCCATTGTATTGGTGAGAATGTGTTGATTACTTTTCTATAACAGCACAGACATTAGTAATAAGTTCAAGGTACATATTAATACACTTATTTGTTATGCTTTCCATAGTAGCAACTTAAAGAAAAGGGACCTAAACAAAACAATTGTAATTTGCTAGTATATAATATATATACTATATATAAAGTTTTTTTTTTTCTCTTCAGGTTTTTTTTCTTCAAGTCTTCAGGTCAGAAGGCTTTGTGATTTTTCTATATCACTCACTTATCGTCTATACCGCTTTATTCTGTATACAGGGTCGCGGGAGGCCTGGAGCATATCCCAGGAAATTTAGGGCATGAGGTGGGGTACACCCTCGACGGGGTGCCGATCTATCATAGACACACACTCACTCACATGCTCATTCAAACACTATGGGCAATTTGGATGCGAATTTCAATAATCTGCATGTTTTTAAACAGGCTGCAATTTTTATTGTATTAACTTTGCGAATGACAAAACAGCTGCTAAAGAGCCATGACCACAACCCCACTGAACACCTTTGGGATGAATTGAAACGGAGACCCACAAATGCTCTTGTGGCTGAATGGTCACAAATCTCCATTGGCATTTTCTAAAATGTAGTGAAGCACCATTCCAAAAGAGTATATGCACTAACAGCAAAAGGGGGCCATCTTGATAATAATGCTTTGGTTTTAGACTGGTATATTAAAAAATACATATGGGAGTGAGGGTCAGGTGTCCGTATACTTCAGGCCATGTATGTCTTTTTGGACACCATTTTCCCACTTGCTTTCAAACTACAGTAGGTGTTCCCTAAGTGTGTTTTTCACATTTCCCTCTGTACACTCTTCATAGTACCCATGTCTGTGAGATCAGCCTGTAATTCTGCTTGATGACTATAAACTCTACATGTAGAAACATTAAACCTAAATGACACTACACAGCCTAGGACATGTTTATCTAGCATTCTATGTTCGTTCTTTTAAATATCTAGACAAGAATCTGTTCCTCCTACTTAATTTTCTGAGTTCACCATGTAGACATTCTCAGTCTCCAGTCAGCATTGGGTTCCACTTTACTTGACTCATTATGAGCTGTGACCAACCCTGATCTCAACATTTCATCATGGTAATGTTGTTCAATTGATGAGATGTCAGCTGTGGGGTATCTAGAGTTCAAAGTCACCTGTAACATGAACGCTTTGGAAGACAAAGACTGAATTGTACCTTTGAGCCTAAGATAAAATGAGGCTTATCCAAGTCATAGGGTCACCAATCCCATCTCCTGGGTGGAGACTGGCATGTTAGAAGATGACCCCTCTCTACAAAGAGTGTATGATCTCCTTCAATTCAAACATTATTATCCCTGACATATCTATCTTCCTGGCATTGGTTTTTGCTCAATCAAAAACTTTGTAAGGAGAGCAGACTGAGAAAGTATCTGTACACAGAGTCTCTGTTGTCCTGTAAATGTGTGGAAGGTCTGGCTCAAACCACGCACAGTGAGAGTTCTGCAGAGGAAGCCCACCCTGTAGTCCACAGTAACAAATCCAGCAAGAAGCCCATATTTTGAGTCATAATGCCTACAAACCTACAAACTTTTTATTGCTGAAGGCTAGTCATGTGATGACTAATGAGATCAAAAAATTAATTTCCTGTTTCACTGCGGTCTTAGGAAATTGTAAGTATTGTGAGTAATGCTCATTTGTGCAACACATGCCCTATGTTAGTGTGATATTAGATTAGATTAGATTTTAAATTAGATTAGATACAAATAGAAGATGCATTAGGTAATAGATTTATGGTATATTTTATATATAAAATATATATTATATTTAGGTACTGTATATTAACGGATCTCATAGATTATTTTACAATAAAATCATTAGTGACTTAGTAGCAAGCATAAACATATTGAAGTTATTTAATACTTTACTCAAAACATCATTCATCTAAAAAGTAACATTTGACTTGAAATAATATGTGATGATAACATCTTGATATTGATCTTGGTTTTCTGCAACACTGCTAGTTTGAATTGACAAAATAGGTCATAGGTCATTAATAATGTAATAAAAACAAAAAGGAAGAAAAGAAAAAGTGAAACAAGATGAAAAAACAATACAGAGGCAGATGTTCCGTCTCTTTAAGTAAAATCCTAGACAGCTTTCTTAATGTTCTTTCTTTATTATCAGAAACAGTCTGTTATTTAATATGGTGCATTCATTAATAAAATAACAATACTATATACAGTATTATATACAATGTTATATTTCCAAAGGTTTTTGGACAACCGGCCATCTCACCCATCTCCATCTTCTAAAAAGGCTTTTCACTAGACTAGTCACTTGAGTTCTTTGGGTATTTTTATGAATATTTTTAGTCAAATATTTCCCACAGCATAGATATAAAAAGACAATACAGAAGAATGTGCCTGATTTTTCTCCTTCCGATCACCCCTTCTCCTAGTTTCATGAACAAGATTGCTGGAAAGAAAAATAAAATCAGTTGATGATCATGTTGCAAAAATCTTGGCAACAGATTTTTTTTTTCTTTCAGACATGCCATTACATTATAATAGATCTCAAAAAAAAATTATGTAAGTTGCATTAAAGACCATTCACTAGCTAAAGTACAGTAAGAAATTATTTTAATAAGGCTTTCAGATGTTTCAGTTTTCTGAACATCAAATGTTCTTTCGAAATCTTCCACAAATAACACACTCATGCATGCATACAGAGACTTAAAATGAGTTGCAGGAATACAAAAGAATTTGAGAGTGGACAAATCGATTCGGTTCAGAAAGATCCAGACACTGAACAGATCTCTATACACAGGATATTCCTGCTTGCACCAGGAGAATCTCGGTCTCAGAGGGCAGTTGTGGCAAATAAAATCATATCTCATTATCTGGCACGCCGGATTGTGGCGTGCTCACCATCTGCACTGCCAGTCACCTCAGATACACTCCAGTCTTTGTCCATTCCACCCATTTCCCTCTCTGCCCCTTTCCCACTCTTCCGCACATGGCTGGAATGTTTCTGTAATTGCTTTCAGTTGGTTTGCCTGTAAGAGGATAAAGGCGAGCAGTACTGCTCATTTGGAAACTGCATTTTTCCTATATGTGGCTGCACACAGGAACGAACAGTGAAGGGAAGAAAAGAGAAGATGCTTGAATACTACTCATACAGTACAGCTCAACATGCTTACAGTAACACTAAGCACCGAACAGATGCATAAGTTATTTAATATCATGGACAATATAACAATTATTACAGAACATAGTCATAATTATATGAAGTATGGGACTGCATTTAAATTCACAGCCATGGAGCCTATAGGCAAACACTTACAGTATAGCACATGCAAACATACACACAGATTTCCTGCTTATTCTACTCAAAAACACAGACTATACCACGCCACATAACTATTTACATCCCTATAAGATTTTAAGCACTATTTGACTTATTCCAGTAACAACCAGACTTAGTTAATGTTTCAGCAAAAACAATTGAGAAATGCTGAAGAAAAGCAATGAAAAAGTCTGTCAGACAATGTTTATTTTTTTCTCTCATGCTCGCCAAGTGTTGATCCAGTGCTGAATGTCTTTGTGGGATTTACTGTGTAGGAAGCAAGGTGTGAAAGGTTCTCATTCCTGCCATTCTGCATGGGTGTGATTTGTTTTTCTTCCTTTTTTCTAATAAGTATGTTAACATGTTCGTGCATCTCATGGGACAGATAATTTTCAGTGTATTCATTTAGCAGAGACAATATGGCTACATCCAGAAATCTCATCCAGATCAAGCCAGTATTTTCAAACGAGGGCTCATCAGTTTGATTTATGGCCTGAAATTCTCATCCAGACCATATAACAGCACTTTACAGCTGAACATTCCGTGACTATTATTTTTGCATTATTTGCCCATTGTTTCGAAGACCACGGCAGTATTATCCTCTCTCAGAACCTCAAATCATAGAAAATAGACTTGATATTGGTTTTATATTCACTTTCTTATGTTGTACCATATCCATCAAGCATAATGCAATCATTTAAAAAAAAAAAAAAAGGATTGTTCAAAGTTAATTGGAATCCTCTCTGAAAGTCTACAAAGAATGCCTTAATGGTCCTGGACTGTAGGTTCACAGTGTTCGCAGATTGCTATGGTCATGCCCCAAATATTACCATTGTAGCCATTATCTGGTAAATAATTTATTGCATATCAACTAGTAAAGTAAATACAGGTAACTAGAGAAGATCGTTCTTTATCTTGAACATTCTTAAATTTTTGAGACCAGTTTTGGGACAAAGAAAGGTCATCACCGGTACTGCTGATTTCTGGCCAACCTTTTTGTTGTTAACAACAGTCAATATATCAAGTTCCCCTGGTGTTTGTGGATACATGCCCAGTATGCAAAGATCAACAGGGTTTCAAAGAATCTGGCAACCCTGCAATCTACTCAACTTGGCAGTTGTTATCGTCAAAAGAAAATATGCCAACATTATATAGGTATATCAGTGCACGCCATAATACCCCCAGATTCCTAGCTGATCCTTAAATGGTGTCTGTAATAACCATCCACAAAGTTATTAGTCAGAAAGACAGCTACATAGGTTTTTTAGATATATATATATTTATTTTATTTCTCCATGGTATTAATTAAAATAATATGTAGAGGCCCAAGGTGTCTATGGATACATGCCCAGTATGCGTAGGCCCACAGAGCTTACCTAAAGTGCCAAAGAATCTTGTCTAGTAAAAATGGCAGAACTCCAACGAGCCTTAATTTAGTACTTACCTCTTTTTAAATATAAGAGGAAAAAACGTATTTCTACTCGTATGACCAAACTGTCAATCTGCTTTTTATTTATTTGTCATTGTCATGATATCTGTTCCAGTCATTTAGTCACAAAGGATCACTTAAAAATGGAAAAATAGAGCCTATGGTCCTGTGGTCTTATGCGGTCTACAGTTTAATACTGACCTTGGTTTTACGATATCGTTTTTTAAAAATATGAATCTCTTTTTTATGACATAAAATATGTCTATCAAAATGCTTTAAATCGCCAATTTGGTATGAAGCTCATAAATTTGTCCCTTGAAGTTAGATTTATACTTTTTCCTTCTCTGTATGTATAAGTGATCTGTACCCTATTCAATGTCAGGGCATGGTTTTCGTTTGGCTGTTTTTCTTATTGAGCTTTGTTTCCTTTCTCTTCCAAACTGTACTGAATAGAAGAGTGCTCAGTCAGTACCTGATGAATGGAAGCATGAGAAGAGCACAATCCTGAACTGAAAGTAATTATCTTTTTGCCACATCTGAGCTTGCACTACTCATGGTAGGGTTCTGTGTATTACGTGGCCTTAACCTTTTTATATAGTTTTCTTGTAATTGTACAGGAATATACTGAAAAACTCTAAATGTATATCTGAATGATGTAATATAAATGAACATTTAGAGATATAAATGCATAGGAATATATCTGAAAACTCTATACAATGGAAGGCCATGTGGAGGTAATGTATAGTAGGTTAATAGACAAGATTCTGATTCTTTGTTTCTGATTTTGTTTTTGTTTTTCACCGCATTTCACATGAATTCTAAAGTCGTGCATTTTTAATGAATTTGGCACAAATTGGTCAGGAATGGCTAATATAAATGCACTATCAGAGCTCAGACAAGGAAAAAACACTGATATAATTTTTCACTTGTGGCCGCCGCAGCATACTGCATGTTGTTTCATTATTTTTGGAGGTTTTTTGGAGCCAAGCACAACACCAGTACAAATGGTTATAAGAAAAATACACAATATAGCATGAAGAAGTGAAGCTGGGACTGATTTTTTTTTTGTCTAGCCCAGACTGTAGTTTCCTGCAGCCAATCAGTCATTTCAGATGATTTCACAATCAATATATGGGTTGATATTTTTTTTTATAACAAATTAGTAGCAATCATTATGAAAAGGAATGAAGTGAATTCAGTCTATTCTCTTTTTATTCCCCAAAATGTCTTTGGAAGGAAAATTATTGTGATTAGATTAAACAAACATTGTTCAGTTATAGCACAAAATAACAAAAACGCACAGCCAAATAAACTTTGTGGGTAATTTATAAATGACTGTCAACATGTTTACAACCCTTACAGTCAAGCTGTTGATAGCTCTTAGCTCTCATCTAATATGTGACACATCACTAAGGTGTTGGACTATGGACCAGGAGGTCCCCGGTTCGTGCCCTGACACTGCCGGGTCACTACTGTTGGACCCTTTAGCAAGATAATTCACCCCCAAGTGCTCAGATACAATCAGGCATTGAGTTGGAACCCGACCCCGATGTATATCCGTCGCCTGATGTGCCGGGCGGCACATAGACGGAACCATCCATCCACATCAAATCGGTTATTAAGTTGCAATTTGGGTGATTTTATGCATATTTTCAGATTCCTGGTTCAATAAGCTCCATTTTGATAATAAGTTTATTACTGTATCATGTCCGGTTGTTGACATATGTCCACTTACATTTTGTTTACAAGAAGCAATAAATCCTTTTTTTATCAGAATATTTATTAAGAATTTCATGCATGGCTTTATAACGAAAAAAATGCATGCAACTCTATAACAACTGAAGTAACCAGATTGGATAGTGTTTTAAGTGATTTAAAAACAATGTTTAGGATTAAAACCTTCCCAATTGTAGTGAAGGATTAGGAAGATCAATAGGAATCGATAATCAACCAATTTTTTCCGAAATTGAAGATTTGATACGTTTCACCCACTACTCTCTATTAGCCATAGCGCAAAACTAACACATTGTTCTGTGTTAATGTATAGCCAGATATCAACAACTGTTATCTAACTACTAGACCCCAGTAA
The DNA here is from genome assembly GCA_028565275.1 of Leiocassis micropogon. Lineage (NCBI taxonomy): Eukaryota > Metazoa > Chordata > Actinopteri > Siluriformes > Bagridae > Leiocassis > Leiocassis micropogon. The sequence goes on along the minus strand of JAOVVA010000030.1, from coordinate 8,589,052 downwards.
CAAAGTAGATTAGTAGTGTGTGTGTCTGTGTATGTGTGTGTGCCCTGCAATGAATTGGCACCCTGTCCAGGGTGTACCCCGCCTCGTTCCCTAAGTCTCCTGGGATAGGCTCCAGGCCCCCCACGACCCTGTATACAGGATAAAATATGTTACTAAGACAGGTGCAGATGCTAAATATTATACACTATTGGAATTGTCTTTACTTAAGCAACTGAAAAGAGCTGCATTCAAAGCAATGGTCTCTTGACAATACAGCAATATTTTTCTTTGTGGATCGGTACTGTACATGTTAACAATTTTTCAATCTCTCTTTGGAACAAGGGTGAAAAAATGAAAGATGTCGAGTTCCATTTGGTTGAAGCTGTTAACCTAATGACCAGCCCTGACAACGGCAACCTTGTGAGACAAGATCAAAAATACACAAACAAACGGAGGAGAGTACTGGAATGCATTATTTTGTCAAGGCTGGCCAGGACAGGCACATAGTTTGGCATGGAGCAAGCATTTCCATTAAATAGCAGGTTTAGGGAACAAGATAATTGCTAAAGCAGAAATGAGCCCCCGATCACTGAACCTCTATAAGCCACTTACAACTGCACAGAGAGCCATTCTAGTGGATAGATCCAACCATGAATTAGAAATATATCCACATTAGCTTTTAGAAAACCATTTGCGAGTCTTTGTATTGAGAAGGATTTAGGCTGATTTTGTAGGTTCGGGTCAGTAAAGTGTTTGTCTAGCCGTTCCATGTGTCTCGGCCTGACTAAGCTGGCCGGACTCTTCCTCTCCTTCCTTTTAGCCATCTGGATCTGCAGTCTGGCTCAGGTTTGCGTGTGTGTGTGTATGCGTGTACATGTGTATGTGTGTCTGTTTGTCTGTGTGTGTGAGATCATGGAATAATGACAGAGAAACACAGGTTCCACATGGTTCCAATCGCAAAGGCCTCTGACTCAGGATTTGATGGGGTCTTCAAATATGGAGGTCAGACTGGGTCTCGCCATCCAGATGAAAATAGCAGCATTAGAGCTGTAGCTTATGTTTTTACTGATACACAGTCCTCCAAGTCTCTTTTGAGTAAAATAATACTGATCGTAATCTCATTAATAGTGATTGAGCCACTCTTTTCGAGCCGGCCTGTTTTTACACAGCCCTGAAAAACAGCCGTCTCTCATCTCTCCCGTGAGACATGCACTTTGGCAGGAGAGCTTGTTTGGGTGGAAGCGTGTCTCGAGCTCTTTATCTGCATATCAACTGTTGCTTTGCAGCAATATGAGTTAAAATATTTGTTGGAAGTTAGCTTTTGGGCTGACTGGTCAGACATCTAGTTATTACAAATTATGTAATATTTAGCTATTTAGGTCTATAATTATAAAAATCATTATAGTTACACATTAAAGTATAAAATGATAGCTAAAACAATATCTAGTTTTATCCTGTATTCTTTATAGTTATATTTTTATTTAGTTTGGGTTTCTCAGTGCTTCCACATATGTACTTTTTGTATTTGATCAGCACAAACCGAACCCTACCTGACCAAAGAGACTCTAAAGGCAGCTACTACACAGTAACCCATGAAAGTGTCATCAAATTGGATTTTCTGGTCAACCCAAGTCAAAAGGCACGTTCACTCAGAAATCATCGTATAAAGCCACCAAAAAGACCCCCATCAACATACATACGTGTATACGTGCCCATTGATAATTCACACCAACCCTACAAATCGGCTATAAAACTGCTTCTGTATGTGCTTTTAGGGAGCGTGTTTTGAAACAAAAGCAACAAACCCACATGAGCGTATGGTGTAGTGTAAAAAAAAATGCGTCCAACATGACGCACCTTACACTATGTTCAAAACAATAATAGAAGGTGAACTGAGTGCTGAGGTGCTTTTGCTGGTCATGCACGTTTACATGTTTACAGTATGTTGACAGTGATATCCGCCTGATATGGTGTTAAAACACATGTTGCGGGTTTTACTCTGGCTTTTTTTTTTTTTTTGTGGGTAGTGGTTACCCGCTAACTGTTATAGTGGTTGCAGTGGTTTTAAACCTCTCTGTAGTGAGCAGCACACAACATGTGTTTCAAAACATCGGACCGCTGTTCTGTGATGGGAACTCTCTCTCTCTTTTTATAGATATCACTTTTACTTCCAGGTTAAATGTGCACAACAAGACCCCATTCCTGCTCTGTGCCTTTTACACGGAGGCTCACTGAAGGAGCAGTATTCCCACCTTGAACAGGTTTTGTGAAAGGGGCTAAAGAGGGTGTCAGGTTTGCCAGTTTGTGATAATCTGATCTTCACAGGTTTCATTTACTAACAGAAACAAAGTGAAAAAATCGGTAGCTGCCAAGACCAGGTTTGACAATTTAAGGGCCACATTCTTTCACATGTCAAATGGATTTAAAATCTAATCAGCTCTCCAAAATGTTGCCAAAACACACACTCACAGTGGAAAACACGCTTACCAAATTTGACCACATACACTATGTGCAGCTGCTATTAGCTGGTATTTCAACTGTAAAATTTATATAAAGTCTCCGGAGACTTATAATTCCACACATATTCACAGTCGGGTAAAAGCTCTCCCACTGTAACCCATGCACCTAGTTTGCCAGCCTGCAGCGCTATTGTCCAAGCAGGCCAGGAATGCACTGAAAGGAACTTCTATATCAAAGAGTGGACTTTAAAGTAATTTAAGGGGGTGGAAGAACAGAATGCAGAGTTTTTCCTCTAAATTGTGAAAGGCATTCAAGTCTGAGATCAAACGAAATGACTATAATGTCTCTGTCCACAATCCTGTTGACAGGCTTCGGTTTCCTGCACAGCATCTGCACAGTCTCAGCTTCGGTGCTCATTTTTCAGCATCGAGTTTTCTTTACTTTCTTTCAAACCAACATACTGATGGCAAGCAACACACAAGCAAAGTTTTCAACATATCTGGTTTCTTCTCTACTGTTTTTCTGGGTTTCTTTCTGTCTCATCTAACGCTTTCTCTTTGTTTGCCCCTCTCTCAGACATCCAACCTACAAACTTTTCAGTGAGTCATTTTTTACAGAAATGCAGCAGAGAAGCGAAGGCATTTACTCAAAAAAAAAAAAAGAAAAGAAAAGAAAAACCCACCTATAATGTACGTGTCCAATGGGCATGCTCTGCTCCTCCTGCACTCTCCCCTGAGGACTATCCAGTGTGCAGTCCACTGGATCCCTCAATAAGGTGCTCTTTCCCTTCCTCTCCCTTACAGAGGTTGTATCAGGCCATCAGCACAAATGGAACACAGCACAATGTAGTACTTTAAGCACTTAAACAAAGGGCCTTTTTTAGCCACCACCATTTCTTTGCAGGTTGTTGACATTGATGAGTCAGTTTATGGGAAAAGAGCAAGTGTCAGGCACACACACCCTGTCACGCATTTTTTTCTCCCTATGACATAAAAACACAGGGGGGCCTAGTTAAACCATGAATCGCTAAATCTACCTCCTCACCACACTCTTGCCACTGGCTGTTTGCTTAACAACCCCTTTTAAAGCAAATCTGGCAAAACAGCAGCCTAAACAGTCCCAGGCTGAACAACAGTGCCCTCCCTCTCTGTCTCTCTCTCTCTCTCTCTCTTTCTCTCTCTCTCTCTCTCTCTCTCTCGTTGCCCAGCCGGCATGCTCCCCTTTACTACTGCTTATTTTTACTCATAACAGTATAATTCTCACTCAACACAATAGTGGCTTTTTTAGGGTCAAGTCTAAACTAAATCTTCACGTGCTGAACCTACTGTATATTAACAATTCTTCAGTTGGTTTCTTTCCCAATAGGCCAGACATTCATATTTGACTTATCAACTTATCCAACATTTCAGTCTTATCTGCATTGACTCAGATTTCATTTAATTTTCTGTTGATTACATCTTTTTTTTGCGGAAAATTATAGTCTGTTCGGTTTTAATAACCAACTGGAAATATTAATGAGTAATACACATATTCCTCTTTTGCCAGTCCATAGCTGGATGCCAAGAAATGCTAGGCCCAAAGAAACCAAAATCGTTTTATTGAATCCATGTTGACGCATGTAAATGGAAATGCTTTTAGGAAAAGGGTCCTCTTGTGGTCTTTAGTGCTACCCAGAATTCTCTCTGGTAGGGAAACACTAAAGCAGAGAAACTATAAAGGTTCCCCAAAGGCACACGAACCAATTCGCGTTTTTGGTTTTATCTTTTTTTTAATGTCGCAGATATGGTATCTTCATTATTTAATAGTAAAGTTTTTAATTGCAATTGGTATAAAGAACAACTATTCCACTACAGTGCACAAAAAAAATCATTGTTTGGCTTTGAATTGGGCATTGGGCAGGCATTATTGTGTATAGACTAGCCATGACTAAATTCACACAGGCGTTTACTGGGGTTTGGCATGCATACAAGTATGCAAGTGAACAGGCGGAAACGGGTTCTGGTGGATGTAATTATCTGTGCATAGTCAATGTCGTTAAACTCAGATTCTTTTTTTATTTTGTATGTTTTTCGGTCCAGACAGTTTCAGTGAGTCCCAGACGCTTTAACAGACCATTACCTATAATGTTCTTTAATTCTGGTGTGTTTACGACTGGAACGTTGTGAAAATGATTCCTAGTCTGCCTCTTCGAATTCAAACTGCATTAAGGTTTTTTGAGACAATTAGGACAGGATGTTTTTCTCAGCCTCTCATACTATTTATTCTTGTAATAATTGCCCTTTATTGCATCATGCCAGTTCTTGCATTT
>JAOVVA010000030.1:8530603-8572982 GCA_028565275.1 Leiocassis micropogon | reverse complement strand
CCGGTTTCCTCCCACAGTCCAAAGACATGCAGATTAGGCTAATTGGCGTTCCCAAATTGCCCGTAGTGTGTGAATGAGTTTGTATGTGTGTGCCCTGTGATGGATTGGCACCCTGTCTAGTGTGTACCCTGCCTCATGCCATAAGTCTGCTGGGATAGACTCCAGGCTCCCCGCGACCCTGAATACAGGAGAAAGCGGTATAGACGATGAGCGAGTGAGTGAGATCACTTGTAACTCCGAGGTGCAATTTGTAGCTCAACAGTGAGTGAATGAGAGAGAGAGGAAAAAAGAGAGCGAGAGTACTGCACATATTATCTAGATAGAGCAGGTCGAAAAACTGGACTTGCAAGCTTCTCAAATATTCTGACATTTTTCTGGACACCCTAGTGGCCTATATCATGTTAGTTGACATCTCCCTAATTGACTTAAACTTTTGAGGCCCCTTTAACTAAAGCTCATGCTGATGAAACACATCAGGTTATTGTCAGTACAAACATCTGTCGAGTAAGCAGTGTGTTTGTGAGTGCATGCTCCTGTAAACTGTATTCCTACGCCTACTCCAAGCCCAAGTATCATTCCTGAAGCCAAGAACAAAATACAAGCAAGATGAATTACGCCTGTTGTGTGCTACGGTTCCACAGGAATTCATAAAGAGTCGGAGAAGAAAGAGATCCACATCTGAATTATCAGGGAAACATTTTTCCACATCCTACGCGCCACTTACCAAGCCTCCCTTGCACTCAGTATGTGGAAGTCCTGTTTAGATGAGGTGGAACTGCAAAGGAGGGTGATTATATTAACATGCCTGTCACTTCACTTGATGTGAGCCTTAGCTGAGCATCATTACATAATCCCCTGTGGGAGCTGGGGAAGGCTGGAAGTCCTGCTGATGGAGGGATGGATGGAAAACTGAAAGCCAAATTTGTGCTAGGAGTGTAAACAGCTTACGTCATGCCACAGCAAGTGCCTGCAACATTAAATGGATAATTTATTTCTAATGATTCTGTTAAATGTCAACCGAGCAGGGAGATGGCTGCATAGTAGAGTATAGACCTTCTTTTGTGGTCTGCGTCTCAAGCCACCGTCTCTGAGGATCGCTTTCTGAGAACCAATTCAGTCAGACCTCCTTCTCAATCCAAACACATGAGCTGGGTAAGGGGCCACCACTAATGTGGCATGCCATCAAAAAAGTGAGTGCATACTGTGCCATAATTGCTTGCTTATGTTTGCTCAAAGCTGTACGGTGCTCTCCGGGGGACTTTTAAGTGGCAGATCAGAAACAGTAGATTTGGAATATGAGCGACTAAATAAGAATGGTGGACAAGTGAAGGCTTGGCTCCTCTTGGGGCTTACTTTCTGCTAGAAAAAAAATTCTCAGTATAAAAAATTCTCAGTATAAAAAAGTGATGTTCATTTTCCTGCTCCTGCTCTTACTCAATAAGCACCAGATATGTACTCTTGAAACACACACATGCATTTACTTAACCCCACACAATCTGTGTTTATTACAGATGTTTTTACTGTATGAGCTTGGAGGACAAAAGCATTGCTTATGTGGTTTGTAATAGAAGATCATGATCCACTGTCATGGATATCTTCAGTGCCCTTGGTGCTTACTGTGTCTCCACCTGAGAAGGGCAACGCTCCAAAAAGCTCACTGTGGTTTTTAGTGCAGTACACACTCCATAAACATTGGTAAGAGCCACTTGATGCTGAATGAAGGTGTTGAAAAGAAGGTCTAACTTTTTTTTCCTAGAGTGTATTTACTTATGGTTCTTGGGGGTTTTGGTGTTTTAGTTGTCACCTGAGCTGTAATGTTAGGTTTAGAGATTACAGTGTTGCTCTTGGCCCCGGTGCTTTGTCATCAGTTTTTTTTTAAAGAGAAATAGGTAAAATTATCCAGTTGATGTTTCTTCTTCTGTCTCCCAGCAACTGTATGATTTCAGGAAAGGGCTTATGTTCAACACTTATTATTGATTCACTTTAGTGTGTGGTGTAAGGAGAATAGGTAAAGATGTATTGAACTATTTTACAATTCAACCTTTTTTTTCTCAAATAAATATGATGTTCTGTTTTCAATTTTGGTGGCTGTTACCATAAATTCTTGTATGAGACCTTGTTCTGAGAAATCTGTTTTAAATAAATTCACTGACATCTGCCAGATTGGTCCATTTTATGCTTGGTTGGATACCCTACCTTTAATTGTCATAAGTGGTTCTGGCTTCTCGGAGGTTCTTTGCTTTTATCCTTCTCATAGGCATGTTGTTTGGCGATCATCCACCGGTGTGTGCATATGGATGTTTCAGATCTTGGTTTCAGTATATATTGTAAACAGAGAGTGTGTGAATACATGCGGCTACACGGGTGAACATTTGGCCAGACAGATTGCGTGAGACTATTTAACTGTGTCTGCAGCCCTTTTCAAGAAAAATATTTGATAAACAGATTGTGCTGGCCTGGGGAAGAAAAGTAATGTCTGATTTTGATCGCTGAGAGTGTTAGGACGCCTGCTCGACATTGCGTACACTGTTAAACACATCTAAATTACTTTCCCCACAAAACCACAGCCACTAGGATTAGTACCACCCCTGGTAACCTCAGCCAAGCATTCAACCACCAAACACTGACTTGCCACCACCACACTCTCTCTCTCTCTCTCTCTCTCTCTCTCTGTCTCTTGTTCCCTCTGTCTCTGGCCTCTGTTCTTTCCCTCCCAGTCTGTCTCATGATTGTGTTTTTCCTGGAGTGGGAAACAGCTACATTTGAGATCTAAAAGGAAGCGTATGTTCCTTCACAAGCACTAACACAGATGCTAGCACAGACATGAATATTGCTCATGGTTTCTAAGCTTCACGTCTTTACATGGCAGTAAAACTCTATGGCAAACCACAAAAAATATGTGCTCACCATGGCAGAAAAAAAAAATTGCACACCGCTAAGAAGCCTCGCCATGAGATTTCAGCCTAACCATTTCCTCTGGGAACCAAAGAGACCCTTCATCCCTCTTCCAGGAATAATAATAATAAAAAATGAAAATGATAAAAGAGGAGAAAGCCAGCAAACCGCAGAGAGTTTGGCAAAGCAAGCAGGCCACAGAATGCCCCGTTTGGCACCGTGTTGAGTGGGAAAACATGGTATGGCTGAGTCTTCTTCCGCCTCTGTTCAGACTATTCAGTTAGACGTTTAGCTTTGCCAGGGGAGGAACATCAAGCCAGAATGGTGTAGCTCCAAACAGATTTGCTGTTTGCCATGTATCCTTGATTTGAGTCAAACATGCATAAAATTTTTCATTATAAAAAAAAAAAAACCTTTCATTTTATGAGTCTGGTTTTTTTGTTGTTGTTGGGGTTTTTTTTCTCAGAATCATAATCGGAATGAGGTTTGTTGGCCAAGTATGTTCGCACATGGACACAGACACACACACAAGGAATTTTATTCCAGCTGTTGGTGACTCTCAAAGAACAGACATAAATAACAACACTGTACATTTTTATTTACAGACAAGACACTACACAGTAAGTAACAACATTTAAGAACTACAGATTAAATGCTAAAAAAATTTTAACAAAACTAAGTGTTGGGGTTAGTGGAACAGGCATCTCATATATGTGTAACTGTGCTCCAATTAAACAGTGATCGCTGGTTAAAAAGACATTACCATAGAGGAGACTTTATAATCTAGTTCCCAGACTGAATTACCAGGAAAATCAATTAATGATTTTATCATGTATGCACATCAGTCTTATTAATGTTAAACAACTATAAGTCTTTTGACTGCTCCAGTTGAGGGGTCACCACAGTGGACCATTCGATCTTGACACACAACTTGCTCTTTCCTGACACCATTTTGTATCCAGTGGCTGGGGTTTGGGCATTGGGTGGGAATCGAACACATGCCTTATGCATGGCAGACAAGGAACCTACCACTGAGATACCAATGCCCTACTATTAATTTTAAACAAAGTGCTCAAAATCACTCAATATTATCAAAAGATTCATCTGGATTGTAGGTTTGCAATTTCTTGCATTTTGAATGAATTGCAAGGAGGATTCTGGTTATATTTCACAGTGCCATATTGCAAAAAAGTGAGAAAAAGTAATGTAGACTGGTAGGAGACTTCTGCAGCACTGATGTGGTGAGCTGGGAGATGTTTGGATTTCCAGAGTGCTTGTCAAATTCAATAAAAGTACAGGTCTTTTTGAAAGAGAGGGAAGACTGTCTGGAAGCCATCGGGACAAGTGGAAAAGATGAGTCCAAGGATTACAGTAGTGCTTGACGGAGTGTCTAAAGAAACTATACTTACATTCTGTATGTGGAGCGTGGATCAGAGCATCAGGACAAGAGAAATGTTTCGCAGATATTGGCTATCCCCTGGATATCCCCTGTTTAAGGGCCCAGTTATTTAGATTCCTGTCACAGCCAGTCTGCTCCCAGCCAGCCATACACCTGGTAAAATGTAAGCATGGTATGATGTGTAACATGAGGATCAAGTTATTTAAAAATTACTTCTTGGAACGAATGAAAGTAAACAGATACAGCTGTCACCAGGAATGACAAGCTAAACAAACAGACAGTCAAGACCACTAAACCCTACCCTTGAAAAGCAAACATTCTTTTTTTAATGTTAGCTAAAACTTTAATTACTCAGTTATCCAGCCTGCAAACAACCATGTAGATTGAAGTCTCTATGCTATACGATATGCAGTGTTTCTTAGTCAGTGCTCAGTCATAAGGTAGCTATCACCTTTCAAGTCCCTGTAGAATGAATGGTTTGGGTTTGGCAACGCTACAGAGTATCTCTCCAGCTACTAGCGCTGCATCTGGCTGTCTTAGGACTTAACCAAACATATCAATTAAGCCAATATAAATACTGCATCTAAAAAAATTTTGGAATGGAATTTTAACACTCACATATGAAAAGTCTTTGGAAGTAATAATTTCATTAATGCCTTTATAATTATAATAATTTTTAATTCATAAATAGAAGTATGTCAGGTTATCAGAATCAAAGCATAGCTCAAACAATCTGGAGCAGTTTAGGTGTTGCAGCTTTCCAAGGCCCTTTGGCATACCGGGCTTTCAGTAGTGATAACTGGATCTTGTGAAATTGACTGTGCGAATATTTCCTTTAAAGGAGTTGATAGTAAAGTGGAATGTCACTTATTCATTCTGTTTTTCTCTTCACAGATTGGAGATTCTGAGCAAAGAAGATGACACTGGTGTCCATATGTGTGCTGCTGCTGATGTTCGGGAGTAATGCTCTGGGTGGTGGCTACGCCCCTATGCCACAGATGAAGTACATGCAGCCTATGATGAAGGGTCCATTCGGCCCCCCCTTTAGAGAGGGGAAGGGTCAGTATCTTGGTAAGTCCTCATTAACTGCATAGCACTGCATAAATTGTAAGTTTTAAAAAAGAAAAACTATTGCACTGACATGAAAATATAAATGTATTTACCTAAAATACATTAGGGTAGCATGTTTACAGGCATTGGTGGCCCCGTGGTAGGTTTCTCGTCTGCCATGTTGAAGGCCCCAGTTCAATTCCCTCCTAATGCCCAAACCTCAGCTACTGGATACAGTGCCGGTCCCAAGCCCGGATAAAATGGGAGGGCATCCGGCATAAAAGCTGTGCCGAATTGTGTGCGGATCGCATGGTCCGCTGCTGCAACCTCTCGATGGGAGCAGCCAAAAGTCAAACGTCCACCATCAGAGTATTTAGCATTAATGTCATCACTATAGCACTGAAGTGCTCCATTTAGTCTGTGCAAAAGTGTGGAAATAAAGCCTTTTTTCTTTTACTAATGAAATGTTGGGTGAGAGAAGATTTTAAAATGAAGCCATGCCCGTAATGGCCGCCATTGTGTTCATTGTCATGAATGTGACCTTTGAATTATCCTTGTTCATCACAGCTGAGACATTTTTACTATAATCACTTTAAGCATTTTAGGCTTTCAGTTTGTCTCAATGGATGCATCCATAATCAGGAGATAATGCTAGCCATTGAGCTTTGAGTTTTGTACAACCATTAAACAACTATTCAAACTAATGAAAAATTTCTTTAAATGATAGTGGGATAGCTCAGCCATTGACATTTAAATAGTGAATATATATCAAATCAAGGCAATGAAATCATTTAGATTAGAAAATTAAGTATAACCCTAGGATATTTTTGTAATGCATGGGATTTGAAGTTCTGGCATGGAACTGCGTGACCTGGCTCCAATGTGTACGTCTCACACCCATGTAGGAGGACCTTAGAGGTTTGTAATCATTTGTAAAAGATCTATAATTACACTACTTGAGTGATATGATCGGTGAGTGATAACTGATAAAAGTGTCTACTTTGTACCCATGAGTGCCACATAGGCAATTCCTTGAATCATCACTGACTTGGACACATCATCTAATCTCTGTCTTTAGTCTGAGAAATAGACTTTCTCCAGACAGTGAGTGGTCAGGAAAAAAAGAGCCAAATGTGTGTCAGACTAAGGGAGTAGCAAAGACGAAAAATGCGAGGACAGGAACAGGTTGTTGTTTAGTGTCTCCACTCACCTCTGTGATTTATGAGGAGCATTGTGAAAGCATCAGAAGGGATAAAGATTAAAAGAAAAGACTAGAGAGGGATTCAGAGGGTTCAGGTTAACTCCCTTTGGAACACTATATCACAGGTGGATATACTTTATTCTTAGGGAGGGTAACAAAGGGGAAAGGAGGGGAAGGAAATAATGTCAGAAAGCATGAAAGGCTTGAGGGAGCCAGGATATTATGAGAAAGCCAGGGAAGGCACAAGGATCAGAACACTTGTATGTCATCTACTAATGCTAGGCAGGATCTGCTTCACAAGCAAGGCTGTTGGAACTATTTTTTAAAAGGGGGTCCAGACGGTGTGTTTAGCTGGCTCAGGGTCGGAGAGGAGTGTTGAAGAGTAATCAAAAATCTGCTATTGTGACATTGCTAGAATAATTTGACCACACTTGCTAGCCAAAAACATCCTTTGTTTTGATGAACGACATGCTCGTTTTATTATTATGATTATTATTATTTTAAATAGATCAATCAAGGTCTGGTCAGGCAATTTATTAATTTCTGATTGGTCAAGGTAGAGACATTCCATGAGGACGGATATTCTGGCACACACCTATTCAGACTCACTTCACTTTGGATAAATTTCAACCACTGAATTATAGGACATCAACCTTCTATTCACTAGCCGGATTACCGTCAGTGAGATTAAAATGTTACAGGTGACAACTGCCGAGTCAGCAAATAATTTAAGGACTTAATATGAAATGCTGTCTTCAGTTGAATCTACAAGTTATTGACCAAACAACCCCTCAATCATCTTCGCAGGGAAGTCTTTGTTGATTGGCAACATTTGACTCTAAAACTATTTTTTTTTGGAAGAGAGATTGAAGGAACAAAATTGGAATGCACAAACATAAAAAAAACAGTCTGGTGTCTTCAGACCATTTTTTTTTTTTTTTTCGAAAATAGAGCTGCTGTATAAAAGCAATATAACACTCGTGATTGTGGGGCTTTTAAAGGATATCAGAGAAAGGAAATCTCTAATAATTTTACTAATTATTAATAATAATAATAATAATAATAATACAATAATGAGCAATGAAGCAATAAGGAAAACAACTGTAATTATGGGTTCATACATTTTTTTAGTATGTTGAGGATTGTTTAATATGAGACCAGTTTGTTCCAATGGACATTCAGATTGTGTCAAATGCTTTAAAAGTCTTCGATGATCCTAGCTTTAGAAAGATGTAAAGGACTTGCTCATCTAAACATCTGATAGCTGTTACCTGTGTTATTGATCTGTGTGTACGCTGTTAGCTTGATGCATGTTGTTGTTGTTACTAGAACCATCTTTGTAAGTAAAGCCTTCTCTTGTACCATTCTACCCTTGCCCCCAGATCTATCTACGCAGTACATTTAAGGGTATGAAATGGAATAGTGTGACAAATAAACATGGCAAGGACGGAATGAGTTCTCTGGCACCAGAGCCTGAGCGGCATAGCCAAATACCATTGGACGTATTCATGCTTTTTTTTCTTGTAACACAGCATGGAAATAAATCATTACCAAAATCAGGGAACAAAAAGAATAATAACAAGTAGGAATAATAAAAATAAGACCACTGCAACCAATCACTGCTAAAAATGTTATTCATAATTCATAATAATTCATAGTCAGCTTTATCTTGAGCTAAATACTGCAGGTGGCAGAGGTTTCATGTTTTAAAGCTTGTTCCAATTGCAGGGACTCCTGATTGTCGTAGACAAGTGCATCTACTACCATCTAGTGGATGATAAAAGTAAAACATATGGAACAGATATCCTTTGGCTTTTCTTTTAACATTATTCTGTGTTCATATTGCACACAATATGCATTACTCATTTACATATTTAAAGATGGGGTTTTAAGTAGTGCTTCTTTAGAACTTTATTCATGTGATTTCTAGGGCAACATGGACATGCCATCCATTGCATAACAATAATTTTCAAAACGCTCACAGAAAACCTATGATCAATGGCAATGCTATTTGATGGATACCAATAAAATATATATATATTTTTTAATTTATATTTTCCATCCATTAATTGTAACTAAGCAGGTTCTTGGCTCCATAGATCTTTTCCCTTTGTTTTCCTTAAAAAAACAACCCATCAGGAATAAAGCTTGCTAGCTGCCTTTGTTATTATGTTTTTATGTCTGACAGATGAGATTTTGCCACAGAGAACACAATACTGGAGTGATTTCATTGTTTATGTATTATTTTATTAAAGCTGGCACCCCGTCCAAGGTGTACCCCACCTCGTGTCCTAAGTCTCCTGGGATAGGCTCCAGGCCCCCCACAACCCTGTATTCAGAATAAACTGGTATAGACGATGAGTAGGCGAGTGAGTGAGTGAGTGAGTGAGTGAGTGAGTGTAAAAAGCTGCATAATTCAGCTAGAGGCGAAGGTATATTATAATTGAATGATCAGGCGTTTTGAACGTAAGTACCAAAACAACTCCAAATCCAGGCCAGTATAAGTTATAAGAACAAGTTAAGGCTGGTAAAAGCAATTAATAAGACATTGTGTTAACAGCTGTAGGCAAACCTAGGGATTAGTTAGAGTCAGAGAATCACATACACATCAGGCAACAAGAAAAAGGAGAACATAGATTGGATAAGGAAAAAAAAAGGGAAAAAAACTAAACTACTAATAATTAATTAATAAAACTAACAGTGTTGTATCTTCCTGTTCAGTTATTAATACTGCATGGAAATTAAATGGGTCTGCATGTCAATGAATTTATGAAAAATAAGGAACTTTCATTTTGATTTTCTTTTTAGACCATCCACCTCCTTTGGACGTGAAAGGGGAGCCTGGGCCACAAGGGAAGCCAGGACCCAGGGGACCACCTGGGACCCCAGGATTACCTGGGAAACCTGGAATAGGGAAACCAGGTCTCAATGGTCAGCCAGGACCCCAGGGCCCAGCAGGGTTGCCAGGAATTGGAAAACCAGGACTACCTGGTCTGCCAGGAAAAGTTGGGGCCAAAGGACCAGCAGGAAATGATGGTGACAAGGGACTTCAAGGTGAACCTGGGCCACGTGGATTACCAGGGCAACCAGGATCACCTGGTCCTTCGGGTCTCTCATTAAATGGCAAACCTGGGCTTCCTGGAGCTCGGGGCCCCCCAGGAACCAAGGGTGAACCAGGACCAAAAGGTGGTCGTGGTTTGCCTGGTGATAAAGGAGACAAGGGTGAAAATGGTAATGGCAATCCAGGTCCACCTGGGCTCAGGGGACCTAATGGCCTCCAGGGACCTCCTGGAGCTCCTGGTAATATAGGTGTGGGAAAGCCTGGACTGAATGGGGCACCTGGGCCTTCTGGAGTAAAAGGAGAGCAAGGGCTTCCAGGGGACCAAGGGCTGCCAGGGAAACCTGGTGCTACAGGACCACAAGGGCCACCTGGATTAACTGGAGTGGGAAAACCTGGGTTGGATGGTGTACCTGGTAGGCCAGGTCCAATTGGACCCAAAGGTGAACCAGGTCAAAGGGGTCAAAATGGGTTTCCTGGGGCTCCTGGTTATGGTAAACCTGGTCTTGCAGGACAGAAAGGAGACAGAGGCCCTGCTGGATTACCAGGAGCTCAAGGTGATAAAGGGGAACCCGGGCCTGGAGGTCTATCAGGAGAAACAGGGCCAGCCGGGCAGCCTGGACTTTCAGGTTTACCGGGTCCAATGGGTCTTCCAGGAAAACATGGATTGCCTGGTTTGAAGGGAGACAGTGGTCCCCAGGGGCCACCTGGCTTGCCTGGACTCAGAGGGGATCAGGGACCCAGTGGGTTGTCAGGTAAGCCTGGACTCCCAGGGGATAAAGGGCTTCCTGGGCCAAGTGGAGCTATTGGAAAACTAGGTCCTAAAGGTGAGGCTGGTCACATTGGTTTGCCTGGTAATCCTGGACTGGCTGGGCCTCAAGGCCCCAAAGGAGAAAATGGGCTTGCAGGGTCTCCTGGATCACGTGGTGTAGCTGGGATTCCTGGATCACCAGGACCCACAGGCCATATGGGACCACAGGGCATTCCAGGGTTGAAAGGAGAGCAAGGCCCACCAGGACCACCAGGGAATGGAAAGAATGGAGATCAGGGAATGCCAGGTCCACAGGGACCACCAGGAAAACCAGGCGCCGCTGGAATAAGTGGTGCACGAGGTCTTCCAGGTCCACCTGGCGCACCTGGCCCACCTGGTCCATCTAATGGAGATTCCAAAATAGCAGTGTCCGGGCCTGATGTTGGGGGAGAAACAATACCAGGTCAAAATGGAAAACCACAATTTAGGGTTGAACTCTCTGCTACTGCAGCTCCAGCTTTCACAGCTATTCTCACAACACCATTCCCACCATCTGGTATGCCTATCAAATTTGACAGGACTCTCTACAATGGGCAGAATGCTTATAATCCTGCCACTGGCATCTTTACAAGCCCAATGCCTGGGGTTTACTACTTTGCTTACCACGTTCACGTAAAGGGAACCAGCCTCTGGGTGGCACTATACAGAAACAATGTGCCTGCCACATACACATATGATGAATACAAGAAGGGCTATATGGACCAGGCATCAGGGAGTGCAGTGCTGGAGCTCAAAGAAAATGACCAAGTTTGGGTGCAGATGCCATCTGACCAAGCAAATGGGCTCTACTCCACTGAGTACATTCATTCATCCTTCTCAGGCTTCCTACTGTGCCCTACATAACAGGCCACCTTAAACATCATTTATTATCTAGTAGTCTACAGTCACACAAGTAACACCTGTAACAACAAAAACAGGAAAGACTGAACAACATAAAAACCAAGATAAAGTAGGACATGGAAACTTTATGCTGTATCTGTTTGAGTGCTTTAAAAGTCTGATTTGATTATGTTTTTATTTCAAGTGTGTTTGGCATCTTCTGCCTATATTATGTTATTATAACTGTTGTATTAATGTGTTGCTGTTATTGTTTTTTTTTTCATGTACTTTATGTTATTGTTTATTAGAATCAGACAATGTGTAAGTAATAGTTTTACCCATGTGACTGCACACTCCAAAATGACTAATTGAACTCCATCTCTTTGTCTCTGGGGAATGTGTTCCCCTGACTGCAGTCACATTTAGTTTAAACTTGTTGTTGCTCTTTTGTCCCTTTAAATAACCGGTTTCTAACTCAGTGCCATAATTCACAAATTATATGTAAAAATTTAAAAATAAACAAACAATATTTTATTTGTACTCGCTTGGTAGTTTTAAGTGACTAATTTAAAAATATATATTTTGTTTAGATTGCCTACATTCGCAACAGTTATTGCTACTCTTTGTGATTTGGTGGTATCTATGTGGAGTTCTTATCCTTGAAGTAGAAGGTTTTACTTGACAATTCCAAATGTTTACTTTGAATGCAAACTGAGCTTCGGATGTTTAACAATACTAATGATGTCATGAGTATTATCTCTCCCTTTAATGCTAGCATATATTTTTATGATGTCATTTCAGCAAATAACCAAGAGTTTTGCCCGCTAGCATATGTTTGCTTGTGTAACATAGGTAAATCAGTCTTTGCTCTATCATTTGTTGATATTCTGATATTGAAGTCAGTCCATGGTAGGGACATACAATAATATTGGCAATTATCCATTTTATTAATTATGTACTATCTAAGCACTTATCATTTTCAATATTAAATAGCTAAGGCTTGATATCTCTAGTAATCCAAAGGTGATAATTTGTTTTTATTATTTCTAACTTCCCAGATATGATAACCAATAACACAAAGCTTACCGCGTCTTACATTTACATCAGTTCAAAACATTTGTATCCATATATTAAAATGAACATATTTAATGAAGGCACTGGGTTTATGTGTTAAGAACATAGTAATTTTTTTAAATATTTTGTGCTAGAATACAAGAAACCATACATGGTGGTTTGATGAGTGCTATTAAATGGATACTCTTTTTGTAACAGCCAAAGGTGCTGTTTAGACACCTAGCCTGTCATTTCTATTCTTTGGATCAGAGTATTACATTTATTTTTCCAATCATGTCATACTGTTTTTCACATTTACCTAATTAAATGTAATATGTGAATAAACTGTTGCCATACTATTGTATTGACTGGTTCAGTGTGAATTATGCAAAATACCCAGACTACTGTGAAATGACATTAGGGCCATATCAGCATTTAAATTTTACAGCAAAATGTCAGTGTGCTCAAGGCATGTATTTGCTTTCTTATTATACTATTTGGACTATGATTAATTTATAGCAATATAATGAAAGATCAGTAATATGATGAAATATTGAGATACATAAATTAAATTAAAACTGTTTATCCAGCAGTCACCTTGTGATAATTATGTGATACAAGAATGCAATAATTGCATTATTATTATCATTAGCAGTAGTAGTAGTAGTAGTAGTAGTAGTAGTAGTGGTAGTAGAAATTGTAGAATTATTATTAGACACATATAATTCAGCAACATATAATGACGTACTTAAGTCATGGGCAGTGTTTTAACTGTGGTACCATGTTAACCGTTTACAATTTCATTGTGATGAATTTTAAATAAACTCATGCTTAAAAAGGAAAAAGCAGCAATAACAATAACAGTAATAAGATAATCCAACCAAATAGCAAGCACAAGCAAATAGCAATACAAGCAACATTTCCAGGAAGGCAGAATTTAAATACAGGTTTATGCACCTCTGTTTTCCACATATATAAAGTTATAGGATGTCAAGATGGAAGCAGGGGAGAGCTGTAATAAGTTAAAAAATGATAAATGGAAAATTTTAAAAAGAAGCCAAAATACACAAAAACAAGAAAAAATGTGAAAATGATTGAAATCTCATGTTTTAATAGGGCTATGTCATATTCTGCTAATTATATTAGTGTGGACAATCATAATTTTCTCAGTGTCTTATGTCTGTCTTTCCTATACTTACACTCATAAGATGAGTGTGACATTTTCTTTGTGGCAAATGAATAACTACATTTTTAAGTATCAGTAAGTATTATCTTTCATCTATTTTCATTTAGTTTACATTTGTTAATGTGTATGTAAAGTTTAGGTTTTTAATACTGTCATACCTGCTTCTTAATGTTTGTTTAGATTACAGCTTTTTTATTTCTTAAGTGACACTTAGTCCTACTGTCCTTTTAGAATGATTATCATTAGTATTACTATTATTATTATTATTATTATTATTATTATTATTATTATTATGAAACAGTGAAAATCCTTGCTTTGGTTTGTAAAAGATATTTGTTGTTGTGGACATGATAAATACAAATAATTGGTCCCATTTGCACATGAACTTAATGAAGGTATATTTAAGCGTATGTGATAAATCGACTGTCTTCCAAAGCACCCACATAAATAAAATTATTATTAATATTATTATTATTTACCTATTTTTTTCAGGATTATTTCTTTTACTTAAAAATGTGCTATGTATCAGACTGTAGGATTTTGTGTTGTATACATGGCTATTGCATTTATGCTGTGCAATAGATTTAGCTATTGAATGCACTTCTTTGAATGAAGGTTTTGTCAGTCTATACAGCTGCAATACTTGATAGTATTGATGCAACATCAATAAAGATTCTCTTGGGGAAAAAATGTCCATGGTATTTTTTTTGTCTTTTAAATGCATGTCCCCAACAACCTATCCCTGATCACCACAGTTGTCCCACTTATATTCTATTGTCATCTATTATCATATATTATTATCTATTGTCTTGTTCTTTAAACCTGTCGCTTGGCTATATTTATAAGTAAATTTAAAAAAAAATTAACTTATTTCTTTTAACCCTGTTCCCTTGCTTCGTTTTGTCTATATTGTTGATAAAAATGATTTAACAATCTGTTAATGGGTAAACACTATTTTTTACTGTGCTGTGACTGATAACAACTTCTTTTATGAGTCATATTTTAGAATTTATTTTCCATTAAGAAAAAAGATGTTCTTTTCTATTCTATTCTATCCTTCTTTATGTAATGTTTTGCTAATGAAATACTTTCAACAACTGGCCAGAATTGTCCTCAACAGATCATCAAACAGCACAAAGATGTCTTTCAGAAGGCTCAGGTTGTGAGTTGATGTTTGATGCTTTTTTTTTAAATTGAACATTAATTACATTAATTGTATTGGTATTTCAATATTCCTAGCTATTTGTTTCTGGGACAGTCCATCCTCAGATTGACCAACAATACTCTTTAAAAAGCAAAAAAATCTTTGGATTTTTCTTTTCACTTTTAGATGCATATATTCCAATCTGAAAAGAAGTGAACATAGTAGTCATACATTTTATCATAAATTTTATATACCAATAAATAGTTGCCAAAAGTAATATTTTGCTGGAGCGGCTTTTACTTTGATTTTGGCAAGCATTTAATATGGCATGGGTTTGATAACATTATGCAAGATCACAACATTTACTTTCCTCCACAGCTGCTTTAATGGTTGAGACCTTGCACTGAAGATTTGAGAGATGATCTCTATAAGAAAACTCAAGACTTTTAATAGGTTACGGTCAGTCCTCTCTGGTGGCCAACTGATGAGTAAAAAATATTCCTCATGCTTCTAGAACCCATTTTTCACAATTTGAGCATGATGAAACTTGGCATTTTTGTAATGGAAGAAAATATAAATTTAATTGATAGCCTGGTCATTTAGTACATTCAGGTCATCATCTAAGTATAGTCACATAACTCAGCACTGTGTATAATTTGTGCATTGCTTTACATGCTTCCCTTCTTACCTTGACATGCCCATTGCTCGAAAAACTGGGTAAATCTGGACTTATCAGTCCAAATGACCTTTTTCCATTACTCGAAAGTCTAATTTTTATGCTTCCTAGCAAATTTAAGTACTTTTTCTCATTAGTCCCAATTACAAGTATTTTTCCTATTGCCACGCAGCCGTTTAGTCCCACTCCAGTGAGGTTTCTTTCACATTGTGTGTGGAAGTGCTGAAAAATATGGCTGTAAAATATAGCTTCTACGCAAAAGATTTTTATGATGCAGATTTCGATTTCGATATTAGACAATCTGGATTTTTTTTTTTTTTTATCTGACATTTCTTGCACAAGTTTATGGTTCAGCACTATCCTTCCAGGTTTTTTATAATGACTTTTCTTAATCCAATTCAGGTAGTTTTAGCTTCCCTGTTGTTTTCTTTGCTTGTTACAGGTTAATGAATGGAACATACAGTTTTCCATAACCATGCAATATGTCTTCTGACATGAATGTTTTAATAAATAAGAATTGTTGCAAGATAAAATGTGTTAATCACTGCAGTAATTATCTAATCATATGCTTTTAAGCTTATTTAAATCTGAATGGTAATTTTTTTTTTTTTTTTGGTGGGGTACTGTATACAGTATGCTCTGGCTACAGACACCCCCCATCCAGGGTGTCACCCGCCTGCTCTGGCTACAGACACCCCCCATCCAGGGTGTCACCCGCCTGGATACACAGGATAAGCAGCAGAGAAAATGAAAACTTGAAAGGAAATGACCGTGAATGTGAGCTGATTTAATGAGCAGTATGAGTAGGTCATGCGTGAACTGAAGATGTTCTTTTCATCTCTCATTCTGCGTCACGTATGGCTCACTCTTTCCAGTCACTTGACTCTGTGACTCATTCAGGCTTGAGGCATATCTTGGACGTCGTACAAGTACAACAGTTTTTTCTTTAAAATAATATTTGTAACACGTGCCGAGTCGGATGTACATTACGCAAATATCAGTTGGGAAGAACAACTTCCATTAATATAAATCTTATTAAGACAGAGTCACTCTCCCCGCCACGCCCCTGGAAAAACTGTCATAGGGGTTTTACGTAAATATGACGTCACTATATACCCGGCTGGCTTTAACGGCGGGTTCAATTCCGGATATGTGTGAACCGACTCTGAATCCGAATCCAAGAATAGATCCGACAAGTTGATTCAACACCACCCTCTTATTGCTCCAAGGTAGTGAAGATTTAATGTTGAGATAAACACTGCCGTATTAATTAAATGTTTGGTCGATATGACGATTGACACTGAATCTTGACATTTTTATTACCAAGTTTTATGTGCTAGATTTGGAAAGGTAATTATAATCATACTTAGCTAAAAACAATTAAATGAGAAAATGGAAAATAAATCACATTAAGTTTCGTCTCCAGCTTCGTTGTAATTACTTTTCCCCAAACTACTGAATCATTGTTTGTTATTTGGTTCGGTCTTTTTTTCTTTCGAGAGAGAGAATCGACTCTTGGCGAATCGACTCCCGAGCCCGCGTAGCCTCGCCCCCATACTATTGAGTCGAGAGAGCTGAGTTGTTTAGTGTGTGTGAAGAGGAAGAACTGTTAGCGCTTAAAACCCGCTCCTATCCGCCTTCTCAGCGATTGTCACGGGATTTCAATGTTGAGCCTGTTTGTTGTAAGTAACCGTATTATAAACATATATCCCTCTTTCTAGCATTGTTTGAGAACGTTTCAAGAAATTAAAAAGTATTTCCCCCCTCTCAGTGGCACCGTCTTGGGAGTTAGCTAGCGTTCAGTTGCCGCTAGCTAGCAGGCTAACGGGGAAATGTGGCAGCCATTAGCGAGCTCGAGCGTAGCATATATAAAGCTATCTATTTAACGGTTCTGTGGAATATTTTACATTATAAAAGAATTTAAGTTTTTTAATTTATTATATAATGTACAAATATGCCACAAAGAGGTGTGCTTTAGTTCAGTGTGATTAGCTGGCTGGTTAACTAGCTGACCAGCCACGCGTTCCGTCGTGCCTGCCAGTTAGCTAGCTTTAAAAGCTACTAGATTTTACTGCTTGACACAAATATTGTCAACTTCTTAGTTGTTGTTTTTTTGTACAATCCTATTAAAGTATATATGTTAAGCTTGCTAGTTGTCCGTGTTAGCGCGGTTTGACGTTGAGACCGCTGCTTCAGCCGGCTGGAAACGCAGCATGACATGAGTAAATAGCGCTCAGTCTTCTATTTGGCTAGATCTGGTTTACGAGCAGTTTCACACGTTTACTCGAACACACGCGTCTTATTTCGCTATTTCTATAATAACGTATTATATAAAAATTAGATTAGTATGTGTATATATATATTTTATTTTTTTTGCAGTAAAGCTAGGAGTTTACCTCACAGAACTGTTGCTAATATCTAACATCCTGTTCAGTCTTGATCTCTCTGGATGTATTTGCGGATGTATGTAAGAGATGAGATGAGCTGGTTAATTTGCTCTAACAGGTATGATCTTCTTTTGATCACGAAGCATGTGGATTTGTGATGAGTCTGAACAAGTGCTGCAGACATGCCTGGGCATGAGCAAGGGCAACCTTTTGTTGACAAAAAGGTTTATTCAGACAACCAAAGATCATAGAAGTGCTTACAGTAAAGACCCCCCCCCCCTCCCCATTTTTTTAGTACTTAGTAAACTTTTTTTTAACACTTTCTCATACCATTTCAAAGACATCTAGAACTGAGAGATTAAATTCGATTAAATGTCGTCTTGAGGTGTTAATTATCCTTGACACCTTTAGAATGTTAGTATGTAATATATGCTTGTGTGTGTAGTTTTATTGGAATTTTATAGCATGAGTTACCCTGTAATTTTCCTTGTGTAAGTGGGCATAACACTTTATTGTTGGAGAAATACCCATAAATCACGATGTTAGTTTTTTGACTGCTCCCATCGAGGGCTCGCCAGAGCGGACCACCCGATCCGCACAACAACTTTACACTGGATGCCCTTCCTGGCATTTTATTCGGGCTTGAGACCAGCACTGCATCCAGTGGCTGGGGTTTGGGCATTGGGTGTGAATCGAACCCAGCTCTTTCACATGGCATTTACATGCATAGCACAAGATGCGTTAATACAAGTTCATCACAAGTGTGAGAGAAGACTCTTATATAAACAAATTGCACTCATGTGGAGGATTATTTGTCAAAAAAAAAAAAGACTTTATGTATAGAGACTTTTGTGACACCCTATAGTGCTCCAGCTGATGTTTCGGGCACTCTTATTAACAATTCTTCTTTTGAAAAAAAATCGAACACTGTTGCCACTTTTTTATTTTTATAAGTTTATAGTTTAGTGTTGTGAATCATCCGCAGTTAAATTGCCTTTATCGCTTACATTATAGCACCTATAAACTTTCATCAGCCCCTCTTCTCTTTCACAGTGTTCTCTCTCTCTCTCGCTTGCTCTTAAAGTTGACAAGATGAAAAAATGCAGCTTGGGATGTTACCGAGAAACCGGAAAGGGCAAAGTCGTTCGTCTCGGAGACACCTCCATGATGGAAAACTTCAGCACATTTATACACGTCAGCTGTTTTTTATTAACCTTTGATTGTGACGCATCTGCCATACATGTTCCTATATTAGTTGTTACTATAGAAATGATGATACACCTGTCATTTAAATTTCAGCTGGCACTGTTGTCAGAGGTGCTATTGTGAAAAATTAAGCGACATGATCGGCGTAATGGTGCACTCTATACACTATAGAGAAATGCGCTGTGATTCAGTTTGTTTCCAGTGGTTTTCAAAGGGCATGACTAGATTTTGACCACATTTATTAATTTACTTACTCACTCACTCGCTCAGTTGTGCACAAGCCCAGACACTGTTCGATACCGTATCGATATTGGAGCTCAGCCAGTACATGATAGTGAGCCAGTACAGGGAATTTCTTTGTAGTCTGATTAATTCTCAGTTACTGAGTGATTTAAGACAGTTTGAAAGTTGCATTTAGTGTAAGATCTGTGTCGGTCAACACTGTACACTTTTACAGCATTAAGATCATCCGATAGTGCCGATATCGATTCTCTGTTACATAGACGAGTAATGTAAGCGAACAAGCCTAACACTGTGGCTGTAAACAATCTACAAGGGTTAGGGTGAATTACAAGGGTTATTGAATTGCTCTGAACTGGTTAATCAGTTCAGATTTTAAGTCTGATGACTTAAAATAACCCATAAGAGCATTTGTCATTTTGGAGATTGGCATTGACGATGCTTTATTTTTAGTTGGTGAGTGAGAACTAGAGGGCATGGATGAGTAAAGTACAATAACCTTACAACAATCTTATTTAAATCTATTAACTTTGTTTACTTTTTACTATGAGACTGTTTAAAGGGTCAATTATTTATATATATTTTTATACAATGACATTTAACACTTCTTTTCATTCCTGGTTAAACATACACCGACCTTATTACTCTTTAGGAATGCAAGTCCTGTAGGCTTCGACATATCGAAATACGATCCTATAATTAACGTTTAACTTGGAGGCCATATCACTTTTGCTTATTGTCATCGGTCACAGATCCCAGCGCTGCTTCATTAACGGAAGCAAAAGAAGGTTTAAGTAGCTAAGTAGTGTCTACTTTGCAGTTTCCTTTCCCTCAAAATGCTCTGTGGTCTGAAATTTAAAAGAAAATAACTTTTTACACAAATGGCAAAAACTCATAGCTCAAAATAAAGAAGCCTACAAATAACATAAACAACATTTACTGAATTGTTTCACAGACGTTCTTTTTAAAACATGACACTACTCTTGAAATACTGCCTGCTGTCAGATGAATGTTTCGTGGAAAGTGGACAGAAACCACATAGATAAAGAGATTTCTTTTAACTTGTACAAGTATGCACCTGGTTCCAACATGAACCGTTTGACTTTTCTGGAAATGTTTGATTCAGTTGCTTCAGGTTTGTGAATTATTTCCTTTGTGAGCATCCACTATATTTTCTTTTAGTAATATTTTAAAAATGCCTTGTTCAAGTTTATCTCAAGGGTTGAACATAATGTAGCGTTAACTTTTCTGTCCTTTCCATGGAACTTCTTACACATTTTCAGGACTTATTTATCCTGAAAAATTTTCAGGATCTATTTATGCAAACAATTTCCACAAGAAGATCTGAATGACCTCTATCAAGCCTCTTTTAATCCTAATCTAAAGGTTTCGGGCTTTGTTACACAGAACATGCTAGATCAAGGACCACAAATAGAACATAGATCTATAGCCTACCTCAAATGGATCTGTCTAGCAATTGTTTTTTCATTTAACCATTTGAACAACATTAATATTGAGATGAGTATAATTTGATTTTCTTGTTTATTCTTTGAGTCAGTGTTTGATTGTTTTTAAGAATAGTTAGTTTACTGTTTACTCATTCATCTGAAGTTTGAGTCTACATGGGTTCTCCTGATGAATGGGGAAAAAATAAGCAGTGCACCTGAATTCAGAGATCAGATTTCAGGAAAAATCGTGGTTTGAGTATTTTTAGAGTGGACGTTTGTTTTGTCTTGCTTTGCATGTCTTATTAATGCATGGAACAGTGAGAGTGGAAGCACCTGGCTTAACACAGTCGGTTCCTGTGTTTGCATGTTGCCTCATATTTTACAAATTTACTGTCACAGAAGTGGCAACAGAAAGGAAGTGGCCGACTTGTGGCGGCATTTGCAAGTGTCTGCTCCTTCACAAAAAGCAGGTCAGCATTGCCATCTAAACAGCAGGGCTTCTCAGTGTGCGCTTTTGACTGTTACTTGTTAAGGTGCTGTTTTTGTCTTTGTAAAAAAAAACTTTTTTGGTGGTGCCCCAATGCAATTTAATAACCATCAGCACTGTTCTTTATGTCCTTAAATTAGGAACTCGCAGTGTGCAACCAAGTGATAAGGTGTTTATGGTCTAATTTTTACAAAGTTAACACGGAACACTGCAAATATGTGTTAACTTTTGGTATTACACACACTTTTGTTTTTAGATGTCTTGGGATTGTAGTAAACTTCACAGTGCGGTATTTTTTTCCCACTTTAGCATTGTTACTATTGAAATATTTTCTTTTGCATTCACAGTAGCAAGCTACAAGCAGTGTGATTCTCTTTCCTGCTTTCTTTCAAGATTTATTTTTATTAATATTATTTTATAATATAAGATATAGAGTATGGGAGCAGTCCCATTGGATTGCCACTGAGAACTTTATTGGTTGAGAGGTCTTTGTCACCTTGTTAGTGCGGCTGTAAAGTAAGGCAGATATTTTTAACAGTGATATTTGACAGCCTCTGTGTTGATCAGAGTAAACTGGCCATAGCCGGATATACTACATACTCTGCAACATGGTCATTGGCCAATATGTCTCTGGTGACCTTCACACCAGGCAGTGTTTTCCTCAGTCTGCCAGTGGTCAGTGATGAATGGCAGAGATTTGGCATCTGACTGTTATATCATGCAGCTGATTTCCAGCAGATTTTGTAGCAAAACCAACTACATGTTCCACCACTTTGGAGTTGATTTGAGGCTATGAATATATAATATCTCCCTCTTGTTCCTGCTGGTTGTTTTTAATCCCTCATTAATGAGCTGTAAAAGTGTATAGGATAAACAAGACACCAATCCCCTGTTCACGGTCTCTTGGCAGTGGTGCTTCTCTTGCTCCTGGTGTTGTCATGTACACCTGCTAACACTGTGCACTCTAGGTCCCTGAACCCATGTTCTTTATTAAAATATTCCCCAACGCAGGTTTTTTTTTTTTTGCAGGTAGATGCGCTGCCATTGCTTTATTTCGGCCACATTCAATATAGGCTTCTTTTTTTTTTTTTTTATCATTATTAATATATTTATTTTTTTAAAGCACCAACTTTTCTATTCTCTGATCTGTTTCATAACTGGAACTGTCCTTTCAGGAATATTGTAGTCAGCAAATTGGACCACCAGTAGGGTTACACCAGTCAAGACCAATGACTACTAGGAGTTGGCCAACGCTCAAAATCTTTGTTAAGATTATTGCTTATTTTATAAGTTTTAGATTTGTGTTATTCATAAGAAAAACCCCCGCCTCCAATATTTGTCTTCCTAAATGTGTTCAAATAATCTGTAATGTGAAAAAACATGAAATTCTTTAATTCAGGAGAGAAACTTATTCTGCATGTTTGGTCAAATGATTCACAACCCAACAGCAGAAAATAAACGGTCTTAATACTTTATATCTTATATACCCGAATTAATGTACTTATGAACAAAAGTAACTTGATAATGTAATATATTACTTTTGTTAATAACTAGTAATAAGGCAGCATCGGGACTTTGTGGTTAGCACTGTCCAGGGTCCGTGTTTGATTCCCACCGAGGGTCTGTGTGCATGGAGTTTGCAGGTTCTCCCCATATTCGGTGAGTTTCCTCCGGAAGTGCCCACAGTGCATGTGTGTGCCATGCAATGGATTGGCATCCTGTCTGCCCCCCCCGACCCTGTATACAGGAGAAAGTGTTATAGACAAGGAGTGAGTGAGTAACTAGTAATATAACACACTCCTTTTCAATATATTAACACAGAAATCATAAGCATAACATAAGATTTTGCACAACATCACTTTTGAGTCTGGCTTGGTCAGCTGGTTTACATTATAATGTTACCTGCCAAATGCCTTGTGATTGTGTAGCATCTCTACTAGTGGTCGTGTCATTGTGTCTGTTAGTTTTATAAATCTTGAGATTGTGACGTCCAAGATTACCGTTGTGTGTTTCTGAAGTAAGGCTAATTTGTCAAGGCTTTGCTGCAGACCTCACGTAGCCGTGTACCCTACGACCTGCCGCGAAATGTAACTTAATGTCACAGTGACACAGGCTGGAACAACTGTGATTGCCCTGAATGTTAGCAATGCCTTTCCAGTTTCTTCTCCTGTGGATTTATGGGTTCTTTCTCTACACATTCATTATTCAATTTAAGTTCAATGGACCAAATTGAGGAGAGACTAATTTTTTCTAATCATTGTTTTAGTAATTTCAATAAAAGTAACGTAACTGTCATTTCATCTGTCTGCTAAAACTCCAACAAGATCCGACCACTTTCATTTGACACTGTTTATAGTACACCAAAAAAACTCACCAGAAAGTGGTAAAGCAAAAGTATACATGCTCACAACACTGTAGGCCACTTGCATAAGCTCTATGCCAATTGAGGCAGGAGCATAAATCAGCTTTTAGCCCGGTAGCATCTGTTTTCAAAGAATCTCTACAGGCACTGGCATTTGCGACTTCTGATGATGTTGCGATTCATCAAACTGTGGTCAGGAGTTGGCTCTGTAATTGATAAATCTATCAACTCCATCATCTCACATGATGGATGCTGAAAGGTTATTGTATTATGTTCATATAATATTTTCTCAAGTATAAACAGATATCTGTACATAATAAAAAGCAAAACGTGATAAAATATCAAGGCGGATTTAAAGGGCGAGTCCTTCTTTTATGGTTAGAAAACACTTAAGGAATGTCGGCAGACAGGCCACTGGAATGTGTGTGGCCCTAAGCACTTGGCTTCAGGTGTATTTATAGCTCCTAAGCCTATATTTCTCAGGATTATTTTTTTATCTCCGATTAAATACTGTATATGGCTGTGTTATTAGCCGGTCATGACTGATTTCCAGTATTTAAAAAGAAGAAAAACTGACCTGCAGATACTCGTTTTTCTAAGAACCACAATTGTTAGTTTTACATTTTCTTGAGAACTTTACGAAGGTCACAGGTTTTTCCAGGTTACTATTTAGAGCATTTTTACATCCAACTGAAAACGAAAATGAACGCTGTTATGTGATTCCTTCAAGATAAAAAGCTTTGTGAACTGCTGCACATGGTGGGAATGAAACACCAATGCAAATGACAGGCTAGTGCTGCTAAGATTGCCGTAAGTGTGCACCCCTTAACTGAGAGCACCTGATGGGTGTAGTAGCTTTTATTCTCGTGATGTCAAGATTATGGTGTAAACAAGTTACTGTCGTGCCATTCAGGAGCACGTGCATGCACATGCTCCTGAGTGGCACGACAGTAACTTGGCACAGCAGTAACACGTATTCATGACGAGCGATTGGTAATATCTGAGGCTGATCATCTGATTCCGGTCACAGGCCAGTTGATCTGTGTAACTAGTTAACAGTGGTGCAGGTTCTGTGAGGCCTTCTTAAAAATGCAAGAAATATTTGCCCCGTACTAAATATGGACGTCGGCCAACTTTCTTTCTGTATTCAACCTTTATCTGTGTGCAAGCTCTGAAGAAGTGCCTTTCTGAGAATTGACACTTCTTGTC
The DNA here is from genome assembly GCA_028565275.1 of Leiocassis micropogon. Classification (NCBI taxonomy): domain Eukaryota; kingdom Metazoa; phylum Chordata; class Actinopteri; order Siluriformes; family Bagridae; genus Leiocassis; species Leiocassis micropogon. The sequence goes on along the minus strand of JAOVVA010000030.1, from coordinate 8,548,351 downwards.
CCTTGAGTTTGATGAATATGCAGAATTTAATGTGTTGGTGTTTCTCTTCTCGTCAATTCAAGTTCCTCTTCCTGTAGTGAAGTTTCATTAATCGTGTATGTTGATTTAGCACATACAAACCAGACCACAAAAAAAAAACACTCAGCTGACATTAGTGTCAAGACAATAGTTAAGTGTTTAGCAGCCAGTACAAGTTGTTTAGATGAAGTTTAACTTTCTCTTAGTCATCATGCAGAATAGGTTTTAAACGTTAAGTAGAATTTTAAAAGGATATAAAAGGAAAACCTTTCTTTTTTTCACTGAATTCCTGCATGAGTGTTGGCAACGCATAACCTTTAATCTTTTTTGGGACTGTCGGAAACTGAGCATCAGAGCTCTTAGTTTTGGGTAGAAACACCTTCGGGCAAGAAGAATGCACAGTGAGTGGTATGTTTTTAGATTTTTCCTAACTTGTCATTTATTCATGTGCTCCATTTCGATCCATCAGTGTGTATGAGCAGCCATGCACGCTGGAAGGAGTAAATTGTCCTGTCTGTGTTTGGTCACTGGCCCAGGTGCTCTCTTATCAGCATTGTGGTGGAATTTAACCTTTTGAATGTTAGGGCAATTGTGTGGGTTGGTGTTGGGGCAGCTGTGTGGATTGTGTGACTTGATGGTATATGGTGGTGAAGAGCAGCTCAAACCGGTCTAGGACCTTGGACAATGGCCATGGTTACATCTCAACTAAATCAGTGTCAAGTTTTTAGCATGCCAAGTGGAGGAAAAAAAACGCTTAATAAGGAATAAGGAACGCTTATAAATGTCAACGTGAGTCTAAAGGTATAGGAAATTTAGCCCACGTGGGTGTAATTGAAAGAGAGCGCCCTGCCTAGTTGTAATAAAAACTTGTAAGTTTCATTTATCTCTGTAAAGTTAGAGCAGGGTTGTACTGTTTATTCGGCTCTAGTTTGAAACGATCGAATGTCTTGTATTTTTATTAATGGAATCCCATAAGGGATGATCAGACTCCATTGGAGACATCTTATGTGTTGTACGTTTGCATAATAATTGTACACAAAATTGTTTGCTTTGTGTATGTGCATGAGAACTTTGCAGTAAGTCCCATGAATGACATACAAACGTTCGAGTAACAAACTTTTGAAGATGTTTAATAGAGGACATTAGATCACACGTGAGGGAATGGAGCGAGGTGAATAGATGGCCGAAGTTTCTCGTTCTTTTAACATGAATTGTTCCACCACCGGTACAAGTTTAAAGAACAAGGATACGATCATGGAACATGTTAGTTTTATTGTGTATAGTCAATTGTTGGTATCCTAGTACCCGGACAACGTTTGTTGGACTTGTGAGCGAGTTCCCGGAAGGGAACATGTTGTGGACTTATTGTATCAGACTTTTTAAATGCATTTTGCCTTGTTAAAATGCCCTACCTGTGCTGACTCCTGCACCTGCGTGGATGTCATCACGAGCACTTACTGTACACTTTAAACACAAACATGAGGGAAAGTTTCCAGTTGTTGGATGCGGAGTGTGCTTTCATGTACACCGTTATCAATAGACTGTCTTGCCCTTTTGGTGAGCTTTGGTAAATCAGCGATTAATGACGGCACTATCTCATGGGGAACACTGTCACCTTGGCCTGAGGACACAGTTTGTGTGTACTGGGTCAGAATGTTTGTCCTTTGCAATCAGGAAAGGGTGGGGTTTAAAGTCTGGGTATGTGGGTGGATGTTTTACCTCCAAGTGCGATTGGTATACAGTACACATCAGTTTATGGAAGTTGTCCTCTGATGCTCGTCCTCAAGAATAAGACAAGACTCTTTGAATTTGGGTTGTTTCGACATTGAAGTTTTAAACTCGGATACCAAGAGTAGGTTGGAGTGTCTCAATTCTGTAACAGAATTTGGCAAAGAATGAATTAATGAGCAAGCGTCACCTGGAAATTAAATTGTTAGCCATAAAATACAATTTATATTGCTTTGAACTATAAATAAAACTAAACAAAAAATAAGAAGCTGAACATTTGTAGTGGTGTGTTGGAGCAGCACATGTCTGATTAGTCATGGCTTAAAAAGCAAGTTGCTGTCGTCTAACTCAAGTTCTCCTCAAATACATGCACAAAAATGTTAGCTGTAGCAGTTGCAGTTTAAGCCCTGCACTGTAACCACTGCAAGCTATCTGTCAGAAATAGAGTCAAGTCAGTGTGGGGAGTGGTAGGTGATATTCACACTACATTCAGTGTTCTTTAAAATGGCATGCTTTTTCACACTAAACAACAAGTGAATTCAGCGGCACAGCCTTCGTGTCCGTTTACGAGCAAAGCAGCAAATCTGAGTTCCTGTAAAAACCCAATAAAATGATTTAATATTTAAACTACGGAAGTTCACCTGGCCATGTTAGGTGATGTAACCTTTCAAGTCTAGGTCATGAGTACCTGATGGATGTCTTGTCAAGGTGTGAACCTTTTTTTTTTTTTTTTTTTTTTTGGACACCTTTTGCATATTTGTTAGGTTATGTCTGCAAGGTAACAAAAAAAAAGTCCGTCTTTGAGCCTGTGCTTTCCAGAAGTTAAAGGCACAAAGCACTTTTTCTTTAGCATACATGATTAGGTGATGGAAAGATTGGAGTGTCTGCTTAGAGTCTGCCTTTTTATACGTCTTGAAATATTTTTGGGGAATACATTACAGAAGTATCTAGAAAAAAGTTTCTCTTATGTCTCACGGACTGCAGACTTTGAGACACACCTGTTTTTTTTTTTGTTGTTTTTTTTTTTCAATGAAACAAATTTCAGTTTCAGCACATTAAGGCAGAGCTGGTCATAGCTCTTGCCTGTTTCCTTTGGACCCAGAAAGATACTTGGCGTTGGAAGCAAATGACAAAATGCTGAAAAAAGTTCACAATTATGAATTGGGATTAAAATATAGGTAAATAGGCTACCGCTTCCTACAGCTCTAGTTCTAGACGTGTATAGGTACGTGATTTGGCATGTGTCCTTCCTCCTTCACTCATGTTGCTGTTCTTGCAGTCCCCTAGCCCAAGGCCACTAATCTCACCCAACCTATCCTTAGCCAGTCTGAGATAAAGCTTCACTCTACAGCTGCAGCCCTGTCCTGGGAAGGAGCTAGCCTATACAGCTGACTCAGATATGACCAAGCTTTTGTACGCTGTGTTGTACAGTGGTTGGGTTTGGACAAAATTCAGATGGTGGTGTTTTATTTTTGTTTCTTGTTCTCTACACCTGCAACTTTCCACTACTTACCCAGGTCACCAGCAGCCACAAAAATTGTTTTGCTGTAAGCAGGATAGATTTTAATATGACTGTAAAAATACATTTTAAGTAAATACGGAAATGACAAACCTTGGTTTTAGAAGTTTTTGAACAGAACAAACAGATGCTAATAATTATCAGCTCACGTCAAGGCTTACACACATTACTGTTCAGTATTAAAATGTCGGGTGTTAAAAATGCATTATAGGTGCTGTTTTATTCTAGCAATCAATTGGTTTCAAATAAATACTCCTTTATATCATTTCTTCTTTTATTTCCAAGTGCACTGCATCATGGCTTCGTTCGTATGAGGAATTATGCCATACTTGTGTTGAATTTCCTTCTGATTGCTAATAATTAATTTTCTAAACCAGCGTCTTGGACACATGGTTGCAAGGTCTTTATCCTAATATATTATTGTTTCAATAGTAACCATACTGTTACGGATGTATGGGGGTGGACACTACACATGAATAGATTTTAATATGGCAATGGTTTTATTAAGTTGTTTTACACTGCAAGATTTCAGACAGGAAAACGTCTTCAAGTCTTCTTCGTTCATTAGTTATTTTACTGCTCATTTCAGGGTGGTGATTAAAAGTGAAGCTTTTTATGTTCTCATTATCTTTCTGCCTCCATTCTTCTCCTAATCAGCTCCTTACAGGCAACATTGTAGTCCTATGAGTCCTTGCATGCTGTGACTTCTCACCCTGGCTCTTTGGGTATCTGTGCAGCTCATGGATGTGTACAGAACATCTCAAGTGCCTTGGAAGGATTTGTAGCTTAAATTGAAGGGATCTGTTGGGGATTAGCACTCTGGGGTAGGCATGTTAGCCCTTCCAAAGCCCCTTAATCCCCCATGTTTTCTACATGCAAAGGAGAAGTGGAACAAGGCACTGAGGAAAAGAGATTCTCAAGCCACTTTTGATAAACACGGCAAGCTTATGTTATACTTTTTTGTAAGACAATTCCAGATTTGTGTAGCATTAATTCCCTATTAAAAGTAAGTGGTCAGTTTTATCTTTTATTACTATCGTAGAATATGTACTACTACTACTACTACTACTACTGTTGCTGCTGCTGCTATACAGGAAGCACAGCTTCATTTTAACTTTCGTACTAGCATATGTTATGAATAAGGAGAATACTCCAGTTCGAAAAGTGCCAAGTCATCCTTCTTAGGATTCTAGCTCTGCCAGCCGCTATCAGCTTTCTGTACTTGGGTGTTCTCTGTCTTCGTAGATAGTCGTCCTCATTATCATGCGTTATCACACCATACGCAAGGAGACAGCAGCCAAGCTGTTTTCTCTATTTCCCAGCTGCACAGAGCAGTCTGTGAAGAAGAGAGTAAGGAACAGATAATCAGGACACTGAGAAGAGTGTGTAATGTAAAAAAGAAGAGTGGCACTGTTACTGTGCGTACCCTGTGAACTCTCGGCTAGTTAACGAGAAGCTGCGTTTCACAGAACACTGAGCCATTTCTGAGAAGTTCCCGTTTTTCGTTGTCTGTTCACGCGGCATGCAGCTGGTGTGCGCGTGTGTGTGTGCCTGGTGAGGTGTATTTCGTGGCATTGGTTTGTAACCCAGTGTTAGAATAATTTTTATATATATAAAGGAGTTATTTCTACTCTCTTGCTCTCTTCCTCATAGATCTGATATTAACGTATAAAATCTTTCCTGCTGCTATCTTCCTGTCTCCTCTTGCATCTGTTCTTAAAGGTGTGAACGCTCCCATGCTTACCTTCCCATTCTCTCTATATGTCTCTCTCTCTCCCTCTCTCTCTATCTTCCTCTGTCTCCTTCCCCCTTCTCCCCCTAACTCGAGCCAACATCTTGTGATCTGTCTCTGGACGGACACCTCTCTATCTTCCTTTCCTTTGATTCTTCAGGATCTCACCAGGACATTTACAATGGTTCATGTTCTTTGTAGTAACATATGTCGATGGAACAGGCGTTTGGTGAAACATATCTAAAAACCTCATCTTTTGCTGTTAATAAACAGAGACCTTTCTGACAGACAATCTGACGGAAGGGATGCTACTTGCTGAAGAGCAAACTGTCTTTTATTTTTAGTGTGATTGTGCAGTTAACTAGAGAGCTATAGAAATGCTAATATTGTGTATTCTGTTGATTTTTCACAGGATCATCAGTAGAATCTGTATTCAGAATTATTTGAGTTAGGTCGAAGGACAGTTGTCCATGTAAATGCAGCTATTGACTTTGACCATGGTATGGTTTAGTGGCTACTTGGGTGCGATTATTTCCAAAACTGCTGAATGCCTGGATTTTTTATATACAGTTGTTTTAGAGTTGTGGTGCATAAAATAAAAAAGAAAAAAATAAAAAACATTGAGTGAGTAGTAATGCTGTTGGTTTATTGACCAACAGTTTACCCTACCCTACCAGACAGCTACCAACCATGGAGGGCGTATCGCATGCTTCCACCAAGGTATGTGAAAAGTGTATGACCACAGCTGCTCATGCGACATCAGACCGCCCTTTAACACACTTGGCGGAAAGCATGCAGCTCTTAGACCCCCATGATTAGTTAGGGTTTCACATCCAAATTTTCTGTTTTGGGCTTCTAACCACAACCTCCAGATGATGGGGCAAACACTTTTGAGTTGCACCACTCAGAAAAGCACTTAGAAATGCCTTTTCTGGTAAGAGAGAGGTCAAAAGAGAATGACCAGACTGGTACAAGTAGACAGGGTGGTGGCTTTAAACTTTTAAAATATCCAGTGCACACTACCATGGTGAGCAGAAAAGCATCTCGCAATGTACATGACCATACTGCCAGGTTAAAAATACTTCTTTAAGGTAAGACGTTTGAGGACATCTCTATATTCTATTAGAACGTGTGTTCTAATACATTTAACACATACCTATTTATCATTTGTGTGGTGTGTTGGTTTTATTTGTCAGTGTAAAAGACCTTTTTTTTTTTTCTATGGTCGGTTAAGAATATGCAGATCTTGAGGGTGGCATTAGGTTATCTCCTATGTTACTACTCATAACTCATCAGTGTACGAGACTTTTTTTCAACCTAAACATTAGCCATTTCTCTTCATGCACACATTACTTATTTCTCCATCTGTGAATTGTAGAAATGTAATTACAGGAAGGCTTGCAAATGTGGCGCTTTGATTTGCAAGAGTTCTCGGCAGATCAGACAAACTATTTAAAGGTTCAGTCTATACAGCTGCATTGCTGTTTACTGCATGGTAAGATGAAATATACTCTGTAGAAGTGGTCCTGATGACCCTATTAATTTACTTAAGTACAGTGTAGTGTGCTGCATTTTAGTTGCCGTCTGAGAGTACTTTAGGTTCGGTTATCCTCTTTTATCCAGTGCTTTTAGCACGGCTCTTTGATGCAAGTTTGAGAATGCTTCTCTGGATTTTCCTAGACCAGATCGCATTGCCTTGTGTTCTTTGATTCAATCCCACGACCTTGTACCTTAGTCTCTGTTGAAAACGCTCTGTTTGACAGTAAGTCTATCATTCAGAGTTCAACCATTATGTAGTTATAATAAGGTCACATGGTCACAGTCTAACCCAGGTTCTCTGAAGTTCTGTCACAGATGTTTATTGTCTGCGAATTGTGTCCAAAAGGTCAAGAATGACTGCACAACTTTTCCACAGTGGCTGTTTTGTGAAATTTTTTTTCCCCCTAAAAAAAATAATAGAAGTGTGTAAAACATTCTGGGCAGCTTTCCTGCTGTTTCTTCTCTTTTTGCGTTCATTTGTTGTCGTTTTCCCCCATGTTCAGTGGGTAAATATTGAGTGTTGATCCAGTATACCAGTTGTAATTATTAGTGAGGTGTGGATTTTGTCCATGCACTAAGCACATTTATTATGGGAATAAGGCAATATACGCCTCTAATAGTTATAAAATGAGTTGGAACAACGAAAAGGCTGAGTTATGTGGAAAAATAAAATGAAAAAATGATGTAACAGATCCACTGAAATATCAGTGAGATCAGTAGCTTCATCAGTTGTGGAGATGCTCAGCTTCATTTGTTTAAAAAAAAATACCAAATTAAGTTTATTATGCGATTTTAATCAGTCCTTTGTTGGTCGGTTTAGTTAATTGAATGAATGGGTCAGTTTTCAATTTAAAATTGATTCACGTAAACTAAAGGGGAAAAGTTTCATGATGTATTAACAAAAAATAGAACTGTGTGTTTAATTATTTTTACAAAGTGGTAATTGTGTGAAGCAGTGTTTTTGTAGTGTTGCATGTGTATTTTACATCCTGAGCAGTTTATGTTGAGATCGCTTGCGCAAGGTTCTGAATGAGGCTTGTTTGTTTTTTTGTTTTGTTTTTAGAAATTCCGTATAAGATATTATAAAGTTTAGAATTTCTAAAATGGAACAGAGACTGAAATGATTCACCACCCTTAGAGAGGGAAAAAAAAACCCTGGTGACTATGTACAAGTTTGGTCACCTATAATGTAACACAGTTAATGTATATTTGCTAGTCTCTCGCATTTTTCCAGATTCAACTTTCAGGAAAATGATGGCACCATGTTTCATGCCTGGTTTATATTAGATCTAATGTTTAGGTCAAGTAATATGACTTTTTGCAAGCTGCTCGTTGCAAACATTGATTTCGAAGATGCAGTTACAGTTTCACTCTACTATCAGGTTTTGACTTGGTTTCTATTTTCTCTTGACAGTGTTTCCGTGCAGATCTGGGCCGCACATTTATGGCGTTTGTGAGTGGAGACTTCTGCCATGCTCAGCACCTCAGCATTGTGAACAAGTGAATCATCAGCCCCCTGCGGGACTACGCTACCCAGAAACCCCCCTGACAGCTAGCACTGGGCCCTGTCTGTCTCTCCTGTATCCCCCTGGGATTACGCGTAGTCCTCAGCCTGAGTGCAAACAAGTTCTCTTTCCCTCCCCTGCCTCTCTCTGTCTCTACAGTCAATCCGAAACACCTCTCCTGAATGGGGTAATCTACAGTTGTCTCATTAGATGACTGAAGGATAGTCTTGTTTTTGTTTTTATTTACTTTTTTTTTTTTTTTTTACTTTTTTTTATCTTCATTCATCCTGTTCTGTACATTCTTTTGTGCACTGTGGATGAGACCATCCTTCATTTTTTCTGTATTTATTTTTTATTTTTGTAGTCCAGTGCCCTCCATCTCACCCACACTCAATTTTTTATTTATTTAAATATACAAAAAGTCCTTGCTGAATCTGAGCCAAAGATTTTTTTTTTTTTTTTAAGCAACAGGAATCAAACATTTTTATTACTGTTTTAAAGTCGTCTTGCCAACATGAACCGCCCTGCCGCCGTTGAAATTAACCATGAGCCCATGAGGTTCCTCATCACGCACAACCCTACCAACTCTACCCTCAACAAATTCACAGAGGTAAGTGTGTCTGTGGATGGGTGTCTGTCTGTTTGTCTGTCCATCTGTAAGTGGAAGTGTATGTGTATAATGCACAAGGAAGTAACCTGTACTCTTCTGACTCTGCCCTCAAGGAACTGAAGAAATTTGGGGTAAACACACTTGTGCGCGTGTGTGATGCCACTTACGACAAGGCGCCGGTGGAGAGGGAGGGTATCCAGGTCTTGGTAAGTACAGTCGTTCAGGTTTCTTACTATAAGCACACTCAAATTACTTTTAAATATACACACACACACACACACACACACACACGCGCGCGCTCTGAGAAACTCCTACTCCATGCACAGACTAACTGGTTTCTGTCTTACATAAACCCCTTTTGACCAAGGAAAATCCTGACTAACTACCCCCTGTGTATTATAAGCCTCAGCAAAACAGAAGTGTAGTGTTCTCTCAGGTGTATCAGCCAGGTTCTGTTGTTAGCACCAACCACTGTCAGCATTTCCTCTTCCAGTACACAAGTCTGTACAAGTACAGCAATAAACTAAGAAGTGTAATCACATACAGCTTCTATACAGGAGTTTCAGTGCCGGTGGAGCAGCAAATAAAGCAAGCAAAATATGTAAGAGTAACAGGTGTGTGACCACACACCTCTTTATTTCATTTATCATGTCACTAGAGTGACTTACAGCAGAGGAATGTGTTCTCTTCATATTGCTTCTAACTTCAAAACATAAACAAACCAAGGGCAAAAAATGACATAAAGTTAATATAAATTAAATCCAGTGTTGTACAGATTTTTGTACTGTTGTGCTTTGTAGAATCCTAAAAGGCAGAGCGGGGAAAAGAAAGCAGGATTATAGAGACTACCGTTCCACCCACTTGAGTTTTATTGGTCCACAAGTCTGAGATTTGTGAATTTACAGGTCAAAGTTTACTTGAATATACTTGCGGCAAAGTGAAAGTAACCGCTACGGAAACAAATTCATGTCTTTTACGTCCCCACATCCTTTCCTCCTACACCGAGTAGGCTTTTCTGCATTGTGAAATGCTGCTTTAGCTTCATTCTGGTAGGCAGTGCAACGGGTTTAGGACACACACTAACACAAAATAGTCACCATCTGAAGACTCTCGAATGCCATCTCTACCAAACCTACAACCTACAAACCCACTGATGTACATGCCTTAATCTTATATTTATCATCAGGTTGTACAGAGTGGTTGTTTAGACTGCGTTAACCTGCTTCCAGACCAGTTTTATGTCTTACTGTTATGAATATTACACACCTATGATAATCAATATGCAGCTGCACACTAGTCCTATTCATGCAGCATTTTGATGAAGAAACTAAAGTGTAAATGATATGGAGCAGTGCTACGCATAATACGCAGAACTTTTTGAAGCTGGCAAATTAAATGTAGCCAGCTGCTGTTTAAAAAAAAAAAAGAAAAATGCCGGTCATGCTTGGATGTGATCCAGCCATATAGCTGTGAGAGAGGAACAGAAAGAAGAGGCAAGTCAGGCAAGGACAGTAGATCCTGCTGAGTTATTTTATTCCCTTTTCCGTCTGGTTTGGGGTGGGGCCCTTATACTGGGATGTATTAAGGACCATGATGATTTGAGGTTGTACATAAATGTTTTATACTGTCCCAGCACGGATTTTAAACATCTGGTCTGATAGACTGCTTTATTCCTTTTTTCCTTTTCTTTTTCCCCACTGCCAGACTGTAAATTGCTGTCTATTATCATGGTGTCACATACAGTCTGTATTTTGTGCCTGTTTTGAATGGATGTAGTGAAATAAATATTTAGACAGCTGTGAAAAGTCAAAATCTCTCTGTCCTGACTTTATGGCTGACAGAGGTTTATAGATTAAGAGAAAAGCCAAAAGCATTTTTTTAAGGTGGAAATTTCCAACTCTTTCTTGTTCTAAGCCTGTAAATGTTTGACCCAAGTCAGCAAACTCTCAATTATATTTTTGGAATGTTGTTTGGTCATGACGAAGCTAAAGAAATTTAGGAATTAAAATGAAACTGATGTGCTGGAAATAAATAAAAGCAAAGTAGTGTGGAAGGAGAGAAAAAAGCACAGGGTCTTGAAACAGTTATTGAACTCATTTTTAGTAGCAAGGAGTCCAAATATTCTGTGGATATCAGTCCTGTCACCCATGTATTTGTACAAAAATGATAAAAACAAGCATAATTTTTCAACCCTGTTCCAATGCCAGAGTGTGTCTCAAAGCATGAGAGAGAGAACGCGCGAGAGAGGGAGAATGTGGGGACTGGAGAAAAGGCATGTGTTAAGTAAAGAGAGAGAACCTGTTTAAGCCGGTAGTGAGCAGAAACTTGAGTTCAGTGGTAACATAGTCGAGCAGCCAGCCTTTCCATTCTCACTCATTCTTTTTCTTCTCTCCCTCATTGTTGCGATAATTGATTGCTCTGCTAGGCCGTGTTTCGACAATGAATTTTTCAGAAAACCCATCTACTCCCTCCAGATGACATTAGAGTTGTGCGTCATTTCGCTGAACTCGATACGTACTGCCTCAGAGCGCTTACCCAGAGTCTCCTTTTTTTGTTTCCATTTACCACTCGCTGCCCTGTGACTCGTTATCTGTCTGCCTTTCTCCTAAAATCCCTCTTTATTGATCTCATCTTCCGAGTCTGATTACCTTTTAATCTCTAGACTACTGCCTCCCTTTTTGGCCAAACCATCTCCTTTGCATTCTCTTATTTATTAACATTCTTTGTTATTTTGACTGTGAGGAGGTCGGTAGAGCTGTGTGATTGTGAGAAATTTATGCTTTCACTGTTTTTTTTGTTTTGTTTTTTTTTTAGCTCAGGGATAACACCTGGGCCCCGTTCTCTGTAGCAGTTCTAATTAGTTTAGTGGGAAAGCACAGAATTGATATTGAACACATGCACATCTCAGCTGTATTCTGTCACCTCAGAAAGGCTGTTCGCTATGAAATATACATGGCTTGTTCATATTTACTTATTAATTTTTTCAACAGGACTGGCCCTTTGATGATGGAGCTCCACCCCCCACCCAGATTGTTGATGATTGGCTAAATTTGGTGAAGACAAAAGTTCATGATGAACCAGGATGCTGCATTGCCGTGCACTGTGTGGCCGGATTGGGCCGGTGAGTTAAACCTTTAGGAACAAGGAAAAAGCTGTCGTCCCCATTTTCCCGTATCAGGCATACTTTGTAAAACTTTTTCTTAATGCTTTTCATATAATCCTATTTACTCATTAATGATAAAGACAGATGTTGACACTATATTCACTTTTCAAGTAGTTCATTGTTTGTTGAAACTGATAAGCCCTTACCCAGAGGTTACCCACTGATGGGTAACAAATTGGCTAGAAGATTATTGAAGAGACGCTACTTATTCAGTTGCATTTTCCTCATTTAATTTTTACAACACTCTTTTATGAGTTCTTATGGAACATAGATTTTTTCTGAAAACAATAGGATTACTGGATTTGTTAAACAACAAAGAAGAAACACAGCAGTTAAGCAGCCATCACCAGGATATAAAAAGAAACAAATATAAACACCTGCCTGAGCAGTCCACTATGTTCGTTCGTTTTTCTCATGTTGTGAGCTTTATAACAGAGTTTGATACATGCCATTAATCGCACAAATACTACCACTTAGGGTAGTGCAGTTCATTTAAATTCAATTTCGATTCCTGTTATTGGCTTCCAGCAATTATGAAAAGATAATTGAGATCATTTGATTATTGTGCTGCATTCCATTCCACTGTAACTTTGTTATAAATCCAGTACATCCATTTCCTTTACAATGAAGCACTCTTGCCCCCTAATGTGTTCAGTTCAGCCAAAGATTCTACACAGAAAGAAAAGTCACTTATGAGCAAAACCTATTAGATAATAGTTTAATTAGATAAAAATTAATTAGCAGTTATATAAATTAAATGGGGGAATAACTATGGTAAATAATAACCCTGACATGAACTAATTGCTACATTAAATAAATGTTTCATTAATTTCTGCTTGTTTGACTTTTCCTCTAGAGCACCTGTACTTGTGGCCTTGGCTTTGATTGAGAGTGGGATGAAGTATGAAGATGCAGTGCAGTTTATCCGGCAGTACGTAACACTGGTCCACACACAGGACATTTTTATTGGTACTACCCATCTGCTGACTTTATCACTCACCCATCATATGTTCTGTTTTCAGAAAGAGACGTGGAGCCTTCAACTCCAAACAGCTTCTTTACCTCGAAAAATACAGACCTAAGATGCGCCTGCGGTTCAACGGTCACAACTGCTGCATCCAGTAAAGTGCCAGTTGTAAACAAATAATGGGAAATTTATCTAGTACAAGCTGTGGGTAATTAATGTGATGGTTAAAAGTCATGACTAATGAAATTACAGAGATATAACAAATTAAACCTGATCTGTGGATTCACCAGCTGTATGAATGAGAGAGGTCAAAGCACACAGATATGGCTGCCTACTGGTTACCAGTGTACCAGCCACGGCTATAACACACAGCAGTTCTTCATGACTTCTTCACAATGTCCAATCATGGGATAACTTTTTATTTTCCATTACTCTAAAATGAATTATTTTAACCATTATGAAAAGATGTGTATTTGTGTAATGCTGTTGATTTATGATTCAGTTGAATATTGCTGTTGTAATTGGGCAAAGAAAAAACAACAACAAAACAAACAAACAACCTGTTTTAACAAAATTTTAGTTGCTGAAAAGGACCAAAAGAGCTCTTTTCTCCATTTCCCGAAGTCACTTTTAATTTAGGGTCAGGATGGGTTTTAAATGTCAACTGTATTTATTCACTATAATTATTGAGTCTTGTCAGGAGTATGGTTGGGGCCAGGACACTTTTCCCCTTTTATGGAGCCATGTTCTTTCATTTAGTTTTCTGAATCTCTGGGGAGTGCAATATTAAGTCCAGTTTAGAAAAGCAATCATTTGTTAGGACTATTTTACAATCGCGCGCACACACACGCAAAAACCGAGGAGAATGGCTTTATTTAGGTACTTTTCAATCACCATGTCTGCTTACTCTAACAGTGGGTCAGTCAGCTAATGGCTTTGCTGTAGGCCAGACTGTCCGTACACTTTTGCTGTGATGACCCTATTGTTCGGCGCATAGGCACACTCAAGGAAATGACAGATGGGAAACTTGATTTATTATTATTTTTTTTTAATCTTTGCCCACATTTTGAAAAATATCCCCATCTTGTTTTTAAAATGAATAAACAATTGATATGAACTCTCCTTTGTCTTTTGTGATTTTATACCATTATGGCTGTGTGTGAGAAAATGTCGAACTGATATAGGAGCCAACACTATTCAAATAATTTTAAAGATGGCATTTTTAATGCCAAAAGTGAGGACAACGAGTATTTGTCTGTAGTTCCTTGGTACTCAGTGCTTTGATTCTGCTTGTAAGCGTTTTTATATCCGACTGTGCGGGCTGTAGCACGTGTTTGTAGCCCCATCTACTGGATTTAACAGAAATATCATATTGATCAGGTTTTTCCCCCTCCATTATCTGTAGGTTGGAGCAGTGACAACCACCCTAATTCATATTTAAAAACAAATGTACCATATGACTGGATGTCCATTGAATTAATATTTAATTAATAGTTTCCTCCTGTGTGTTGTCTTTTTGGCTATCCTCACAATTGTAATGTTTAAACACAAGAAGAACTGCATCCAGGGAAATGCATCTGATATCTATGTAAAATACGATGGTGAATCATTTATGATTTAGAGCTGGTGATGGGGTGGCACGGTAGTGTAGTGGTTAGCACTGTCGCCTTGCACCTCCGGGGTCCGGGTTCGATTCCCGGCCAGGCTCGATTCCCGTCTCTCTGTGTGCATGGAGTTTGCATGTTCTCCTCGTGCTTGGTGGGTTTCCTCCGGGTACTCCGGTTTCCTCCCACATTCCAAAGACATGAAGGTTATTTGACATTCCCAAATTGCCCGTAGTGTGTGTGCCCTGCGATGGATTGGCACCCTGTCCAGGGTGTACCCTGCCTCATGTCCCTAAGCCTCCTGTGATAGGCTCCAGGTCCCCGCGACCCTGAATACAGGATAAAGCGGTATAGAAGATGAGTGAGTGAGCTGGTAATGGGTACACAGATAATGAAGTAAATGAGTGAATACTGATAATTGCCAGATGGTGACACCAAACACTTTGAAGTGAGACAAAAAGTGGTGGTGTGGCAATTTCTCTACCCTACTACTCAAAATTCTTGTCTAAGTTGAAGAAGGCTTTCTGCGTGCAACAGCCTGTGGCTATATAGGTGAATAAAAGTTCTTTAGCCAAGAGGAGGTGAAAGCTTCAGTGGTATAACCAGACTTTCTGCATGGAAGAGGGTGTATAACATCGCTCATACAAGCTTTTCCTACTTTGTCAGACATGACAGTGTTATTCCCTTCACATGAAATTTTAAAATATTAAAATATACTACCTCACACCAAATATTAAAATATACTACCTGGCCAAAACAGTTAAAGGTTATGGCTTAAAAAGCGTCAAATTATTGGCCTTCATTAAGGAATGAAAACAACTGAGATTTGAGCATGAAATGTTATTTTCACACACAACTTTTTATCTTTGCCATAACCAAAGCTAAAGGCATGTTTAAAAGACACTTTTTTACATAAAACATACAGTATATATGAAGCATATCATGTGAAAATGGTCAATAGAAAAGGATTTAAAATGCAGAAATCACTTCTGAAAAGTATGTTTATTTATGCACTCAGGATTACTTGGTCAGGGCTTCTTTAGCACACTAAATGAATGCATCATAGCATGGACGCAATCAGCCTGTGGCACTCCTAAGGCATTAGTGAAGACCAGGTTGCTTTGAAAACAGCCTTAAACTTGTCTTTATTGTTTATCGTTACTAATCTTCCCATTTACAATACCCTATAGATTCTCTGTGGGGTTCGGGTCAGGCGAGTTGGTTGGCCAATCAAGCGCAGTAATTTTATAGTCAGCAAACCAGTAAGTTGTAGTTTTGACACTGTGGACAGATGCTAAGTCCTGCTAAAAGGGAATCAATATTTGGATGTTGGCTGCATTGTTTTTGTACTTGATAAAACACAGTGAACCGATGTTCCAAATTATCACAGACTGGAAACTTCACACTGGTCTTCAAGCAACTTGGATTTTGTGCTTCTCCACTCTTCCTTCAGACTCTGATACTGAAGGAACTGAAATGCAAAATGTACTTTTTCTAAAAAGGAGATTTTTGAACACCTTTTTTTTTTTTTAAAAAAAGGTCCAGTTCTTTTTCTGCTTAGTCCAGGTAAGATGTTTCTCAGCACTCAGACAGTCAGCCATTTTAGCGATGACCTTCTAAGTCTTACCCTGAAATATTCAAATATTTTGAGCTAATAGGTTTTTGGTTTGCATGAGCTGTTGGCCACAATCATCGAAATTATAACTAAAAAAGGCTGGAAATATTTCAATGCATAAGTAAGTAATTAAAGTTTTTCTTTTTAAATTAAATCATTAAAAAAAAATCCACAATATTCAGATTTTGAGAAGTGCAGTATACGAGTTAGTACTGTATATCCTTCCTAGCAGTGTTGACTAATTTGGATTTTTACCTAGCACCTCTCCTATCAACAAGGCATTGCCACCCATAGCATTGATGCTTACTCTTCACACCTTTTGAGTAAGCTCTAGAGAATTTGTGTATGAAAATGCCAGATCAGCAGGTTTTGAAGTACTTAAACAAGCCTACCAGGAACCAACACCCATGCCAATTGAGGTAACAGGCTTGAATTGTTTATGCATGATCAAATGCATTGTGCTGCTTATTTTAATTTCCTGAATAAATTCCTGAAATGATTGTTTAAAATGTTCTTTGCTCTGATGATTATTATTATTATGATTAATAAAAAATATATTATGAAATGCAGAAAAAAATGCAGATGTGAAGCAGTTTCAGCAGCAGTAGTAGTATGGCAGTGACAGTAATAGTGGACTAACATAGAGACATTTACAGTAAGTAAATAATAATAATACATCCTGGGTCCTGGAGCCTATCCCAGGAATCTTCTGGCACGAGGCGGGGTACACCCTGGACAGGGGGCCAATCCATGGCAGGGCATACACACTAAGGCAATCGGGGAATGCCAATTAGCCTATGAATCTGCATGTCTCTGGGAGGAAACCACCAAGCGTGGGGAGAACATGCACACTCCACTTACACAGACCCGGGGTGGGAATCAAACCATCAACGTGCAATCACTAATCACTATGCCGTGGTGCCGCAAATGTTGTTAGTCTTTTAGCTGCTCCCATTGAGTGGTCGCCACAGTGGACTAATCTATACATACAACAACATGGTACAGGTTGGGTGGGAATTGAACCCAGGCCTTCCACATAGCAGGCAGGAAACCTCCACTGGGCCACCAATACCCGGCCATGGTGCAATACAATAACAAAAATAAAAATATATAGTTGCAAGCAACAATGACAGGCCCAAGCACCCTGTGCCATCACGTCCCGGGCGCACAGCACAACCTGTGTGTTATTTAAGCATGTTAAGTCCTACAAAAACCCATCGCCGCTCGGCTGCACCGCACAACTTGCACACGTCACACAATATGACGTAATAGGGCTGATGTCAGCTTGGGCCCTAAATATTTGTTGAGTGCGTTGGTGTGTGTGTGTGTGTGTGAGCGTTAACATTTATGATGTGTACATGTGTAGAATAGGTCGCAGATGCAGGGGGGGGGGGGTGATGTCACTGAACATGATGTCACTTAACGTGTCACTGAATATAATGCCACACAAGTTATTAACCACTTTTCAGCATAAGGTTAAAGTGCGAAAGCTGTTCGTCTCAATGAGCTCTAAATGCGTATTGGGTTTCTGTGCATCGTGTGCATACGTGCAAGTGTGTATGAGCTACTGTATGCAGCAAAATCTCTTGTAAGGGGCCCCTGGGGCCCCGTGCCACACCCGTGGGCCAGATTCTCAGACATCCTAATGCCAGCAGATTCCAACCTGTCTGCCAATTTCCATGTTAAGACCCCCCAAAAAGTCCAAAAGAGTGTGTGTGTGTGTGGGGGGGGGGGGGGGGGGGGACCTT
>JAOVVA010000030.1:8500142-8513082 GCA_028565275.1 Leiocassis micropogon | reverse complement strand
AAGTACCTCTCATCCCTCCCCCCCTGAGAGAGCTCGGCCAATCAGCTCTCTCTGTGCCTCCGGCTGTGAGAGGAAAAAAGCCTCACCCGGGGTTCGAACAAGCGCTCCCCGGATGATAGGGCGAGCGCTTTACCACTGCGCCACTCGGAGGCGCGAGTTATTTTGAAAGACGTCTCTGTAGCCAATCAGTGTTGCTCTAAGGGGCGGGACTTCTCCATAGAGACGGGAAGAAGGTCGAAGCGCTTCCTTTCGCACGGTGAGGAAGTGTGGAGGAGGCTCGGAGTTCCCACAGCGCGGGGTGAAAAGTCGACCATGGCGCCAAGTTCACATGCAGACGATGTCGTCTCTGGTGTCCGTAAAGGGATTCGAGCCATCCTCCTTGGGCCGCCCGGCGCGGGGAAAGGGACTCAGGTCAGGCTTCGTATGCTAGTCAGATATAACTTGGCTAAGCTAACATGCGCCTGAATGGACTGTACGGCTCATTCACATGGCAGTGTGCCGGTTCATTTCGGTTCGGTATCGATTCTGTGATTCTCTCGCTGAATCTAAGGTTAAATTCGGCTTCCGGGTCGGCATCTGTTTATAACTTTTGGCTTTATTGAATTCTTAGTGGATAAAAGTATCTGGGGCATTTTATAATGTATGAAGCATCAGAAAGTGTTATTTTATCTTAGGAAGCAAAGAAAAACCTCCCCCATTAAACATATCTATATAAATATGAACTGGACAGACTTTTATGAAACTTTTGCAGTAGGTATCTTCCTCTAGTTAAACCTGCACCCTAAGTAAAAGGGTGAAAGAAGTCAAATTTGGCGTTAACAAGACGCAAGATACTCAAGCTTACAAAATGTTATGTAAGTCAGAAAGACAGACATGTAAATGGGCTTTGATTTGAAATAATGTCACTGATTACATTAAAGCTGATCGTATTATTTTTTTTAGCTTTTTTTTTTAGTATTTTAGAGGTTCGATTAATTGCCCAGCCCTATTTTGAATGTTACAGTGAAATTCGATTACTTTCAAGAAAGATTAATATACTGATTTTAAACTTTTAAGCTGTGAAAGTAACCTACTTATTTGGTTTAATGCTTGGTTCTTTTGGCTTTTCCAGGCACCCAAACTGGCAGAGAAGTTCTGCGTCTGTCATCTGGCCACTGGGGACATGCTGAGAGCGATGGTTGCATCTGGCTCTGAATTAGGCAAAAGATTAAAACAGACAATGGATGCTGGCAAACTGGTAATATGAACAAATGTCCACTTTTGCTCTGGAGATTGATATTTTCTTTCTAGAACCACTTATTATTTTGATTAGCATTTTTATTCGAGTTCTTGTCTGTCTTTTTTTAGGTGAGTGATGAGATGGTTGTCGAGCTTATCGAGAAGAACCTGGATACTCCTGCCTGCAAACAAGGCTTTCTGTTGGATGGTTTTCCTCGTACAGTCAAACAAGCAGAAATGGTAAACCTAATGAGCGTTGTTAGACTAGCGAGTAAGTTCAAGTACCAATAAGTCACTCCTTGTTGTTGTCTGAAATGTTTCCTGTAGTTGGATGATCTGCTTGAGAAGCGCACAGAGAAGCTGGATTCTGTAATCGAGTTCTCTGTAGATGACTCTCTCCTTGTGCGCAGGATCTGTGGCAGGTAAGAGGCATGGAAAAACTGTCCATCAAACAAGTCCTCTCCTGTCCTGGTGTGGTTTTGTTCAAATGAAGCCAGCCTTCACTAATTCATATGTGAGTCAGACATAATCCACAGGTGGAATTGGTCAGATTTTCTCGATCGGTTTAAGAAGTTCTGTGTTTTAGGGGGAGCAGTAAGCTAGGTTCAGAATATAAATGCGGTTGGTGGATGTTGAAATAAAAAATATTGTATCATTTCCCTGAACTTTGATCCACTGCGGCTTATTGTTGTGAAATCCTGCCATCTTGAAGCGTATTAAGAAATGATGTATCTATCTGCCAGGGTGAGTCAAAAGTGAATCGCATACGGGGTATATCAAACATTTTTCCCCACACTGTTGACACTTTGCAAAAACTTGTTAAAGCATCCTCCTTGATCTGTAGTTCTGATTCTGTTCCATCTGCCTTTCACCTGCTTGGTTTCCTGAAAGCAGCCCTGCGAGGATAAAGATTCACTTCTGATGAATAAATAAAGATGGCAGTGCTATTCATGGCTCTCAGCTCAGCTGAGAAACTTTTTTTTAAATGTGGGAATACGAAAGATTGTTGACAGATGGACAAATTGTATTGGAAAGCAAGGAGATTATGCAGGAAAATGATGTATTCGTCAATTTTCTAAAAGTTAAATAATAATAAATAAACAAATAATTTTAAGTAGTTTTTGACTCACCCTCGTATAATTAAGTCATTAAACTACTGCTTTGAGATTTATTTACTTACTTATTTAGACTTGTTTTAGTCTTCTCAAAAACATTTTTAAAAATGTCCTATTCAGTTTCTACTATATTAATAAGGACATTAATGTTGTTCATGAGTGATTCCTGCATCAGAGCATGGTACAAGACTACACAGTCAATTCCTCTTGTAATCTCATACCATGTCGTTTATACGCAGCCTTATATCTTAAGTCTTAAATTATTTGGTCTTTAACTCCTCCTTAATTCCTCTGAGTTTTTGACATGCTGTGGCAGCTACTGTAATGTGTGGTAGCGTTGCCCTCAGGGATTGAACATGGCAGGATTTCTTAAAGAATGTTTGTCCCCCCCCCCCCTTTGGTTTGTTGCATTTTCAGACTTGTTCATCAGCCCAGTGGCCGCTCGTACCATGAGGAGTTTAATCCGCCTAAGGAGCCAATGAAGGATGATGTAAGTTTAAGAGGATTAGAAGTACAGTTTACTTTGTACAACATATCTGAATATTGCCAAAACAGCCATTAGATAACCGAGGAATGGAATTTCGTAAAGTCTTGGGTTAAAGTGTAAGCTTAAGTAATTACCATGCTGCAATAACCCACTGTACAAGAGATATCAGATGTTTGCTAATTACAACAATTCTCAGACATTATTGGCAAACATTTCCGGTAGTCTGCGTTTTGTTCAGGTAATTAGCATTTATTGTCTATGATTTGGCTAATATTGCTTTTAGTTTAGGATGTAAATATTATGACACAAAAGCAGTGTTCAGTATTTATTTCTTTTTTTTATATCAAGAAACATTCAATTCAATGCTAATGATAGTCTGTATTTTTTATTACAGACAGCCATTATCAGACGCAGTCCAAAATGTAGAAAGTGTTATGTGTTGTGTAATTGCCGATCTGGTAGCTTATGCAAGCTTGTGTGAGGACACTGCTGTCGTGTGGCCTGGTTTCTTTTTTAGAATTGATGTACGCCATATTATGTACTGAAGAGATGATTTTCATGGAGTGTACTCTCAGTACAGATTTATAACGGCTTCATAGAAACACATACATATTGGATCTCCGGGCATGTTGGAAGACTACAACAACAACAAAGCCACACTTGTTTCTGGAGCACACTTCACCTGCTTTGTTTGTTTTCCCTTGAGTGGGTTAGCGGAGCTTAGACTCCATAGAGACGTGTTGATATCTTACACTTTGGTTTTCTATGGGCTCGTTTATGTTATTAATGATTAATAATAAAAAGCGTTTGTGCAGTAGTGATAACCCGGGAAAAGGCACCTGCAGTATTTATTATTGTTATTATTATTATTATTTTTGAGCTATGTTGTAAATACAACAGACCCAAATTCAGCTGACCTCATTGATTAACAATGCAAGACTGTAATGCTAGTATTAAAACTGGTATTTAAAGTGTCTTTGTGCTACCAGTTTAGGATAAACAACGCAACAGGTGCACTTCTTTTCCTGGCTAAACATAGACCATATGTGTCCTGTGTCTCACCGCAGTCCTGTTTCACTGAAGTTGGGAAGGTTTTGGGAATTGAAATACTGTAAAACTTTACGCAAATATTACAACTCGGATTTTTACAGAAAGTCAACTTTTTCTATTTTCTATTTAGGTGCTTGTTCGAATGAAGTTGTTGCACAGTTGTACGTTACGTTGTACAGTTGCTGCTATTTTAGAATAATTTGTGACATGATTGTTTTCTGTGAGACGACATTCATATAACCTTTAGTAAGAAGTCTTAGATGGTCAGAGGTTTGTAACGGTCAGTAAGTTCTGTAAGTAAAACAAAAAAAAAAGACAAAGCTGGTGAGGAAACCAGGTTCATAGGTGTTTTGTAATGAGCGGGTAGAAATTATAAAGTATTGTTAATTTACTAAATACAAGTCATTACCATATAAGAGGGAAAAAAACATTTTGCAATGTCAATGTAAACATAAGTCACCCCATTAACCAAACGAAACTGTATGTTAAAAATGTTCTGTACCTCCACCCGAAGAACAAATGTTTCCTGCAATAAGGAAATTTTAGATGCTTTGATGTTTGTGTCAGGTAATTGTTTGTGTATAAACCGATGTTTCAAAGTCAGATGAAATCTAGTTAATCGTTGATCTATTAATGCTTGTACTGTACCAGATAAGATCAATAACTGTTTGCCTCATGTACTGGTCAATGACCATTGTTAAAAGCGCTATATAAATAAAATTGAATTGAAATTGGTCTGAATGTTCATGTCTCTTATCGTTCATTTAGGTGACTGGCGAGCCCCTCATTCGTCGTAGCGATGATAATGAGAAGACACTGCGCTCGAGGCTAGAGGCCTATCACAAGCAGACGGCCCCCCTGGTGCAGTACTATGGCGCACGCGGTATCCACCATGCTATCGATGCTGCTCAGTCACCCGATGTGGTTTTTGCCTCCATCCTTGCTGCCTTCTCAGCCGCCACCTGTAAAGACCTTGTGTTATTCATTTAAACATTTCCTCCATCTCTCTTCTCCTTTGTTTTCCTTAGTGTCTGTCTCTTTCATGGGAAGGCTTGGGTTCTGCCCTTAACGAAAATGCTGCACTCCAGTGTGTGAGTTTGCCAGCTTAGGGTTGTCTGGAAGAATGTTGTCGAGTTGTCACAACTGTGCTTATGGAAGCATGACCGCTTTGACAACTATTTGTTTTTACTAGCATTACTCACTATGGCACACATGAAGGGCCTGATGGTAGTGTGTTCATACATGCGCTACATGTCTTGTTGCAAAGTGAAAACAAAATAGGCTTTCTCCATTAGTGTCCAAGCAACCAGCATCAAGTTTACAGAAAATAGCCTGTTTTTTAGTCACAAATATTACTCACTAAGTCAGCATGACAAATCTGTTAGTCATTTTCTTTCTAAAGCCTACTATTTTTGATAAATCTTTCTGATTGTCAGTGCTGCATGACAATCATTCAATCTGTCACTACAATTTCCCAAATTCGGTTTGATTTTTAACCCTTTGTATGCCAATAATTTTCCTTTAATTGCACTTAAACAGCTGTGATATTTCTAGTTGTGTGTTCTTCCTTGTAATTCCACTCATGTCCACCACGTGGCACATGTATTTAATTTTTTTTGTCTGCTGCATCCTGAATTGGAAATAAATAATTTTCCTAATACTCGCTTTCCCCTTTCACACCCATTTGCTGAAATGAATATTTAATTTACTTAAGACTTTTTTTTTTGTTCCCCTTTTTTCAGCTGTCTGAAACCTGCTTCCTACATCCAGTCTGAGCCTGATGAGACAAAGGGGGGGGAGTGTCTATAACATAAATTTATTCACGGTTGTGATACTATGCTTTATTTTGTATAGTTGAACAACATTAAAATGGACAGTGCAATGACCCGCACCATGTTTCACTTGAAATAAAAGGTGATATTGTACTATCTTTAATTATGTTTGTTGTTTTTTTTGGTCAAATTACTGTCTGTATCTTACCAGGGTTCCTGACCAGGGTACAGCTGTTCCTTAATTGTAAAAAGGTAAAATATGCATATTTTAAATGATGATAAAAAATCAGAATAATGAGCAAAATTTTGATAACCTTAAATAAAGTAGTAATAAATTAGGTTACATGTTCCTTAATTATTATATAAAATAATAATAAATTATTAATTACCTAAAATATGATTACCTAAAAAATGGGGATGAAAGGTCACACAACACACTATAACAGCATGTCTGCAAGTATGTTATTCCTTAACCTACAGATATATTTGGCTTTTCAACTGTTTTGACCCTCATGCATACCTCTCCAGTATATATGTAAAAAAGACACTCGCTCATCAGGAAGTTACACCTTGGACGGGGTGCCAATCCATCGCAGGGCACACATACACTCTCACATGCTCTTTCACACACAATTGACAATTTGGGAGCACCGATGACCTAATCTGCATGTCTTTGGACCGAGGGAGGAAACCCACCAAGCGCAGTGTTACAGTATATGCAAACTCCAGTGCTAACCACTTAGCCACAGTGCCACCATAAAAACGTGCTTAAATATAAATATATATATATTTATTTTTTTTACTGTAAACATATGAATGAAATATTTTTTAAATGTTATAAAATGTGCGTTGCCATTTTCCATCTCATTGCAAAATCTGTTACTGTTTTCTTAAGTCTTTGTGTCTCTTTTAAATATAATGACCCCAGTGACGGGTTTTTAAAATATACTTTTTTTTAAATAAATATTTTAACCCTATTTTGTTCAATTTGAACAATTACTTATTCCAATACATATATATATATATATATATATATACACTGTAAATGATGATATACTATTATAATATACTTAATATTTTTCTTATCCTGAAGTGTGTCTACTATACTTTTTGGTTGACTATATATATATATATATATATATATATATATATACTGTATACAGTGGAAAAAGGTCTTTTCACTATATTGATAATTATGTATATATAATTAATATATGTGATCCCCAATTAAATATAAAGAACAAAAATATATATTTAAATCATTGTTTAAACATTGAGCCATTAAAATTAATATACAGTATTATTATAGTATATAGTGTTTGAGGTATAATATAAGCCGAATACGTCATCAAGTCATCCCATTGTATGGTCAAAATTTGAGTTCTGATAAATGTCTGTGCTTTTTTTTTCCACCTTGTGGTAATGTTGTATGTTAAAAATAGTAAATAAACCAGTAAGTCTAGGATTTCACCTGGAAATTACGTTGATTTCGTGAGTGTAAAACTTACCCGTTACATTTCTGTTTCGACTTGAGTGTTCAAACCGCTTCCGGTTTCGGCGCTCTGACCAATCGCGAGGCAGCGCTGTGACGTATTGGGGGCGGCGTTTCCAGCAGCTCGCGACTTGCAAGCAGGGGCTTTCCTCAATGACGTAAATGGAAAAGAGAAACGAGCTGTGGGTTTGATCGGCGTCGCGGTGTTGTATAGTGTGGATACATCTAGAGGATCAGGGTGAGAAAGTAATCAGTTCATACCGGAGACTGAGCAACTGTGTGTGTGTGTGTGTGTGTGTGTGTGTGTGTGTATGTATGTATATCTGTGTGTTGGGGTTTAATGTCTGTGCTGAAGAAAAGGCTTCCACGGAGGAGTGTGTGAATAAACAGTGTTCACGGCAGCTCCCAGTGTAACGCCCTGTTCCCATTACACCAACACTGATCCGGTTTCAGGTACGTGTCTTTGTGATCGCTGTGTTCCTTTAGATGGTGACGTTATATTTATTAATTATGGTGTGTATATATATATATTAGTATAAATGATCTATTGAACCCATGTGTGAACCAGTTAATGAGGACTAAAACAACCCTCCTACTCTTCACCCTTTCACACAACAGGTTTATCATCTTTTAATGTTCTTTAAAAAAAAAAAAAAAAAAGGGGCCTTTACATTACAAGTCCTTATATTTCGTCGACCACAATCTTTTAGATGTTGGGTGTAGGTGGGTTTGGCTTTGCTTTTTACATCCCACACATTCTCTGTTTTGTTCATGTTCACATTTGCTTTACCGTTCCAGTTTACTAATATTTCAATCCTAGTCCCGTGACATTTTTTTCCCTTCCAGTCAGTGTGGCTTGGCTAGTCTCCCATTTCAGGCAAAATTCAGTGGAAAGTCAGTTGTTCCCCTGTATAATGACATGCATAGCTGGCGAGCAGTGGCGGAAAATCCTGTTTGTGTACACTTGAAAGTGTTTTGTTCACGTTTTATTGTTGTCTGCAGGATATACGGAGTTCATTTTTGGTTCTTAACTCCTTCCTGAGAAATAAAAATAAAATCCACACTGGCCTGGGCAGCTTCCCAAACACAGAGCGATCTGGTGGATCATCCCTGATTATTTTCCAGCTTTCTAATAAGTAGATTTAAAAAAAATTTTTTATTGAGTTTATTCATTAATGAATCTTTATTCTGGTCGGTGTCAGTGCGGATCCAGAGAGTATCCCAGGATTGTTGGTTGCAAGGATTAATCGAACACATCCGTGATGGGATGTTTGGCCAATCGCAAAACACTTCGTACCTTTGGGATTATAAGGTTCTGTCTGCTTCCTGAGCAGTTTTAAAATGTTGAGTTTCAAAGCTCCATAGAGCAAAACGGTGCTTTGTCTCTTGCGGTGGCTCAATCGGTTAAGGCTGTGGGTTACTTGGTTACTGATCGGAAGGTTAAAGGTTTGAGCCCCAGCACTGCCAAGCTGCCACTGTTGAGCCCTTGAGCCTTAACCCTATTTGCTCCAGGTGCACTGTAAGTTGGCTGACTCTGTGCTCTGACCCCAGCTTCCTAACTGGGATATGTGAAAAAATTTCTCTGTGCTTTAAAGTATATGTGACAAATAATTTAATATTATTTTATTTTCCAAATAAAGAGTCTAAAAATGCATATCACTTAAAAATACTACTACTAATAACAATGATAAACTCATGTTAATACGCTGTCACAAAATGTGAAAATGTGAACAACTCAATTTGGGGGGGATCTAATAAAACCTTATAGGGGCATTGGTGGCCAATCTTATGGTGGCTTACAGAAGGCCCAGGTTCAATTCCCAATTTAGTGCCCCAACCCCAGCCACTGGATGCAGTCCCGGTCCCAAGCCTGGATAAAATGGGAGGATTGCATCAGGAACGGCATCTGGCGTAAAACCTGTTCCAAGTTGTGTGCGGATCAGGTGACCCGCTGTGGAGTAGCTTTGGTCTTGTCGGGAGCAGCCGAAAGACTAACAACAAATGAACCTTGACTTGTTCACAACTGGTGGCAATTTGGAGTAACTGGCATGTTTTGGACAGTAGGAGGAAACCAGAGAACCCAGAGGAGACCCATGCAGACACGAAGAGATGTGCATGGTGCCATGCAATGTACTGGCATTCCATCCAGGGTGTATTCCCAGATCACATCTGGTGTTCTTGGGATGGATTCCGGATCCACTACGATTTTAAAACGGGAAACACAATTACTCAAGATTATCATAATTATTAATATTATAATAATGAGAATGTTTCTGCTTTGGTTTTGAGTTTCAGTAACATTCAGTCCACGTTAATGTAGGTATAATAAGTATTTTTTTTGTAGCCGAAAAGTAAAGTAAACAGTTTGTCTTTATGTTGTGGTCTGATAAAGAACAGGACACTAGTACATTTGTACCTGGGATTATTTTGCCGCTTGCTGCGATTAGTGTTGTGTATCTGCAGCTCTTCACTTTCACCTACAGCCGAATACAAGAAATGTAACAGAGATGTCAAACTGATCAAACACTGAGCTGTGCGTCGTTACAGTGTAAGAACGATGAAGCAAGGTTTTCCTTGTCTCCAAAACAACAATCCAGACATTTTGTTTTTGTACATGTTTTTTTTTTGTTGTTGTTTTTTTGACCAATGACACATAAGCACGCCATTGTGTGCAATACTTTCAACTTGCTTCCAGTGAAAAATGACTTTTATTGCTTGCATACCATACTTCATTTTGTTCCAACTGTATTTTACGTGAATGGAAAATGAGTGAAAAGCCCATGTTGGAAGTGGTCTAAGATCATAAAGGCCACGAATGTCCTCATGATCAGTAATGCACAATGGCACAGAGCTACGTTTAGTCGGATGTCAACCTTTCAGAGCCATTGCTTTGACCCTTTCCACAGTTACACCACGCTTCCTCTCAGGTGGCTTTAGTACCGGCGCAGTAACTCTCATATCTTATCTAGTGTATTCAGAATTCTTCTGTACCTGCTTTTTATTGGTAAACATGAAGTCAATAAATGTATGAAGTCATGTAAATGAAGTAAAGACACATTATCTATCCTCCTTAATGTGATTTATATATTGTAAAGGACAATACTTGATGTACTGTAGTAATGCAGGTAACTGGAGCTAGTAGACACGGGCTGAAATTTAAATTTTATGTCACAGCCATTTCCTGGATCAAAGTATAAAGTACTCATTTAATCATCCCAGGATGCTCAGTATAATATTTTTATGAGGTATGTTATTGATGTATTTTTGTAACATAACCGTTAGCTGATTACTTGTTAACTATTTAAATTGCTTCGGAGCTAGAGGTTTTTTAAAAAAAAAAACTTAAATTAATAGTAATCATAAAAATGTGCAAAATTACTGTACATATATGGTGCCGAGCGCTCGGATCAGATATACCAGCTTGTACATAAACCCAAGATGAAGTAGCCATATTTATTAAGGCCATTGCCTTATAGTACATTTTATTTGGATTTACAACAATCAGCCATATCATTAAAACAACTGAGAGGTGACATGAACAGTGATTATCTCATTACAATGGCACCTGTCATGGGATGGGATATATTAGGCATCAGGTAAACAATCAGTTCTTGACGTTGATGTTGGAAAAATCGTATGCAAGCGTATGATTGGCTTTAACTAGGGCCAAATCGTGGTGACGATGCTGACTCCTCCGTCCACTGTCTACAACAGGCACAATATCAGGTCAGAGCATCTGATCTAGACTATGGAGCAGTGGTAGGAGGTGGCCTGATCTGATGCATCATGTTTACTTTTATATAATGTGAATGTGTGTATCATTAGTTAAGAAAGACATGGCGCCAGGATGCACTGTGTAGAAAAAGACAATGTTATGTTTCAGGAAATGTTCTGATTCCTTGGGTCCTGTCCCTCATGCTACTTTAACATGTTCCAGCGGCCTAAAGATTGTTGTACACCCCCCCCTTATCGCATCGGTATTTAGGCTAATATGTTAGCTAATGGCCTCTTTCAGCGGGATAATGTGCCCTGACACGCTGCAAAAATGATTCAGCAATGGTCTGAGGAACATGACAGAGTTCAAAGTGTTGACTTGGCCTCTGAATTCCCCAGATCTCAATCTGGTGGAGTGTTTGTGGGATGTGCTGGCCAAACAAGCCTGATCCATGGAGGCCCTATATCACACCTTACAACTTGCAATTTACAACTGGTCTTGGTGCCAGATACCAGAGGTCTTGCGGTGTCCATGTCTTAATGGATCATAGCACAAGGGGGGGACCTAGACATATGGTTTTAATGTTTTGGCTGGTGAGGTAGTTTAAACAGTTTACCGCTTTACACAGATTGTACAGATTAATGCAAAAAAATTTTTTATTAGTAATATTTATTGTACTTTTAATGTTTCTCATTTTTATTTCTAAGTATATAGAATATTATATTATAATAATTATATATATAAAAATTTAAATTAGTAATATTTATTGTAATTTTAATGTTTCTCATTTTTATTTCTAAGTGTATTATATTATATTATAATAATTATAATTATATTATAATAATTATATTATATTATATTATAAATTGCTTAGAATTAATATACAGTACTACTATATATACAAAGTACTTAGCAAAAGTCTTGATCCCCCCTCCTTTCTTCATATTTCGCTTCCAAAGAGCCAGACTTTCCTTTAATTTCAATTTTTTTATTTTTTTCCCCAATGTAGTCTTGGGGAATAGTTCTCAGGGCTTCCTGAATAATTTTTTTGGTAAGTTTTTAATCATTTTCAGTCCAGTCCCTGTACCTAACCAGTTTCAGAGGAATGTTTTTTGTTTGGCCTTTAAATTATTGAAGCATTAAAAAAAAAAATCCATCACAATGAAGGCATGAACCAGTGAGAATCAGGTACAGATGATCAGGCCGGTGATTAGTATACTGGTGATGCTAAGTGCTGAGCGATTGGAACAGACGAGAGGGGAAATGAGGCTGCTGCTGAGGTTGTTGCATAAACAACCAATTTCAGGAAATCTTTAGGCACTGTCACAATAAAATTCTTTAATTTAATCCACAGAGTGTAATGTAATTTGCTGTAATATGAAGAAACGAAGAGTGGCTCAGGACTCTTGCACAGTACCGTATGCGGCTGTGCCGGGTTCGTTTGTGGACAGACTGAGATGGGGGTGGGGTGAAGGGGTGTTGGGGAGTGCCTATAAAAAGACTGACAGCAGAGCCATGTAAACACAGACAAAGCAATCTGACCCGGCTTTGTCTCAGATTTATTACGAGCTCGGTGTCCTCAACTCATATAATATGCCTGTGTTTGCCACACATTCCATTGCTTAAAAAATACATATTTTTTATAAAAATTCGAATAATCTGCAGGGTATTTGTGCTAATCAGAAATGCAAAAGAAAACGACTGTTGCACCTTTAATGCGACGTCGGACACTTCCATTCATGTGACTGAGAGTACAGCTTGTACTCTGCTCTCTTTTAATGGTTATTGATAGACAGCTGGTTAGGGATTATTTATAAATAAAGTGGCCTTATTTTAAGAGTAACTATAAGGTTATGTGTGTAATGTGTATCCGACATTAAACATACTGTACATACATTTTATGATTTATGATTGAGTGCTGGTCATGGGTTTAAAAAATTCGTGGTTTATTGAACTGTACTGCAAGTCGCTTTGGTGGTTTTGTACAAATGTGAATGTGATTGACACCACACAGACACACACACACACAGAAAGAGAGAGTCATTTAGCCTCCCTTCACTAAGCACACAGAATTGATCAAATTAGTTTATT
>JAOVVA010000030.1:8450795-8473710 GCA_028565275.1 Leiocassis micropogon | reverse complement strand
CTTTTTTAATTGATATTAGTAAATATTAGTAAATATTACATTTGTTTGATCTTAGAAATCTAATGAGTTAATAAACTGGAATCTTTTAAATTAAAAAACAAAAAAAGTCTTTAAACATTTCACTTTTAACTGTAATGAATCTTGAACATACAAGTTTCACTTTGTGAATTCAATTATGATTTGTTCCCCCCATGATATTCTAATATTTTAAGATGCACTGTATATACAACCTAGCACAATAAACTACAAAACTACATTCACATGCTTAGCATTACTCATAAGGAGATAAAATATGATGTTTCTCATGCAGGCTCTCATCTGTAAAATCGTAGTCATACTGGAAGTTTAGTTTGATTAGACCGACAGTGTTTGGTTGAGTTAATCTTGTGGTGCTGAGCTAAATTCCTGCGCTTTTAATCACACTTCAGTAGCTCTGACTACCACTCACTCACACAGAAATCCATACAGGGATGTGTGTATGTAAACCCCTGGCCCCCCAGGAACAAACATAAAATGTCGACTTTTGAATCTAGCACCAGTTCATTGCAGAGAGTTTGTTCATTCACTAAGTTGTCTGTATCGGATTACATCATTACATCATCAACAAATACAATATTTTGATGTGGGCTACATAGTGAACTATATGGCCTACGTTTGTGTACACCTGACCATCACACTCACATGTCCTTTTTGACCACCCTTTCTGATTTATTCCCTTTTTCTGTTATCAAAACCCCCACTCATCTGAAAAGGCTTTACACTAGATTTTGTAGCATAGCTTTAGGGATTTGTGTTCATTTAACCACAAGAGCATTAGTGAGATCAGACGCTGATGTTCACACCCCCTGGCCTCCTGACCACCATGGGCTCTAGAGACTTTAGCAGCACTGCCCCTCGTCTCTGGAATGTTCTTCCTGAAAACATCTGTAAAATACATTATACACTCCAACCACATTCAAATCACGTCTAAAGACCCTTTTATTCAGAAGTGCTTATCCTACATGATGTAAGGCAGCACTCAAATCTCTATGTGATTTTAAATGTTTTAGGTGATGACTCCAGGATATGGGTTCAATTTCCATCTTGGGTCTGTGTGCATGGAGTCTTCTCCCCATGAAGACACTTTGTGTATATGTAGTCCTAGGCAAAAATCACATGCAGCACTGTCTAACTCATGCATCATTGTGCACTTTGTCAATATTATATGAACTCTGATTTTTAGTGATTCCTGATTCCGTCATCAGCTCGTTAAGGTGTGTGGATGGAGATTGGGGAATGTGATAGTCATGGCTGTGGTTTTAAATGTTTAAGGTGATTTTAATTTCTCTCTTTTTTGAATTAGATGGTGACCTTGGGTGACTACAAAGGCGCCTATATCAATAAAATGCATTATTATTATTATCACTCACTTATTACCTTTACCTATCCCATTGGAACCTATCCCAGGAGACTTAGGGCATGAGGAGGGGGTACACCCTGGACAGGGTGCCAATCCATTGCAGGGCACACACACTCACTTGCACATTACAAACAATTTGGGAACACCAATTAGCCTAATCTACATGTCCCCATGTCGGAACGAAACCGGACTAACACACCAAGAACAGGGAGAACATGCACTCGGAGGTGGGAATCGAACCCGGACCCTGGAGGTGCAAGGCAACAGTGCTAACCACTAAGCCACCATGCCGCCTGTTATTATTATTATTATCATTTAGCGTTCCATATCATCCAAAATGTATTCATTGGGGTTGAGATCAGAGCTCTGTGCAAGATTTGAGATCTTCTACTGCAGCCTTTACAGACCTCGCTTGGTGCACAGGGGCACATGTTTATCCCTTAGCATAAAAGGTCACCCTGTACAACCTGTGCGGCAACAGATTTGAGTATGAGTGTGATGCTCATGTATTTAGACAAACCTTTCCCCACTTTGTATAGCTATATGTACTCCTAGGCCAAAAATCACATGCAGCTCATGCATCATTGAATACTATACTGTTGAAACATACTGTTTTTAGTGACTTCTGATTCAGTCATGAGCTCATTAAGGTGTGTGGATGGAGATTGGGGAATGTGATAGTGATGGTGGTGGTGGTGGTGGAGGTGGAGGGGGGTGGAGAGGAGGAGCAGGAGTAGGAAAGAGAAAAAGAGAGAGAGAGAGAGACTATGAGGAAGAGGAGGAGGAGGAGGGGGAGAGAAGGAGTGAGAGCGGGAGAGAAGGAGGGATATGAAAGGAGGGGAAGAGACAGCCATTACCGGAGCAGTCGGCCAGTCTAGTCCTGCTCTTCCGTTACCCGGCTCGCTGTGATCATCGCCTCCCCAACCGTCCACAGCGGATCGCTTTAAAGCCGGTGGATCAGCGGAGCTTCGCCGGGATCTCCTCGCATCCCTGCCCGCGTGGCTCAGTCCGGGGCTCGGGGACTCCGACCATCTCCGGTAAGACGCTTTAGACACGTAAAACTGTCTGCTTCTGCTTCTCATCTTCATTCACAGCGCTCTATTCAATTACAATTGAATTCATGTGATCGAAAAGCAGTTGATCTTATTAAAGCCTGCTATTTCATTAGGGAGGATTATTATTATTATTATTTTTTTTTTTTGGTGGCGCACCAGCACTGTGATCTCAGCCATCATCATCATCATCATCATGAGGTATAGTGTGTGTGTGTGTGTGTGTGTGTGCTGGATGGACAAAAGGCTTCCCATCATGAGCCAATCCCAGATTTTACGTTACATTGTACATTGTGAAACCTTTCTTTTCCTTTGATGTGTTATTTTTTATTTTTTAAATAAGCTTTGACTTTGATCCTTTGTAGCAGCACACAACCAGTGAGTACGACCCTTCCTTCATAAAGAGCCTTTTTATTGATTCCCATGGGCCAGAGAGATGCCGACACATTTCCCACCCATAAAATAATTTTTATTTTTTTTTTTAAAAACAGCCAGTTTTTCAGTACAGTCTAGGGTTTTAATCACACTCCTGAACACACCCTCGAAATCTGAAAGTCGAATCATACAGTACATAAATGAGTTTTTTTTATGGAAGGAGTTCCGGGTTTCCATGTTGTTCTGTGAGGAGCAGGACGCTTCATGTCCCAAACAATCCACCGCTCATTCACACATCGTCTATACGGCTTTATCCAGTATACGGGGTCGCGGGGAGCCTGGAGTCCATCCCAGGGAACATAGGGCACAGGGCAGGGTACACCTTGGACGGGGTGCCAATCCATACACACGCTCATTCACACACTACGGGCAATTTGGGAACACCAGTTAGCATGTCTTTGGACTGTGTGAGGAAACCCATCAAGCACGGGGAGAACAAGAACATGCAAACTCCATGCACACACACCCCCGAGGTGGGAATCGAATCCGGACCCTAGAGACAGTGCTAACCACCTAGAGACACTAAGCCGCAGCGCTGCCTGGCCTTATAACCTATATAGCACATTTACTAGAAATATACAAATTGATTTTTAACAATACACATGTCAGATCTCTGAGGATCTCTTGATCTAGACATCCTCGCTGTATCCGTGCTACAGTATCAAACAAAACGTTTCCCTGTCACTCACAGTATGTCATATCATCAATGCTGCACCATTTGTATCTCTAATATGTACTGTATCTTTCACTTAAAATTGGAATGTAGTCTATCTTTAAATATAGCTCTCTATAACATACAACGCTAATACATGCTTTACGCTTTTGGAGACACATGAATCCAGTGACCTGCATGGTTTTATGCTGATGCTGATACTGCACAAGCTACCCTCTTCCACATACCTGAACTGAAAGATTTTCACGGTTCTTTGTTACTGATCAGAGAGCATGTATGCCATCCTTCCCACCCAGAGAGGTCAGTCAGTTTGGTTCTTTTGGCTCCGACAGATGGCCGTGGCATCATCTGATGATAGGTGTGAACTCTTCTCTGTTGTGTCCCTCAAGGACGCATTTTAAATATGATTCAAGTTTCATCATTGGAGCTCAGGACCACTTTTTAAATACACTGCCTGGCCCCAACAAAAAAAGTCGCTATTTCAGAAATGTCACATTATTAGGCAACATCAAGTAAGGAAAACACCTGGGGAGATTTGAACTGGAAATTGAACTGGAAATGACTGGAACTGGCTTAAGAACCCTTCAACACATTGCTATGTTTAATAGAGAAACATTTCCATATACTCACAATGTGATAAGACTAAACAGCTGTGTGGCTATAAGAAAACCAATTATGAGACTGATCCAAAAAAAGGGAGCATAAAGATTGGACTTTGGAACAATTTAAATGGTTGTGTGGACTGTGATGAGTCCAAATTGACCATAATTCCAGAGTGATGGATGCATCAGGGTAAGAAGGTAAGTGATGCATCCATCATGCATAGTGCCCACTGTACAAGCCCCTGGAGGCAGTGTTATGATCTAGGTTTGCTTCAGTTGGTCAGGTCTAGGCTCAGCAACGTTATGTGACAAATAAACGAAGTCACATCAGTGTGAGGGTATCACATCAATGGTGTTTTTCTTCCCTGATGGCACAGACATATTTCAGGACTCGAGTTGTGAATGAGTGAGTCTGAATCATTTTCACACCACATTGTGTTCTGTAATCAAAGCTAAAGGTGATTGAATGAAATCTTAGATTGTTTGAGTATTTCCTAGCCAGGCATTGTGTAAGTTAATTAAAGTTTATTATCTGTACCTTACCAGGTAAAAGACAAATACCTAATGCACAAATGATGCACCTTTGGTGGTACCATGTCAGTATCAAGAAATAGTACAGTTTTGGTGCTGTTATTTCCAGCAGTACTGTATGCAGTAAGATCGTTTATGTTCCCTGATCATCATCAAGATCCATCTTGTGTTCATTAGCTTCACTTACAATCATGGCATAAAACACATCAGCAGAATGTCAAAATGGATCTGATCCATGGCCCAGTGATCCATGTGATACTCAGCACATCAAACATCTCTTCATTCTTTGATGAAATATCAGTTTCTTGATTGTACTTACTGTACCGCCAATTTATTAGGTTCTCCTGGTATGTAGTGGTATGAACACTATGTAAACTTTTCTACGTATACTTGTTGGTCCATGTTATAGGAGTCAACTTGGAAGAGATGGCTAATATTTTTCTAGGTAGTTTATGTTCTTCAATCATTTATTAATAAGATTTTCTGACCACAGGGCTGCATTCGAACAGATGTTTTTGGGTTGGTGGGCTGTTCCTAAACCCGGCAATGACACGGAGGGAACACTGCAGTATTTAGTCAGATCTCCTGCTGCATAGACTACCCTGTTATTTCCATGTCAGTCTGACCCCTTTTTTAAGAATACTGCTCAAGTTAAATATTTCCACTTTGGTGGCGGTGTTATGGTGGTTATTTAGGATTGATGCATGAGATAGATGGGGAGGCTGACACATTGTGGATAGCCCCAGATCATTATTTTTATGTTCTTCTAAGAACCCTTTTCATATTCTAATCCTGGATGAGGATCCACTGTTAATCTAGCGCTGTTATTCTTTTTAAATAGGCATCTCCATTGTAGTAAGATATAAACTCTATTCATTTAGTCAACAATAAATGGAGAACACTGATGAGTGCGGTACACTGAGGAATGTGTGTCCGTTGGTCAGTGTATTCCGTTCATGCCATTCCCTCTGTAGTGAAAGCTACATACCTTTAAGAGGCCTTCTTGCCTAAGCAGGTTACTAGTGTAGGTTTTAGATCATGGTCTGATCTGGTCCATAATTTCTCTTCCTTGCCAGGGAGTGAAGCATGATGCTGAGGCATGCGTTTTTCCATAAGTGTATTTGTAAATGCTGTGCCAATTCCGTGTCAGCACACAGGACTCCTGCAGTGTATGGCAAGATTGAATGGATTCAGTTGAATGTGCTTTTACACATTTACAAAAAAAAAACCTGCCTTTTTTTTCCTTTACATTGTGCCACACAAGCATAATGAGACCATGTGGTTTTGAACCACGGCTATTTATAAGTGCTGGCTGCCACAGAAGGAAAACATGGCAACAAAGGCCGGAATGTTGATCGCACTTTGGCCTCTTTAAGAATCTCTTTAAACTCTTTGCAGGAAAAAAAAATGTAACAGACACAGACATGCACATCTATTGGACATAGATACTGCTCATTGATCTAGAAAAAAAAAAAATCCATTCTGTTCCATTTAGGCTGTACTTACCAAACAGCTAAGTCTTTGTATACACTTACAGTACAGATGTGGTCAATCCAGGACACAAAGTTAACTCGTGAAAGTTTCAGAAGAACTGTGGGCCGTAAGGGTTCTGGTCATATGTTTTTATTAAAGGTGACATGTGCAGCTACCTCTCGCTTAGGTCAGCGGTATTGATCTTTGAGTTTTTGTGAAGCTTGGAGACAGACAGGTGTCTAATCTTGCTCCCACAGGCCTCATTCCTTCAATCTGATCACAGAGGGAGAAAGATCGCTCCTCTGGGCTTTCACCAGAATGTCCTGTATTGATCTGGACTTAAGCTTATATTAATAGTTTAGTAATGAGGATGATCGATCTCTCTCTCTCCCTTTTCTCTCCATCATCATTCTTGAGTCACCTGATCTGCTCCTGCACATTATCGTCTCTGTTATTCTCAATATAAGAAATGTGCAGCTAATTTAATAACTATACAAATAACTTTGTTGTCCTGTTCAAACATGTCCTCTTCATTTATGTCTACTTCTCACTAACCAACCCACTCCCCATGCGTTCTTTCTTCCAGCCCCACGGCAACATGTCTTCTTCTGACGAGGAGTGTCTGAGCGAGCGTTCGTGTGTGAGCGAGCGTTCGTTTCGTAGCGAGCATTCGGGGGGATCCCTGTCCCCGTGCCCGCACAGCACCACCGGGCCAAAAGGAGACACTCTGCCATGGAATTTGTCCAAACACGAGAGGCGCAAGCGGAAGAGCCAGGACTCGGTGCTGGACCCTGCGGAGAGAGCTGTGGTGCGAGTGGCAGGTAGGAAATCCATCTGTCTCCGCATCTGTTATTAAGCACACATCATGGGGATGTCTGAGAGAACGATTTAAGGTTGTTCACAGGACAAATGAGTTACAGCAAGAGCTCGTATGCACTTAGTAATTCAGATCATCTGTTTAGGAGAAATTAGCGAAAAGAGAAAAAGTGGTTTGACTTTGTTTACACTTGCTCACATTTGTTATCCAGTAGAAAGGAAAAGTAATAAATAAATAAATTATAATAATAAATAAAATAGATAGATAGAATAAAGTAGAATCAAATCAAATAAAAGAGTCCTAAAACAGTAAGTACCATATTGCACACTAACCTTTGATGAAATTAATAGACTAAATATGACATTATGACATTATTGCACACTAAATATGACCCATGAAATATAATGTGTGACTGGATAGGAAGGAATAAAACTTTTTCCCCTATAAAAGCATTTCCCAGTGTTTTATTCATTGTATACCATAGCAGTCTGGGAAGGATTACATTTCTACATTTATTTAAGTAAATAACGGCTATATTACACTTTATCTGCAAAAACAAATTAGTTATCAATTACACTATACTGTAGCAGCTATAAAGAGTTAAACAGAAAATGAATAAAAGGTTACAGCTGTACCTGATGTTTAAAGAGCACTGACACCGGAGACACAATGCATCTTCCTTTAGCTACCTTCACCATATCACAGATGATGTAACAACATCTGTTTATGTGGATTAAATTACATGGAGCAAATCCCACTTTAAGTTGTTACTAAGTAAGTGTAAGCTGTATCTAACGATGTTATAAGTTTAAAACTTACATGAATAAATAGAGTGTATAAACGTGTCATTTGTCTTGCGAATGGGAATTTTGTCAGAGCCATGCATGTTACTTAAAAGTGTTGTGGCTTAATAGAGAAGAGCAGTACAGTTGTCTATCCAGTGTCTGGTACAGTATATGCCATTTTAAAAAAAATATGCAAACAGTTTTTTGGTTTGTGAAGGGTGTCACAGAATTAGGCACTTCAGTAGTGACTCAGAGGTTGTGCACTTGGAAAGAAAAGAGGGGAAGCTAATCTAATATCGGACTCTGTCCCCCCTCTGTCCCCCCTCTGTCTTAGTTATATTGCTATTCCAGTCTATTTCATTACTGCTGATTAAGTCTGTTGTGTTGAATGCAGACTAGCCAAGAATGAGACAAAGAAATGGACTGTGAGCAACCGCAAGAAGGCGGAGAATAGGAAGGAGACCAAGTTTGTGTAGCACTGAGCCTGGTGATTAAGTAACAAAAAAAAAAAAAGAAGTGAGAAATGGATTCAGTCACAGTTTACAAATGAAAACAGATTTGCTCATATTCGCTCCGTGCTGAAAATGCTTTTCACCTTGCAACCGTATTTAGTTTGTAAATCGCACTTTGTCTGCTAGGTGTGCGTTCTTTCAGTTTGATCTCTAGTGTATTATCACTAGTAGACTTTTATTTCCTTTCTGAGCTCATAACGATGGAAATCCCCCAAATCCAGAGAGTATCGAAGCATTTCTGGCATGCTGTCATTATTTTTTATTACACATGGAAATGCAATGGTATGACCAGAAATGGGATTCATACTGTATGTTATTAATTAAGTTGTCACCGAGTGGGAAAATTAATGACTAGGCCAAATAGGAAGCGTACTAATTGGCATCTCATTCATGACAGTCTCACACACAGATATTTCTACAGTCATGTTCAAAAGTTAGTACCCCCTTCTTTTAATTCTATGTGCTTTTGTATAAAGAAAACATAATAAAACATAATCATCTGATACAATTCAGAAGAACAATAATGTATATCCTTTTTCACTGTACCATTATTTATTTATTATAACAAAAATGAGGCCAAAAAAAACAACTAACAAAAACATGTGGGTAATACTAAGTACCCCTAATAATGCAATAGCTTGTAGATCCACCTTTAGTAGCAAAAACCTGATTTCCTGTATGACTTTATCCGTCTCTCACATCGCTCTGGAAGTATTTTGGTCCATTATTTTTGAAAATATTGCTTCGGTTCATTGAGGTTTTTGGGCATTTGCTTATGCACAGCTCTCTTAAGGTCCCAGAATGGGATTTTAGATAGTTTGTGGTCTGAACTTTGGATAGGCCATTCCAATAACTTAATTTTTTTATTTCAAGAATTTTAGAAAAATTCATCCATTTGAATGTAGATTTATAAGTGCACTTTGGATCATTGTCCTGTTACATGACCAAATTTTGGCGAAGCTTTAGCTGTCGAGTTCATGGTCATTGGCTTATTGACTACAAGGTGCCCAGGTGTCCTGTAGCTGCTAAAACAAGCCCAAATTATTACCCCTCTACTGGCACGCTTGACAGTGGGTATGAGGTGTTTCTGCTGAAATGCTGTTGGTTTTTCCCAAACATAAACATTAAGGCCAAACAATTTCTCCTTTGTCCAATGGACTTTGCTCCAGAAGCCGTGCTTCATTCAGTTACAGTTTTGTAAACCTCAGTCGTGCTTCCATATTCTTTTATGAAATTATGAAAGAAGTGTATATATATATATATATATATATATATATATATTTCTTTTTTCCCCCCACACAACTCAGAGGAGCCTCAATCTCCCTGTCCTCCCCTGTTGCCATGGGGACACATAAACTCTCCCAGTCCTTTAGTTTCCAAGGCTATGGAGAAAAAGAAAGCACAGTGAGAAGTAAAAAAGGCAAGAAAGGCCCAAAACAAACAGGGAAATACAGAGAGAGTGAGCATTAGAATTTTAATTTGAACTTGAAAAAGACAGAGCAGATGTGTGTGTGTGTGTGTGTGTGTGTGTATGTGTGGTGGGGGACACTGGAGTGCAATCAAGTGGAAAAAAATGGGAAAAAAGGCGAAGAGAAAGCACATGAGGTAGCAGGGCCTCAGATAAAGACTTGGGTTCAAAGTAGGGGGCGTTGAAAAGAAGTGTAATGATGGCAAAGAAGCAAAGCAGGAGAGAGAGCTAGATGTGATGAGAAAAGCGATTGCTGTGAAATAATTAGGTTGGTAAATTAGGTAGTTTCCATTCTGCCCACCTCAGCCATGTCCTCCAAATACTGGATGGAGAGGCATTTAGTTTGTCTTACTGTAGTGGGTTTGTTTCATGATTGCAGCTGATGTATGATGGATAAATTCGATAAGCCATCTCCCTCTTAAAATAGGGATGGGTTCCTCCAAGAGTTGGTTGGATTCTTACCAGTTTCAGCTTTTATATTATATTTTTCTCACATGCAAAATCTCAATACTGTACATCGAACTTGCATCGGTTTCCCCAGACTACAGGTTCCCAGACCACATCCTGGTAGACTTTGTGGTGCTAGATGGAACCTTGTTTATAGCAGTGTATGCATTTATAGGAGTGTATAGCCGTATGGCTTTCTGAATGGATGAGTAATGTTTACAGGAAAGTGTCAGGTTGGTGTACCAAATGAGCTTTTTCTTACATTTATAGTCTTAAAATAGAGACTCAGGTTTTTCATCTAAGTGAATATTTTATTAACAGCTGCAGAAATTTGAAAAAGACACCTAATGGGTCTCCGGCCTTTTCTTAAAAATGAATAATACATGTGGCTACCTTAGTGTTTGGGCAGTTTCCTGCTAATGCCTATGTGCCGACTGGGGCTGCCAGGAAGTGCACGATGATGTTGATGATTAGGCTGATTATGACTTCCAGCTGTGGTAGGGTTTCACTATAAGTAATGATCACAGTGTTTGTATGTATTGCCAGTACACTACTTCTTGATGATCTGGCAACTTTGAATAGCTCTGAACTCTTGCCTTGTGACACCCGGTCAGTGCATATTAATGTAGACTGCCATGTCGTTATCATCAGACAGACTGTGCATCCTGTGAGCAGCAAATATCGGTTTATTTATTGCATTTTTTTTATCCATTACATTATTTCAATGTGCTATTCTTTCGATATCACTGTGGTGACATCATGACCAAAGAATGGAGACATGGCCAACATTAAGGAAATCTTGACAAGCTCTAGTAGTAAAAGAGCAGAGGGTGCTGGGTTTATGCCTGAGTCGCTATTCATGTTTAATCATTGTATGTTCTATTTTGTCTGACCGTGTTGTGTGTAATGTGTGTCTGGCTGATGGATTCAGAGGAACAGTGGGCCATGAGTAATATCCGCTGGCAGAGCATGCAACACTGCTGTAGAGTGTTTCAAATCTGCTTTAGTGCTTATGGCTGACTTCAATATGCATATAAATGTTGGATTCGAAATGATCAGCTTTTCTGTATCTTCTGTTAGATCCTTTCTTTTCTGCACAGTGCACCACACAAGATGGTTAAAGGTGCGCTGTGGTAGCCGGCATTAAGAAGCGAGCTGCGGATGATTTTAAGTCCTGTAAGTTGCAAGGTACTGTACAGCCGGCCTCATTAGAACAGACTTGTTTTTTCCAGCGCATCCAACAAATGCTTGATCAAACTGAGATCTGGAGAATTTAGAGGCCAAGTCAGCACCTTGATCTCTTTATGTTCATCAAAGCGTCCCTGAATCATTTTGGTAGTGTTGCAATGTGCATTATCCGTAGGAAAGAGCCCACTGCCATTAGGGAAATACGATTGCCATGGTCTGTACAAAGTTTAGGTAGGTGGTACGTTTCAAAATAACATCCCATATAAATGGCCAAACCCAAGGTTTCCCAGCAGAACATTGCTCAGAGCATCACACTGCATCTTCTTCCCATAGTGATGATCAAATCATCCAACCATCACAATTTGGTCTTTGTCAACGTCTCTCCAAAGTTATAATAAAATGCTGCAGTATTTTGTAACGGGTCACTGTCCTCAATGCTGTTAACTTCTGGGCTTTAAGTGTGTTTTAGGTCATTGCACTCTCTCTCGACAATGGAGAAGGAATTAAACTAGGTACAGATACAAAATGTCTGAAAGTAACTGTACTCGTTTTGTAGTTGCACCAGTGATGATCAGGATTCACCAGCACGTATACATTCTGGATCATCAGCAATTAAGCAAATAGTAACCTACCCTTTCCGGTATTAGAATTGGAAGAGACGTGTATTGCAGCAGTGGCTGTTTTAATGCTGTATTTCTCACTACAGCTGTGTGTTTTGCCCTTTGCTAGAGTTGCTTTTATAATTTGCATTTTTAAGTCATTCTTAAAAAAAACCCTACGATTTAAGACTTGTGTAGCTGTGTTATGAGGTAAGAAAATTCCTGGAAGGAAGTAACTTCCATTGTACCATAACTGGTAAATTGTGACTTTTTAGTTTAATCTACGATCCGCTTTAACAGTCAGAATGCCAACTGTTTTATTCATGAATAACTTTTCCTCACATTACATTAATATTTCTTACATATGTACCAGCATTTGCCAAATTTTATGCAGACAAATTAAAATATTTACCTGTTTATACAGAAACATGTTTACTTACTTACCTATACTTGGCCTTTCTTTGGCCACTAGATGGCACAATGTGTGGCTTATTGGAACAAAAGCTTTGGCTGCATCACAAACCATTGTACAGAACCCAGTGTGTGAAAACAGATAAACACAGTACTGATTTTTAAATTTTTTTATTTATGTATTTTTTTTAATGATCTGGATGAATTTAAAGCAAAGATTGTAAACAACCACCAATTTTTATCTCATTTCAGATTAACAGGATTTTTGGTGTACACTAAGGTATACTAAACTCACAGTCAAACCAGGCCTTTTAATTGTGCAGAATAAAACAACACAGTTATGAGCATAAACACTCCCTTTATTTCTCTATATAATCCCCTACTACACTAATGCACTTATCCAGCGTTTCACTAGTGCTTGGTGGAAAGTACAACAGAGCCATGATTGGACTACCTGCTTCACGTCTGAAACGCTGGCCTCCCAGGAACTCCTTTAAAGCCCTAAACATGAGGAAATGGCTTGTAGCAAGGTCAGGACTGTACGGGGGATGTGGTAATAACTCCCAGCTGAGTTCCTGCAATTTGCAAGTTGTGTTTGTGAACGATTGTGTGTATGATTGTGTTTCTTCCACAAGTTGGCGTCAAGTTATCTGACACTTCAGGTTGTTTACTTGCTGAATGTTCATGGAAACGACTGCAGTGGGCTCCGAACCACCTCGCCCTGGATGACATTTACAGACATATGGCCTTCTTTAAAATGTTTGGCCCATTTAAATGTTTTACTGCTCCTTAGAGTCTCATCACTGTACTGTGCTTAAAGTCTTCTGTAAATGTCATTCGGATTTAAACCTTAATTTCCAGAAATT
Source organism: Leiocassis micropogon (assembly GCA_028565275.1). NCBI lineage: Eukaryota > Metazoa > Chordata > Actinopteri > Siluriformes > Bagridae > Leiocassis > Leiocassis micropogon. The sequence continues at coordinate 8,460,452 of JAOVVA010000030.1, read as the reverse complement.
TCATCACAGTTCCTCGGGTTGACTCGAACACCCCTCATAGATATTTCGAACTGTGCACGGTGGTTCACACATTTACTTGGCACCTTCAAGGTTAGGGTTTCAATTCTCACCTGGTCTGAGTGGATGTTCTGCTTTGTGGGCTTCCGTTGTGTACTCTGGGTTCCATCACATTTCAACACGGTTTGGATTTATGGATGAGTGTTTATTGAGTATTAATGTTTTTGAATTACATGTCATGAATGTGTGTGGGTTGGCACACCATCCAACGTGTCCCCTGCATTGTACCCTGATCTCACTGGGATAGGCGCTAGACCTGCCACAACCCTATACTACATAAATGGTATGGTTAATGAATGAACGATCTTTCATTCATGCGTTTTCTATACCGCTCTGTACAGGGTCGTGTGGGCGAAGACAGGGTCTGTTAGAAGACTTAGGGCACGAAGCAGGGTACACCCTGGACAGGGTGCCAATCCATCACAGCGCATGCACACACTCCAGGCAGTTTGGGAACACCAATTAGCTGAATCTGCATGTCTTAGGGCTGTGGGAGGAAACAGGAGTACCCAGAGGAAACCCACCAAGCATGGGGAGAACATGCAAACTCCATGCACACAGACCCGAAGCGGGAATCAAACCTGTACCCTGGAGATGTCAGGCCACTGTGCAAACCACTACACCACCATGTCACCTGAATAAATAATCATATTAATTGAATATCACTTTATCACCGGAACAATTGTTAAAAGTGCAATATAAATAAAACTGATTAGAATTGAATTAAGTTGGCACGGTGGCTTAGTGGTTATCGCTTAGTCTCTGTGACCACTCTCCCCGGACCTGCACCTCTAGGGTCTGGGTTCGATTCGCGTCTCGGGTCTGTGTGCATAGACGTTGCATGTTCTGCTCGTGCTTGGTGGGTTTCCACTGGTTACCCCCCACAGTCCAAAAACATGACGTAATTGCCTGTGTGTGAATGAGTGTGTGTGCTCTGCGATGGATTTGCACCCCATCCAGGGTGTACCCTGCCTCATGCCAAGTCTCCTGGGATAGGACCCAGGCCCCCTGCGACCCTGTATACAGGACAAAGCGGTATAGACGATGAGTGTGAGTTGTTGAATTAAAAAAATAAAAATCTGTAATAATAATATACTGTTGGGTATTGGCACATCTGTTACACACATATAATTCTTATATTATATTACATTCTTATATATATATATATATATATATATCTTATATTGAGGGAGACAGACAGACAGACAGAAGGAGGGAGGAAGAGGGAGGGAAAAGGGAAGTGAGGAATGGAAGTGGGAAGCACCCTGGTTGGTTATGCGCTTGAGGTAGGGTGCGGTTTAGGACATGGCTCTGTCAGACCAGGACACGTCATCGGAAGTCGAGCGCGTTCACGTGTTCGGGGCTGCGCTGCTCCTGTTTCACCAGCGGGGGGCGACACAGGCTGAGCTTTATCACACTCTCGCCCGGGATTCGCGCTGCTCGAAATGGAACGGAGGAAGCAGGAACTGCGGGAAGACTAGAGCGAGATCTCGAGATCTCGCTGTTTGCACTGGAAGAAAAGGGGAGGATGGCTGGACACAAGCGAGAATAAATAGAAGCGGCCATTACACTGAGCACACAACACACAGACACACACACACACACACTTACTCACACCGGTCAGGAGCGGGATGTGATTACACTGTGGAGCAGAAAAACGGACAGCCCACTGCGAGCGAGCACCTCCCCAATCAAACACACACACACACACACACACACATATACAAATCCAATTCGCCGGCTCGGACGCTGGAGAAAGCCTCGGATCAGCAGCCGTGCGCCATCAGAATATGGATTTCAATAAAGGCGTCTTTATTATAAGGATTATCCGTGATCGAATTTAAAATATGTAATTTCAGCATTTTTTTAAATCTATATGAATATATATTTATATACGTGTATAATTTCCAGGAATCGCAGAAATAACGCTTTAGGTTAAAGGAAGCACATCCGATATCTGAACACCGGCCGGATGAGAGTTGAACCCCAGGCTGGACAGATTTGAAGCCGCGCCGGACTGACCGCCTCCCCGGAGCGCCGGCTCTCTGTGGCGGATTAACGCTACTGCTATCGCGGGGCTCCAGGACACCATGGCCGGCTTCGTCCCGGGTTTACTGCCCGCTAATCATTCACAGGAGAAAGAGTTCGCCAAAGCGTACGAGGATGTCCTGGAGAGATATAAAGGTATACATGTTTTATGTACACACACACACACACACTTAATACCTGTGTAAATATGTACAGGGACAGAGCCGGAGCATGTGATTATGCGGTGTCAAAAACCGGATTGTTTTTGGTTTTAAGGTGGAACTCCATAAACACTCAGCATCTCCAAAAATATCACTGTGGATATTTATTTTTACATTATTGATTAACTCTTATCATTTCAGCAAATAAAGCCTTAATTTACACCCAGGTTACAGAAGAATAAAACGTATATATTTATTTATTTATTTATTTATTTATTTAATAATAATAATAATAATAATAATAATAAGGGTAAAGGGTTCAATTCCGGCCCCTGGTCTGTGTGTGTGTGTGTGTGTGTGTATGAAGTTTGCATGTTCTCCCCATGCTGTTTCCTCAAGGTGCTTTGGTTTCCTCCCATGCATAGAATAGGTTAATTGGCATTCTCAAATTGCGTTGCACCGTGGCCTCGCACCACCAGGGTCTGGGTTCGAGTACCACCTGGGGTTTGTGTCTGCGTAGAGTTTGCATGTTCTCTGTCTGTGCTTGGTTTGTTTCCTCCCTTGCCGGATAGGCTAACTGGTGTTCCCAAATTGTGTTGTGGTTAGCACCGTGGCCTTGCGCTATCGGGGTCTGGGTTTGAGTACCACCTGGGGTTTGTGTATGCGTGGAGTTTGCATGTTCTCTGTCTGTGCTTGGTTGGTTTCCTCCCTTGCCGGATAGGTTAACTGGTGTTCCCAAATTGTGTTGTGGTTAGCACCGTGGCCTTGCGCTATCGGGGTCTGGGTTTGAGTACCACCTGGGGTTTGTGTATGCGTGGAGTTTGCATGTTCTCTGTCTGTGCTTGGTTGGTTTCCTCCCTTGCCGGATAGGTTAACAGGTGTTCCCAAATTGTGTAGTGGTTAGCACCGTGGCCTCGCACCACCAGGGTCTGGGTTCGAGTACCACCTTGGGTTTGTGTATGCGTGGAGTTTGCATGTTCTCTGTCTGTACTTGGTTGGTTTTCTCCCTTGCGCCGGGTGTACGCCGCCTCATGGCCTAAATCTCCTAGGATAGTCTCAAGTCCCCCTTCGACCCTGTATAAAGAATAAAACAGTATTGGCGATGAGTGACTGAGTGATCTTGTGTGTCCTGTTTTGGTTCTTTGTGATTGCTGTCAACGGCTGAGCCCTTGAGTCCATGTGTTTGTTAAATAATAGTAAGGGCTTTAAAAATGAATAGCTATACTGAAATGAATAGCTTTGAAGGAACTAAAAGAGGAAGGGAGGGAGAGGGAGAAGAGCATCTGTAATGCAGCCCTGATGAAAAGGGACTCATTTAATTATTGATTGATCTCAATGAAATCCGAGTCGATATGAGGGGGCAGCTGGTCATCTGGGACAACTGAAATGTTGGTATATGGGTATATTTGTCCATTTTAAAATCTCGTGTGTGAACATGTTTCAGGAATACGAGCATAATAATACCATTTTGAAAGTCTTTTGAACTGTTCTGCACTGAATCTCTGTGGTTGTAAATCTATCTCAGATCTATCTATACGGCTTACATTTCATCTCTATCAAATCATTAAGCACTTAGTGGGATCATAAAACCGTACCGTGGTGAGTGGAGGCCATGTATGAGCAACAGTAATATCTCTGCTTATGCTTTATTAACCTCTAGGGACAACAGATGCAAATTAGCCAGTGTTACCACATTTCTAAAAAGCAATTATAATATAGCTGCCAGGGGTGTTTTTATTCTGATGGATGAATTTCAGGCCCTGCCTTTGAAGGCTCCTAAAGCTAATCTTTGTACAATGCTTTGTGTTACACAGTCACACTCAAACAGTAACATGTTGACATTGTGTTTCATTTACGTGACTTTTCCAAATCCCCGTGTGTAACGTTAGAATTATGCAATCGACCTTCTCATGACTAAAGGCTTAACGCCGAAGGAGCCACTTTAATCCACGCCGCCCGAGCGGTGTAGTTTACCTGGCCCTCTCCTGTTTACACTACTTTTGTCCAGTGTTTGGAGTGAGTTCTCACATCTAAACCGTTGATCCACTTCATCATCAGCTTGGGGGAAGGGTGTATACTTGGAATTTTTTAATTTTTTTTATATAAAAAAAAGTTTTTTTTTGTACATGGCTGAGCGCTGAGACATCACCTAGTTCAAATAGAAGGAAACATGTGATACAAGTTTAAATAATTCAAGGACTTGAGTTGTTTTCCCAACACGCAGGGAGCTGACGTGAGTTTAGAACAATGGCAGGATATCTAAAAGAGTCTGGGTGCCGCAAACGAAGGAAAAGAGACGGTCATGAGATTCAGAAAGAGAGACGCACACTCACAGAGGAAACATTGATACAGAGACCAACATGGCCTTCAGGTAGTGACCAAGGAAGTTCTTGATGTTCTTATATCCTGATATCCCGTGGTCCGGCTGGTGAAGAGTGACACATGATGTACTCGTTGTTGTTGTTAAACCCTGAATCAGATATAAAACTTACTTTGATTATGGACCAAAAAATGATTAATAAAAACACCACCACAGTTTTACATAACCAAAAGTACACTTCACATGCTTCTTTTTTTACACTGGAGTTCTAAGCTTAATCTAATCTAATCTAAGCTTAAACTACATGAAATATAACTACAGTTTATGCATCAAACCACATACAGTTTATACACCATACTGTTCATCACACAGACTTGTCTTACGCTGTAAAAAAAAAACAACAGCCCTCATTTATATGTTATTCGACCTCCCAGATTGATTTTCTCCAACTTTAAAGATGGAAAGGTGGAAGTTATGCTAATACGAATATAGTTCTGTTTTGAAGTTCAGCTATATTCTGTTTAACAAAGTGTTCATTTCGAAAGCAGATTAGTTTTGTTAGTGCCTGTTTGAAACCATGTTGGGTTTGTGTTTGTATAATGGGAATGACCAGGGACCCACCTGATATGTCTGATCATTACGATGCCCAAGTGCGGATTTAATTTATTTAGTGATTATTTTTTTTATAAATATCCCTTATTTTTTCAATATTACCCTATTTACATGATTTTTTTTTTTTTTTACAATTCTAAACGAACTTCCTCCTACCACTCGGTACTCTGCGCTGCCTGCCAGTGTGTTGAATAGTTTAGAGCGCACCACCCATAGGATTATAGAGGATTGGCAAAATGTCACCACCTCAAATACAAATATACACTATATTGCCAAAAGTATTGAACTTGAGTAACATCCGATTCTTAATTCAATCCATAGGGTTTAATATGATGTTGACCCCGCCCCCTTTGCAGCTATAACAGGGCTTTCCACAAGTGTGTTAATGGGAATTTTTGACCATTCTTCCAGAAGTGCATTCGTGAGTTCAGACACTGATGTTGGACGAGAAGGCCTGGCTCGCAGTCTCCGCTCTAATTCATCTCAAAGATGTTCTATCGGGTTAAGGTGCAGGCCAGTCAAGTTGTTTGACACTAAACTCTCTCATCCGTGTTTATATGGACCTTGCTTTGTGCACTGGTGCGCAGTCATGTTGGAACTGGTGTGGGGTTGTTTTTCAAGACTTGGGCTCGACTCCGTACTTCCAGTGAAAGGAACTCTTGATGCTTAAGCATACCAAGAATCGGAATGTTTGCGCTCTTTGACTTTACACTATGATGTCATAGCGAAGGTGGGAATCTAACATCTTTGGAATCTTCAGTGAAATTCCTGAAGTTTAAAGGAAGTGTGGGTTGAAACCTGCCTGGGTTGTATCTGTGAACACTACAACTGTGTTTCGCATGCTGGTTAATGGTAAACCTTTTTCCACACACTGTTGAGATGTTCTTTGCCCTAAAAGCACTACCACACGCGCACACACCAAAATAAATGAGAACAAAAGTTAGGAAAAGGTTGTAGTGTGAACGCCCTGATGCACATTGCCTTCCGTCATTGTATTCTAGCTGAGAACGCTCGTTCGGTTTCTAAAGTCTGTTAGCAAGCATCTCGCCGTACTTACTGTATGACTATGTCTGCTTTTGATGCAGCTCTTACAGTTCGGTATAGTTTTGACGGCTGATGTGGAAAGCCCCGAGCGTTTCGTGATCCCGAATTCGCCTCTGGTTTCGAGCGGAAACTTGAGCTGGAAGCGCTGAAGGAGACCAGCCGTCATTCCTGCATTATTTTATTCCTATGTGGCCCATTTTCCTTCATTCCACTTGCCTCCCATGACAGAATTCAGCACTGTTTGCCTTGACCTTTTCTCAGTTTCCCTGTCTGTCCTGCCACATCGTCACAGCACTTCTGTCCTCACTTCCTGTTTGACTAGCAGGTTCCAGCAGGAAAAGAAAACGCTCACAGAGCAGGAACGGACCGTACGTCTGTCATTAACATTCAATTGCTTTCTATAAATACTAATCCAAATAAATTCAAATCGGAATAAATCATTCCAGTATCATGTAACGACTCGCGGTAGCTCTTTCGTGAGATCAGACCAGACATACGGTGACTGGTTTCCCAGTTGTCCTTTCTTTAACCACTTTTGGTAGGTACGTACTGGGGCTAACACCCTAGAAGACCAGTTGTTTTACAGATGCTTTGACTTAGTTGTCTAGTTATCCCAGTTTCATCTTTGTCAGTCTTACTCAGATCCTTACACTTGCCCATTTCTCCTGCTTTCAGCTTTTTTGCGAATGGACCGTTCATACTGTATATGCCACACCTTGACATGTGCCGCTGTAACGACATAGACAATGTTAAAGCTGATTGGTGTACTGTATATATATTTTCTTGGGTTTATGTGCCTAATTCTCTGATTCTCTAAATGTTTAGAGAGGATGCACAGCTGTAGATTCAGCTGAGAGCACTTGCATAACAAATCTCCTGCTGCGTCTTAAAGAACAAGTGTAAGTGCTGCTCCAGCTAAACGCTGGAAGGTTAAACCGTTTTAACCTAACCACTTTTATCCCGCGTGTGTGTCCGTGATTGCCAAGAAACGTGAATTTTCACACGTATCCGTGTACTGAAAATAGGGAACAAAAACCCTTCAGCTGTATTTGTCCAGGAGGCACAGTGGGCACGGATACTGTACATGCCCCCCGGTTTGAGCAGAAGCTGAATTTTCTGAGTTTTCGGTGGGTCGCGGGTTCTTAGGTTTCCTAAAACGCCGCACCAGCTGGTTTTAAGCAGTAAATGTAAGTGTGTGTGGTGCCCGCAGATGGCACCTCATGCCCTGTGTTTTTGTCATGGGCTCTGAATCCACCACCACTCTGACTAGGATAAAGAAATTACTGAAGACTGAAAGGCAAGAAAGAACAGCTTTGGTAGGAATTTCTTTTATATGCATTTTTTTTGTTTTTATGAAATTCAGCAAGACTCCTTTTGCCTTTTATTATTTGTCAGCTTTGACATCATTGGATTTTCTGTTTTTTGTCAGTACAAGGAAAACTCTCGTCTGTGGAAAGTCGAACAGGTGCATGGCTTTCGTGCATCAATGCGTTTGGATTCTGCAGTACAACACCTCAGTGTGTATCTTGAGGAGAATCGATAGTAAGGCTCCAGATTGGAGAGACGTTGACCTCAGTGCTCCACTCTCGCACCGCGGTAGCAAGCCTCTTACAGATATTATATAAACACGCACATACCTAGCTCCACTCTTAGTGGAGTTTGCTGTCTCTGCACTGTACCGGACAGAATGCTTCAGAAGGTATGGAAAAGAAGATGAGCACTATGTGGCCGTAATTGAAGGAGTGTGGAGACATCAGGGGTCGAGGGTCGGAGAGGACAGACGAGGACTGAGAGGAGCACGTGAAGTGTTAATGAATAAATCATGTGGTGTGTGTTAAAGGCGCTGGACGCTGACGCTTACAGGGGCATTGATTTTAAATGCACCAGAAACCTCAACCAATCTATACACACCCACCACTCTTCACTTTCCATACAATAGAAACTGATCCTCAGCAGGCTTGAAATATTCCCGCTCATTCTTCATCATCCATGATGCAGTGTATTAATGAAGGAGAAGGTGTGTTTGTACATGGCGTCACATGGCATTCCCCAGCTGAAACACCAAGGTTGTATTATGACATTTCCTCATCCTCTGTGCCGTCAAGCTGTGGGAAGCACCTGTGTGTTTCGGGATGGAAATCCGCACCGGCCGGTTCATCCTCTACTGCCGTGGATGAAAGACAGCCTTTGTGTCTGTTTGTGTTGGAAGCGGTCTTGTTTGTAAAAGCTGGGGACGAATCCATCCAGATGTCATTCTGACATCACATCCAACTGTCTCCGTTCTTGGGGAAGTGACTGATTTAGAGATCGCCGTTTATAGAGAGCGGAAGTACAGTAGGGTGAAGAGATACCAGAACCCCGCTATCGTCCGTTATGTGTCGATAAGGTGTGAGGAAGTACTCTGGAATAGATTTTGAGTATATTGTGTAACTTATGAAAAGTTCAGAATGTTGATCAATTATTTAAACATTCACCACCAACTAGTTAAGATGAATTAGTGCATAATGCACTTATGTAATATATTGTCTGATTTGTTTTAGCACAGGCAGCTTAGTGCTTAGCACGGTCACCTTCTCACCTGCAGGGTTAGGGGTTTGCATCCGGTTTAAATCTGGTCTGTGTGCGTGGAGTTTGCAGGTTCTCCCCGAGCTTGGTGGGTTTCCTCCGGTTAATCCGGTTTCCTCCCACAGTCCAAAGAATCTACATTGTAGGCTGATTTAGTGTTTCCAAATTACCTTTAGTACAGGATTGGGTGTGTGAGTGTGTGTAATTATGCCCCGCGGATGGTTGGCACCCCCATCCAGGATGTACCCTGCCTTGTGCCAGGAGTTTCCTGGGATAGACTCCAGGCTTCCATCGACCCTACACAGGAGGAGCGGTATAGATGAGTGATGAATGGGTGCTTTAGCACAAAACTGAGTCGTGTCTCTTAGCGTTTTGGTTCAACCGTGAATCAGAGAGACAAAATGTTTATAAAGGCCAAGATAAGAAGTTGTTCAAGGCTGCGTCACAAAAAGAGAACAGTTTGGAATACCCATTCGTCTTTTTTCTTTTGAATCGCATACATGATAGTTTTGCAACTCACTTTATGAAAGGTCATGCATGTACACTAGTAATGTTACTGGGTGGAGAGAAATTAAGGAAACAGTTAATAACAACAATATTTTAAACACTTTTAAAGAATAAAGCATTTATATATATATATATATATAATCTGTGCTGGCATCCTGTGCTGTCTTGGAGATTTAACAGTGTGAGATTTATTTTTATTTTTTTTATTTTTTTGTTTTTTCAATTTTCTCCCCAATATTAGTCGTAGCCAATTCCTCCCCGTCACTAGGGGGCTTCCACATTAAGGCTACCACTCAGTCGGGAGGGCGAAGACTATCCCGTGTTTCCTCCGAACCGCGTGACGTCAGCCGACCGCATCTTTTC
>JAOVVA010000030.1:8439727-8449755 GCA_028565275.1 Leiocassis micropogon | reverse complement strand
GGATCGAACCAGCGATCCCCGGATGATAGGGCGAGCGCTTTACCACTGCGCCACTCGGAGGCCTAGATGAGTGAGATTTTGATCTGTCTGAGTTTCTCTTTAACTGACTCGGGTCACTCGGATGCCAGCGAGAGTTTCATATGAAGTGCTGATTTCAGCGCGAGACCAAAGAGGAGTTCTTTTGAGGTGTAATTTTAGTCTGTGACAGAAAAATCAGGCCAAAAAATGTTCAGCAAAATTGAGCCCTGGAAGGCTCGGTTAAAACAAAGATTAGTGAATAATGAGGCCGTATTCCCTGTTCTTATAATGAGCCAAAGTGTCTTGATGGAGAATTTCCAAAGAGCAGCATGAGCTTCTCGGATGAAAGAAAGGAGTGACGTAGATCCGTGATTGAGGTGCTATCTGATCTCGCTCACTTACTGAACACAACAGGACCTACAGTACAGTTTCACAGTGAGATCCCTCACCTATCACTGTTTTGGGCTTCAGTTGACCTTTACTTGTCCCGGCCTTTTGTGAAGGACGGCACTGTTGGCTATTAACAGCTTTGTTTTTGGTATATACTTAGAAAGTGCCCGAGATCTTGTGTAAACCAGCCTGAAGAGTATGCCTCGTTATCACTGTGTTGGATCTGTGTTGAGGATCTTCCTCACCTCGCGGAGTCTCCTGGCCCACTCAGCACATTGTCCTGCTGCTGGTCGTGCTTTCTGGCTGTAATGGTCCAGTGAAGAGCTGTGCTGAGTCCTTCTTACAGTATACGTTCTGTCTCTCTCGTGGTTTTTTTTTTTTTTAACAACAAGACAAACGTTTCCAGGCTGCACTGCAGTATCTGCTGCCGATCTTTCGGCACTCTAGCTCAGCTCTTTGAATTAATGACCGAGTGCCAAGACATCACGTTGTCATCACCTTCAGTAATGTTCACACTCGGTTGTTTAAAGTTACAGTCATCCGTTATTTCTTTCTTGAGAATCTGAAGGTGAGAAACATTACTGGTACGCTAACCATTCCTCTCCCGCTACTTGTGTTGTGTCTGGAAGTCTATACATGTTCCTGCTACTCCTCTTCCTCTCCCTTCCCGCTCATCCTTTGGATTTTAGTAGGTCAGTAGTTTCCAGGCGTGAAAATCTGGAACATCGTTAACGAGCTTTAAACCTAATTGCGGTGCCTGAACTTGTCAGATCAGGAGACCTGTCTGCACAAAGTCAATTACACAATTTGGTTTTGCGTTTTCATTATCAGGGTAACGATGCCTTGCAGGACTGAAACGTCTTGTGTGCTTCACATGTCTTCGTACGTCATGGTCATATTTTTGTTGTCTTTCCACACAACTTGAGTGCGCTTTCCAGCTCAGTTCTTCAAGCTGTGTGAAAGGAATAACAATCATGCGGTCTTTATGCATGCTCAGCGTCCAGCTGGTCACTTTTCCGTTCCTTTTGTCAGATATTCTCTGGCCGAGGACAGAAAAAAATAAACCCAGAGGGAAGAGGCCCAGGGCTGGGGACTTGGACAACTGTGCGCTTTGCATCAATAGTTCTGGCGTATGATATTATTATTATTATTTTTTTTTTGTATTTGGATCAGTGTGAATATAAAGCATTTCTACTACTTTGTTACTACTTTCTTATTTAAACAGTGTCTATTCAAATAATGTTTTAAGGTGGGGTCAAATTCTTTTCAAACAGCACTCAAGTTGCATTTTAAGTGCTTGAAGGATTTGATGTGAACAGAGAAATGGATGCAGTGTAACAGAAGGTGAAATTTGTCATCTTTAAATGGCAAAAACATCTTGTTTTTTTTTTTGTATGGGTGAAGTCTTAAACAAGTCAATTAGATTTTTTTTTTTCCCTAACATGACCTCATATAAGCAAAACCCCTCCCCTGGGTTATTGCTCAGCTCTGCTGTTCTCTGGGAGGGGCGTGGCTCTGCAGGAGCTCATTTGCATAGATACTGAAACAGCTTGTTTGAAAGAGGAGTGGAAAATAAAAATAACTCCAAAGGATGAATGGCATGAATTGTATATTATGTTGAAAAATTTCCACCATATGGGATCCATTTATAAATCCTTTATCCTACATGTATATCGAGAGATGTTCAAGTCAAACCGGGACTTTTGATTGTGCAGAATAACAGAACATGAAAGTAAAAATTCCTTTTATTTCTCTATATGATCCCCTGCTACACTAATGCACTTATCCCAGTGTTTCACTTGTGCCTGGATACCATCAAGATAGAAAGTTTTCCCAGTACACCCAGAGCCATGGTCGGTCTGTTTACTTCACATCTGAAGCACTGGCCTCCCAGGAACTCCTTTAATGGCCCAAACCTGTGGAAATGGCTAGGAGCGAGGTCAGGACTGTAGGTAGGACATGGTAATAACTCTCAGGCGAGTTCCTGTAACATACAAGCAGTGTTGGTGAAGGATTGTGTGTACAGTTCCCATAGACAGATGCATTTTTTTTACAGAAATTGGTGACGGATTATCTATTCATTTTTAAGAATCAGGAGTTCCACTCACTGGATGTTCATGGGAACGACTGCAGTGGGCTCTGAGCCACCTCGGCCGGGATCGTCATTCACAGGCGTGCAGATTTCTTTAAACCCTTTGCACCATTCAGATGTTTTACTGTGGCTAGCCATTCACAAGAAATTTTATCACAATCCAAGTTGCGCCCATCTGACGCCCATGGTATAAACTATGATGTCGATAAGTGTCTTGGAACTTTCCTAAATTAAGCCAGTCATGGGTCATTGGGTTGAACAGTTTAGGAAATGTGTGACATCCTTTAGGCAACTGCCAAGTAAAAGTCGAACTTCTGTGCTCAAAACTACTGATTATTTTTTACTGAATAATAGTTTAATATTAGGGTCAACTAAAAAAGTATTTAAATAGTGATGTTTGTGCAGACGGTTTCTTTTGTAAATGGGCGTGGCGTTACTTTTACATCCTGTTTGTTTGTTTTTTTTCTTTGGGAGTGGTGATCTTCTTTGAACATGCTATTTGCAGTCATAATAGTGTCTAGGCCTATTTGTTTCAGGCTTTGCCGTCTTTAATATACCAGGTTCAGGTGTGGACCCTCAGGCATGACAACCTTTTTCGATAGATGGATAGTCTGCCTTAAGCATGTCGTTCACTCTTTAGATGGGTGGAAGGCCGAAAATGGACTGGAGTGCAGGGGATGAGGCTGGCTTTTGGCTCTTGGTTGTTTTTGAGGTTTTTATTCAAGTCTATTAATGATGTATTTTAGGAAATAGATTTGCAGGCAGTGATCTGCGCACGCATTGATCTGATCTGTTCAAATTGAGGTTTGCGTGCCTCTTGAGTTATTTATACAAGTGGCTAATTCTGTCTCAGTGGCTACAGATGTGGATCCAACCCACAATAGTTAGTTCACATGAAGTAAGTTTGAAAAATCTGTTTTACTGGTTTGGTCATACTAGCTTTTTCTCCTTTTGTCCACTTCCCATGTCCACTTCTTTTGGCGTGTGATTGGCTAGAACACATTATTGCACTGCCACATCGTTCATGTTTTTTTATATAAAGCGTTCAAACATATAATTGTAGTGCATAATACATAAAAGCTCACTGAATTGTAGAGGTTTTTTTTTTTAATGATGGGCTCATTAAAGTGTTTTTTAGTCGTTTGACATAAAGCAAAGTCAGTGTGATGTTCTTGTGTATTATATTACCAATACTACTACTATTACGTCTATTAATAACATAAAGTACTGTTCGTACCCTTAATCGGTCTTGCCTGAGGCAGTTTAATGTGCTGTGGCTGTAAACAGGAACTTGTTTCAGCGCCATTTGACTGGAAATGTTGTGAAAAATGACCATTTTATTTTTATATAACCGAATAATTTATAAATGATAGAAGGTGAAGTGCACTGAAAGTGAAGAGCCGTTTTGTGTGCGTCTGCAGGAGAGACCCGAGAAAGCGAGAGCGTGTCGGAATTACATTCCTGAAATAGCAGGGAGATTTCTGGGAGGAGTCAGGAAAGAGGAAGTAACACAACATGCAGCGAGACTTGATTCAAAAAGCAGGAAATGCGAGAACAGAAAGCTGGCCTCACTCAATACACACAGACACACAATGCTGCTTTGAGGTCGCGTCATGTTTCCCCAACCGACAATAAAGTCAGTGAAACAAGAAGCTCACAAGCAGGGCAGCTCCGCCCAGAGATGATTTTTCCATCACATACCCAGCTGATGTAAACTGCATTGGCTGTCTGTGGCATGCCCTGCGCAGGATAGAGCTGTTTAATGGAGACTGGCCAAGTGCGCTGTTCCTCCTCATCATTCTGCCCCACTTTCAGCTCTGACCTTTTCATTGCTGATGCTGTAGAGCCGCGAGCATCGCTCCACTTCTCCCACACTGTGACAAAGCAGACATGTCCAAGTTTATGTATCAAAAGTATTTTATTCAGTTAATGCCTTTAGGTGCTTTAAACTGCACTAGAAATAATACAGAGTGTGATTGTTCATAAAGTACGGCTTCGTTATGTAACTTTTGTTTCATAGGGGCTTGTTAATGAAGTGAGCTGTTGGGGATAAAACAGGGATACAGATATGGATATTTTCGAAGATTATAGTATGTATAATTTTTAGCTCAAGCCTTTTTGATGGTATAAAATGAATTTATGATAAAGTAGCGGCACAAATAAGATGCGTTATGTTGTAAGGATGGGAATCACAATAGACCAAGCGATATGATATTATCGCGATACCATGACGTCAATTCGATTTGTATTGCAATTTATTTAATCATCATAAATTTATACATATACTTTAATATGATTTTTTTTTTAGATGTCGTTACATTTCTAAACAAAGTTGGTAAATAATTTGTTAATGCCACAAATATAATGTTCTGTCTTCCAGAATTTAGCATGTGCCACCTGCAGGATTTTAGAGGAACTACAACATATTACCACCTCAAATGCAAGCATATATAAATCCAAAATGTATTTAAAAAAAATAATAATCAGATTTGGAGTCAGTGTGTGGTACGAACGGATTATGATGTGTAACTGAATAGATTGTTTTTTTTTTTTTCCTTTACCCATCTTTGTCATCTTCTGGTACCGGGTATTTTGACTTTGCATTGACTTTACCTAGGTCAGTTTATGTGAATTTGCAAATCTTGGAGTTGTTGAGTAGAGTAAAGTTGGAATAAACCATTAGGAAAAATAGAGGATCTTGCAGTTTTATGTCACTCCACCATTTGCGATGAGATGTTTGGCCAGAGTAACATCTGGCATCTCAGTATAGTGCCCAAGATGTTTACTCCAGCTGTATAAACCGCAATATAATTAGCGTAACAGTTCAATAAAAGAGTCTTATGCTGTCCCAGTTTCATTTTCTGTAGGAGTGTGTGTTTTTCCCCTTCGCCTTGTGTAATCGTGCTAATAGCCGTCACACAGAATCTTGGGTCATTCGGGACGTCGGTTTATTTGGCTATAAATGCTTGTCAATATGCAGAAGCATGTTGGCACAGCCTGTTTTGGTTGCTTCACAGGATCGTGTCTGAACACGTCGGTGGCGGCGTGCGCCTCATCATGCCGCCTGAACTCTGTAGTGTTTCAGCACGGATCAGAGAGATTAGAACGGATTGGTCGCGGCCACGTGCCGCTTTGATTTGCTTTAGGGGAAGAGTTGCATCCTCCTCCCCATAGGCTGTAAACCAAGAGAATGTACACCTTTATATGGATTACATATCCATATATACAGTATATGATATTAGATCACGCTTTAGGGTCAGGTTTTGTTACCATTAGCATTGTAGACACTAATGATTATGGGTTAAGACGGGATTTTTGAGAGGGCATGTACAGGCATATGTTCACATGGGTGCGAATGCGTTTGTCCTGCCAAATTTAAAGTGAGAGTATTTGCCATGATAAATCGTGCATGAGCCCGACACCTGACACACCTGTGATGTTCATGTAGACGACACACCTGGATCTTTTGTCATCACAGAGTGGATCTAGTGTCTGGGAGATTACAGCGGGAAGTGCATTTATGCTTGTGAGCCATTTGTTATGCTAGAACAGCATTCTCTCTCTCTTTCTATTCAGCACATAAAGCTGCATTCACACTAAGCATTTTTTTTTCCTACAGAAAAATGACTTGCTCGTTGTGGCTGACACAGTATGCAGACTGTAACCATAACAACGCTCTTACTACTGCAGCCGTCTGTTTCTGCTGGCTAATTATCTATGCTAGTTAATCTTCCTAGATTAATTAGATCGAGTTCTCAGTATTAAGGCTAACTCCAACGAGGGGGAGGTTTTGTGTGTGTTGGGATTAAAATATCTTCAGTTTTACATATTGTTAATCTCAATCAAGCACTAACAAGACACATTTTTCCACCATCCTGCTGTCTAGCATGTATGTTGTTGTCTTTTTCTTTTTCTTTTTTTTTTTTGTGGTTCGCCCCCGAGCTGCGTCTTGATTGGTCAGGTGTTAAAATTGCTTGAAATAACTTGGCAGTTTTCTGGAAATTGGCACACTGAGAGAGGTGTGCTTGTTTGGGCCTCAGGATAGGGCAGGGCAGAGGGTGAAATGTCCTGGAATGAGTCATTTTACCTCATGAAATTATGAAATAATGCCCTGTATACTACTTACAGAGAAATAGAAACATTTTTGCACTAGTATTGACTGTACATACAATGTTGTGAAAAAGTATTTGCCCCCCCCCCTGTTTTTTTGCATAGTTTTTGCAAATTATTCAGATTTTAATATTGCACAAAGAAAACCCAAGTAAACACAATGTGCTTTCTCTCTTCCTAAATTATAATAAATTGTCAAAGCTGAGTTACATTTACTTGCCACACCCAAGCCTGATTACTGCCAGACCTGTTGAATCAAAAAAACACTTAAATAGAATCTGACAAAGTGAAGCACGCTAAAAGATCTAAGAAAGCAACACATTCTAAAGAAATATATACAATATATAAACAGAATCGATCAATATACATACACTAACAAACAATTGGGGAAAAAAAAAATCCTCCTGCTGTCCTACATAGCTGGCTTGTAAACTAGTTTGAGTTTGTCCCGTTAGTTAAGAAAGCTAATTTGCTAGCTGAAAGTATTAAGTTCTGTGGCGAAAAGTTCCTAATAATTCGTCTATCGGATTAGGCTAGATTGTTGATCAAAATATGAGCTCATTGAAATAAAACTTAATAATAATAAATGAATATATAAAATAAATAATAAAATAATTTGGTGCTGTGTTTGCTGGTAATTTGGCGTTAAGCATCAACAGTGTGTCCTTTCAGGCAACGTGCAGCATTCCGCTATTAGGTTAGGCATGGCGCTTAAGAGAAGACGCATCGTTGCGTAACTACTTTAATGTCTAAGTGCATGTGTGATGGTTGCCTTGGGGATCCTGCGTAGCTCAGGAACGTCCTCCGAAATTAACGTGACATATACCCATAAGAATTAATATGCATGTAAATGGTAAAGGCAGTGTAGCAAGCAGGTATGTCAAAAATGGTGGAAAGTTTTGAGGAGGACGTATCTTTATCACAGAGACAAATATGCACGTCAAGACAGTTGGCGGGAGATAAACTATTATCTCATATATCTGAGCTGGAATTGTACTGGAATCCTCTGATAACACACGTAGTATATAGGCAAGTATGTGAACATATATACTCATGATGGTCCCGGATGACTATTTAAATGCATGGTTTAAAAGAAAGCACATTTCAGGCTAGAGCTCCACGATTAATAATAAAAAAAAAAAATCACGATCTCAATGCATACATAAATGCAACTTCCGTGTATTTCCCTGCATTCAGATCATGCTGCTTTAACATGTTATTGATCACACTCACACAATAACAAAACACTATTATCAGAATCATCCGAATTAGAATAAGCTTTATTCTTTATTATTTCAGGAGGCACAAGGCGAGCTTTATTCTTTATTACTTCACCAATTAATAATAAATCTCCATCACTTCTCTCCTTTTCCTCATTGACCGTGTTCCGCTATTACTCACGTGACGTGTAACAAGCAGGCAGACTTAATCAATCTGAGTAAGTTAGGACCTGATGGATTTGTAGCGGTAAAAGGAAAATAAAAATGCACGTTATGATGAGAGAATTTTCTGTCTCTTCCAATCCAGGCATTAAAAAACGGTAACAATATCAATTTTAGAATCCATATATGCTCAGTGGTACGCGCACAACCTCTTGCGGACGAGCCTTTTTCTGAACACAGCATGTTCATGGGGGGCGGGGCTAAGAATAGCGCATTTTGGTTTATTAATCCGCGAGCCCCGTGTACTAATCTGCGTGCCCGGTTTAATATTGAGTGTGCACGATTTGTTTGGTTTGTTATTTTATTATTAGTTTTTTTATCACATGACCCCAGGGGGGCTTCCAATTGGAGCAAAAAGCACAGGTTCTATTAATTTTTTATTTATTTATTATAGTTAATATTCTCTTATTTTCAACAGCTTAAAGCTTTATTCATTTTGAGGGTTGTAAAATAAGAAAAATAAACTATTTTTGGTACTCCAGCTCTTTATTACATGAATATCCCTTTTTTTTTTTTTTTTTTTTAAACTTGAGTGCAATAAATCTTTCTTTAAAAAATGAGAAGCGTGTGAGAGTATTGTGATAGTGATCCACATTTTAGCAAGAATCATGCAGCCCTATTTCAGGTAGGATTTGCCACAAAAAATGTTTAGTCACTTTGAAACACAATTTTGTCATGCGATACAAGAAAAGATGCCTGGCACTTATACAGACTGCTCTGTATCTGTACAAGCTACATCTCATTGGAGACCATCAGACCCCCTTTCCTCTTGGGGGGGGGGGGGGGGGTCTTGGCTTTCTCTATTTACCCACATTTTGTCTCACCCCTGTCATTACCTCTCCTCTGGCTCAATAGTGTGACTACGCCGACCTTCGAATTCGGCCTCCGTTCCCTTCATGCAGAACACTGAGGAATGAAAGCACAGGCTTCCCGCCTTGAAGAGGGTGTGTGAAAGGGGCTACAGGGCATCCGAGCATATAATTCGAATCAACCATTACTTTAAGACCTTAAACAGTTAAATAAATAAAGTTTTTCTTCAAGTCGTCAAGTGCTCTAATCGAATACAGCTCATTCTGATATTGTCTAAACATGGCACTTGTTTTTTGATTGGACTGAATTTGTGTCTGACTTACTAAGATTGATTGTCGCGGGCCAGCCGGAGAATGTTTGAGCCCCCTCCTTCACCTTTGACCCTTTATATAGCACTGTTGGCAAGCTGCACGCTGCCGGGTCCCAGGGGGCTTCAGTGACTTTCAGGGTTTTTGTGTGTGTGCACTTGTGTGTGCATGCGTGTGGATACGTGGTGATTCTACTGAGTTCAATATTCCAAAGTGCAATATTGATCTCTTATCTTTAGAGAGACCTCAATATCCGTTTTTACCTCTGTCCTCATTTTTCTGCATCATTTTTTTTTATGTGCAATCGGTCACTGTTCCGATATTTTTGAATGGAAAAAAAAGCTCGTCAGTGTTTTCAGATTTCAGCTTTTTGTGCTGGAAGCTCACACATTGAGTGGAGAGTCGTAGCTAAACCCTCTTGTTTGCTGTGGTTTTGTTCAGTAACTCTCTTTAAGCCAAGCTCAAATAAACCTTACCTGATAAGCTACTATACAGTCTAATGAATACAATAAAAACGTAATCACTGTTTACATGCAATTTTTCTTTTTACCATGTCAGACTAATAAAAGAACCGTAGCAGCCTAATTGTTTCCATGTTATACATTTGTATAGATGCACATATTGATGGTTGAAGAGAAAAGCATTTTCAGGTCCTTTTTCCTGTTCCATCCAGTTTCCAGGCTTTAACTCAAACCCACTCTTAAATATATAGTTATGTGTGTGTGTGTGTGTGTGTGTGTATGTATGTGTGTGTATGTATGTGTGTGTGTGTGTGTATGTATGTGTGTGTGTGTGTGTGTGTGTGTGTGTGTGTGTGTGTGTGTGTATGTGTGTGTGTGTGTGTGTGTGTGTATGTGT
>JAOVVA010000030.1:8401869-8438203 GCA_028565275.1 Leiocassis micropogon | reverse complement strand
AAATATAATAACCTCTGTATTGATTTCTAGACATACTATATATATTGACCATTGTATTTATTCCCATATCAGTCATATACTGTATATCTATATAACTCATGAGTTACACACACACATATCAGGGATATATATATAGTTTACTGTCTAAGCTTTCAGCCTTTTATTGTTGTTTCAATATAGAAAAATCATCATGTGTAACATTTCCAGTGTAACGTAGCAGTAATTGAAAATGAGTCAGGGTCAGAAAAAAAAGACTTTTTCATTCCCTACCTAATGGTCACTGGATGTTTTGGACATGACACTAGATTTAGCTGCAGTTTGTGCTGTGGCTGTTTCACCCATGACTCAGGCTGCTGGTTTGCAGCTCCAGGCGTGTTTAGTACATCTTGTTACAAGACTTTGCTCCAGTGAAGTGCAGGCCATGAAGCGCTCCAGCCTCACTCCACATCCTAGCACTCCTACATCGCCTATTATCACACACATGTGCACATCAATAGAGAGAGTGGGGGAGCAACAAACGCGGGGAAGAAAAAAAGACCCGGAGGAGAGGGGGAGGAGATGCAGAAAGCAGTGGTGTAGTGAATGAATAAAAGTCGTCTTGATCTTGGTGCTGCAGCAGATTTCAACAAGAAACAGGGGTGGAATCAGCGGTTGTCACTGTCACACCTTTAATGCAGGAGCAGAGGTAGTGACAGGGGCAACATGAGATCGGTGTAAAAGGGAAAGACTTGGGTCTGATGTATTGAGAAATGCGATCTGTTCGGTTTAAACACTTAGGACGTTTTCACATTAGGCACGATTGATTTATACCATGCCTAGGAACGATTGCTTCCCCCCTACCCACTCTCCTACTGGCCAGCATTCACATTGTTTTTGCCCTCTGTTCTCTTGCATATTTACACTCTCGGATACAGCATGCACCTAGTTGGTTTGCGAGCTTCCATTAAACACAAGAAAAAAAAAGAACAAGTAAGTTACCCTTCACATCATGCCTAATATTATTAATATTCTGAAAAATTGTCGAGAGCCACCCTCTTGCATGCCTTCCTATGTAGGTCAGAGGATGAGATTTCGGAGGAGCGTAAACATCGTCTACTTCGGGTTCACGGGTACAATTGTTTTCATATCTGATTTGATTCGTGCCGTTTCTGAGGAACGATCGTGTTCACATTGATCCAGACTTTGGGGTCAAGTGTTCTCAGGAAATGGGGCCCTAATGTGAAAACGCCCTTAATTAGTGCTGAATCTGTAGTGCGTCAAAAAAAATTAACTGAAGGATCAGCTGAGATTGAGACCGATCAGCAGGGCTGAGCTTTTATTTTTGGATCACATTAAAATATTTAAGTGTTTCAAAGTGCAACAGATGGCACTGGGTTCATTGTAGCATCAGGAGATGCAGTAAAATGGAAAAAATAACCTTTTTCAGTATAATCCCTCCTTCTGCGTTATGATTTGCTTATAAGAAATCGGTTTAGTCTGGGATTAATTAGACAGGCTTTGTTAGGTGGTTTCGCTGAGTGAAACTTGCACATCAGTATGTAAAAGAAATTTAAAAAATGTGCAGTGCTGATTAAAAAAAACTCGATTAACTTCTGTTACACTGGACAAACTGGATTCATGGAACATGGACGACCACTAACAGACTGACTACACCGCTGCTGACTACACTCATCAGTCTGATTCCATTTCATACTTCATGTTTCAATCATACTGCTGCTGTCATACCGACATAACACATGTTTACACTTCTATAGTTGTAAACTTTTATACCTTTTTATAATTTTCCCCGGCCAAAACGTGGGATTGGTGCTAAAAAGTGTCGCCTACAGTTGGTGAAAAAGTACATTTTCAGATAGGATCATATAAACGCCATTTTTCACAATACTTAATGCTTCTTATCTCCTGATGCATGCTTTGTTTATTTGTAAATATGCATACACATTTATATTTTTAGCAGATAAAAAGAAACACATTTGCTAAATACAATTTCCTTTCACATGCACTTTTATGTAGCGTCCGTAACTTTTTTGAATTCAAATCTTTCAATGATCTTAATTGTCAGTCAAATAAAACTTGGCCAATTTAGATTTCACATGTAAAGACATAAACCTGAAAAAGTGTTTTATTCTAAAATGCTAAATTATTAAGATATTGCAGCATGAATTTGACATGGGTACGGACACTACAGATTCTTTTAAGCTTTTACCAAAATGCTTTAATTTAAGCAATGATCTGTACAGGTCATATGCTTCTGGCAGCTTAGACCAATTTTAGTATTAATACTCGTGAAGAAATATTAATAATTTGCATTTCAGATTATTATCGTTCGAAGCGAGACAGTACAACGCTGAAAAATAGCCGTTTTTGGGGCGTATATAAAATAATTTCTCCAAAATGGCTGAAATAAGCGACTTGAAATTTTTAGCGAATCAAGATTGGTCACTTCGATGTTGCATAAACTTCAGAAGTAGCTTCTTTGGCTAACACATTTTTTTTGTATTATATGTATAACATAAAAACAATAAAATCAGCACCAATACTGTGTTCTAGCCATCTGTAAATCCTGTATAATTCAATTTATTTTATTTTATTTTTATTGAAAATGTATATTTTTAGTGAAATTTTTATTTTTAGGTCACAGGCAGTCGTATAAGCATTTCTCTGCTTATCGTACTATGTATGGTTGTGTATGTCACAAATAAAATACAAAATTTAGATTTTACATTCTAACAAACCCTTGCTAAACTAACGGCACTGGAGTCCAAATTTTCTGTCAGACTGAAGTGTTTATTTGAGCTCCGGTTCCTCTCTAGGCTTAAAAAAAAGGCGAGGTCTCTAAACCATAGATGAACGTTCATCAGTGGCCCCTGAGAGGCCTGTGTGTCTTCAGAACAATGTTTATAGAACGAAGCCCATGTTATAAATAATTACTTTAAACCTGCTCCTGTTTGCCCCCGAGGTGAAGGAGAGACAAAGATGTAGGGTCGACGGAGGAGGTTAAGAGGAACATGAGAGAGTGAGACAGGGTGAGAGACAGGTGGTTCTTTTTAAAAGAATAAGTCGAAACAATGATTGTGGAGCAGGAGCCTGACCGTGAGGGGACGTGTCTGGCGGGGCGGGGCGGGGCGGGGCTTGGGGTGGATAGCAATTTAATACAGTTATTTTTTCTCTCAGCTGCTTTCACAGTTGTCCTGTGTGCACTTGTGTTCAAGGGTGTGTCTGTTCAAGTGCACACTTGGAACAGGACTCAATGAAAGCAGAGACATGCTCACAGGAGGGCGCATAGACACTGACTATAGGGTTCTGAGCTGGCAGTTTGAATGACAGCTGCTCCTGAGGCTGAATATGATAGTGTGATTGAGTGAAATGGAATTTTCGGGCAGGGTTGTAGTTAAAATTATGCTGATGTGCAACGAGATGCAAGACTCGGAGTGATGTCATGTGGATGCCTTTGACACTTTGAAAGGGACAGCATTTTGTAACGTAAATGAAAAATTCTGTGGCGTAGCGGTTAGCACTGTCGCCTTACACCTCTAGGGTCCGGGTTGAATTCCCGACTCGGGTCTTTGTTCATGGAAGTTGCATGCTCTCCTCAGGTTTGGTGGGTGTTCTTTGGGTGCTCGGGCCAAAGACATGCAGTTCGTCCCAAAGTCCCTAAGTCTTCTAGGATAGGATCCAGGCCCCCATGTGACCCTGTACAGGATCATCGGTATAGACTATGAGTAAGTGAATGTATATACAGTAGAATCGGCTCATAATTTGTACACAAGGAGATTAGTAACTATGTACGTTCAGTGTGTTATTTTTTTAAATTCCTGGGATATGGATTTATATAAGGATTTATATATGAGAATGAGGTTAGATACGTTTTGAATGTTTGCGTGTATTGTATGCCTTGGTGTAAAATGAACATGTTAATACGCACACACATTGGTTTCTTATATTTTCAGTAGCTAATTGAAATGAATCTACATCCATATTTTTGCATAAACTGCCCTGTGGTACCCAAGTACTTACTGACGATTATGGCTATTGGAGGTAATTAGTGTGGGTCTCTAGTATGTAGTATATATACAATATATTAGGGATGGAAATCACCAGTGGCAACACTATACAATATCGCGATACCTATGATCTAAACAGCGATTCTATAAGAATCTATTTTTTTTTAAAAGAAGTAAAAGAACAATGGCAACTTCCCCATTTCAATCAAACTGACTGAGCATGTGTACTGTGTGCCTGTTGCATTCAAAATGACCCTTAAAACATAATATTTAGGACATGCAACAGTCATGGCAAATACCTTTCTTTATTATTGCATGAAGGACATAAACCTAGCCACTTCATACTGTGACGAAAACAAAATTAAATCCATTGCTGAATGAATTGTTTAAGGTCAAAAAGACATGAATTTGCCATTTATATTTCATACTGACGTTACATTTCAGTCACGTATTAATGTGACTTCAAGCTTTGTCTCGTTACTTATCACACACAGCTGCGGAACCCAACTCGGAGTGACAGAAAACCATGACAAAGCAGGTGTGTGTGTGTGTGTACATGACTCTTATGCATTCTCTTAAACAGCTGCCTCTCCAGTGTCTCCACCTGGAATGTCCGACTGTCATGACACTATGTGAGAATGGAGACATATCCCTGTCTCCTTGTAGGACTTCTCCTGCCTGAGGGTTTTATTACATGTCTAGGGCTGCACTGCGCTTTTGGTGTGTCTCCTGACCTCCTGGGCGTTGGTTCCCTCTCCTGCTGTGTGTGGAAATGGGTCAGCTTTCCCTCAGGGACTCGCTGGCATTTCTGACATTTGTTTGAAACCTTCGCTTTGAACAGGTGCCTTTTTTGCGCTAAAGAAACTCAAGGCTGTGTTTCATTTTTTTATGTTGCACGGGAACGGTTTTCTTGTATTAGATGTATTGGATCACTCAAGGTGGTTGAGAAGGTTTCAACATTTTGGCTGTTCCTCCGTGTTGTTATACTACTGCTCTTTTACAAAGTCTCATCTTTTCCTTATATACCCCACTGCAAGCCTTTCACCATTCTTTTTATTTTTTTTACTGGAGAAAGGAAGGACGAATCACTAGCGTGGGCACCCAGGGAAAGATTTTCTATTCAGACGCTGACATTTTATCTGCCGTTGTCTGGCTGATAACCAGAAATAGAAAAACAAACTCATGAATTTCTATGAATAGTCAAGACTTTTTGGGAACTGCTATTTGACTTCCATCGTTATACACTGTGTAGTATCGTTTAGAGCATGCCGTGTAATAGTTCATTGCAATTCAAGGTTGGATTTAGCCATTTTAGCGCTCTGAGAGGTTTGGTATTGACGGCGCAGTGCTGAACTGCTGCTCTACCTTTCAGTCTGTGACTACGTTTCAGATTTCTGTAAGGACTTAAATTTGTACTAAATTGCGACGAGTCGTACCACATTCTGACAAACCCGCAATATCGCTAGGATTTCCCACAGTCTCGAGATAGCACTAGTTAATGATGGAATTTAGGATACGGGAATGGCCTCCTAGCATGCTTGCATAGCACTCGGGTATGTGAAAGTGCTGATAAAATCAAGCTAAATAAAATCCACATCAAAGCAATCATATACATTAGTTCACCTGCATAATACATAATAGTCATAACACGATTCAATGTAAGAAAATAATGCATCAAGATGCTAGGCTAACTCGGATAACGTTTCATCTGCAGCTCAGACACGTCACATACCACTGTTAAGAAGTGTTTGAGTGTTGGACAAATCTTGATAATTTCTAGCAAATCGTGTGGTATAGTAGGTACTCTGTAACATTTGGTAGGTAAATCATGGCTGTTCTTAGGCTGTTCTTAGGCTGTTCTTAGGCATGAGTTTGGCATTGTTTGTACGCGAGTCCAAGGTGGTTTGTTAGTACATTGTAGCATTTTGAGGCTCTTGTGTAGTCAATTCAAAGGTGATTTAAGGTGTGTGATATCACTAAATGGGGCAACCAAGAACCACCAAGAATTTCAACTTGGAGACACTAAAGTGCATACTGTATATTGAAGTGTATTACAGAAGTGTGTGGCAGGTGTATATCTTTTGTAGTCATAAATATATAAACTAGAGGTATCCAGGTCACTGTTAACAAAAGTGTTTAAGTGTTTGACAAATCTTCATCATTTCTAGCAAATCGTGAGGTATAGTAGGTACTCTGTACCAGTTGGTAGATAAATTATGACAGTTCTTAGTCTATTCATAGGTGATTTAAGGTGTTGTCACATCAAGAAAAACCAAGAATTTCAACTTGGATCTCACCATTCAGGATTACAATACATTAACTACCACGTATTAGTTTATTCATGTAGGTTTCCAGGCAACTGAAACATGGGACTGAGCAGCTTTTACTTGGGCTAGCTGATGGATTTATGATTAGACCACCCTGTGATGCTGAATACTGTGTTTGTGCATGTGTGTGTGAGAGTGAGGAGACACTGGGTATTATCCCTTTGTCTATTTGCTCACATCGATACAGGCGAGCAAAAATACAACACAGTACGCTCAGACACATAACTATAGGCACCCCATTTATGTAGAATCTAATTGCAGCGTACAGTGACGTTTGCCCTCTAACCTGCGGTCTGCAGGAGGTCATGTTTTGACAGGTACATGATCTGGATCGAGAACATCATGATTTTTTTGCATGCACACCAACGCTTACAGTCGGTTATGTTACATCTTCTCTCAGATCATTCTCTGGGGGAGGGTAGGGTCTGTTCATGTGACATTCGGTACATTGAGCAACGACTACTTCGCATCCTGGAGATATACAGTACCTGCCGTTACCAACACTTGGAGGGGGTGAACGACCCTGCTCAAGGGTCCGACAGTGGCAGCCCGGTGGCATTTGGGCTCGAACTGGGGACCTCAGTCCAATATCTTAACCACCGAGCTACCCCTGTCCCTGTATCGTTCTCCAGAGGGCTTCTAATCCTTAGTAATCTGATGTGGAGGATTTGGAACGGGACATGACACAGGGGTTGAAATGGAATTTCTCAAAATGCTACTGAACAGAAGACCACCCTGTTAGCCCTTCTGTCTGCTCTACCTGTAGATATCAGTCTCTCTCATCTTACTGGAGCCCTGCACCTAAGCATGTGCCCCTCTGTCTGTCTCTATCTGTCTCGGTTTGTCTCTGTCTCTCTCCGGCTGTCTTTCTATCTGATTGTTTTATGTCTGTCTGCTTGTCTTATTTGTCGCTGTCTCTCTCATATATATATATATTTTGCTTGTCTATCTCTTTTTCTGTTTTTTGGTCTTTGTCTGTCTTTTTTTCTGGGTTTGGGGGTGTTACATGGCACATTTTTATCTTTAGTTTACAAAGGACTTGCATTTCTAAGTAGCAAAAAAACTCCTAAAGTAATTCTCTATGATTATTTATTGTGTATCGTGAATATATCTTCCAACGGGTATACTCTAAAACAGCCAACTCTCTTTTTATATGGTTGATGTGCATTTTTCCCATAACATCAGGTAATTTATAGTCCATACCTGAAGTCTGCCAATGGCTACAAATAAAGAAGTATTTATCTCTCCTGTCTCTGGACTTTCTGCCCATAAGTGCTACTGGATACAAGATGGTAAATGATGATGAATATGTCAGGGTGGTGATGTGCGAAATTTCAAACCGAGTTGTTGTTTGAAAAAATAAAAGGTTCTCTATTGATGATGCCCAGCCCCCAGTTAAGCTTGCTTCATGTTCTTATACCATGGCCTTTCCAGTGCGACTGTTATAGAGATTTACAGGATATGGAACTATAGAATGTAATGTAGTACGAAACCTTAGAGTAAGGCCGTGTTTGGGGCCCTGTGCCAAATATGAACACATTATCCTGAAGATATCCTGATAAACTGATAAGTTCTGAACAGGTACAAATGCAGATATTTATTTATCGTGCCAGACATCTGGTTTTTACTTTTATGCAGGTGATGTATGCAGTGGTCATATCTGCTATAGGCCCATATCTGGCCAAACCCTATCCCAGGGAACTCTGAGCTCTGGGTACATCCTGGATTGGGTGCTAATCCATCACACGGCACCAGCACTACCCACACTCTCACACTCACTCAAACACTACAGGCAAATTGGAAATAAATATGCCTACTTATGCTTACTCTGCATGTCTTTGGACTGTGGAAGTAGACAGGAGTACCCAGAGGAAACCCAAGCATGGGGAGAACATGCAAACTTCAAACACATATGCCGATCTGAAGCCGGGATTCAAACCCCCAACCTTAGATTCGTGAGGCCACGGTGCTAAACATTGTGCCACTTTACTGGGTTCAATCATTTTATTTTTAGTAACTTCCTGGTCAGGTTCATGGTTATCTTGGCAGAAAATGGAGCTGACCAAATTTCCAAATGTTCCCTCTGGTATAAACACAAATAATGACTGTGTGCAGAGGAATAAAAAAAAAAATCATGCATACAGTTATATTCCAAAAAAGAAATTGGAAAAATGCTTCCTGCTTAGGCCACACTCACTAGTAGGAATATTTGGAGCACTATTGAGATACAGATTGCACTGTGTTACACTGTTATACTTTTATACTTATAAAGCCGACTTTATTACAATATAACAAAGTTTCCAAACTCATGTACGGCATCAGATGATCAAAATCACATCTGACACAACTACTCTCAAGTGTAACTCTGACTTCTTGCTTGCTTAATTTGGGTCTATACGGTTGAATTTCCTAACCTCAGTTTTTATTTTTAGTCTCGCTTTTTTTTTTCTTTCCCCTGTCACGATTAATCAGTATCTTCTGTTCTGACCCTTCATTGTGGTGCTACTTGTGACCTACATTGTGGTGTGTTTGCATCCTGTCTTTCTCTCCTCTCTTTTGAATCGCTGGGAAGAAATCAGCATTGATGTCCTGTCCTTTCATAACCTCTTCAACATGAAGCTTGTTCAGCAGCCAGTGATTTATTTTTTTCCCCCCTTTCCTCTCTCTTCTTCTTTCTGCTTCTTTTAGT
This sequence comes from Leiocassis micropogon, assembly GCA_028565275.1. Lineage (NCBI taxonomy): Eukaryota > Metazoa > Chordata > Actinopteri > Siluriformes > Bagridae > Leiocassis > Leiocassis micropogon. The sequence continues at coordinate 8,429,183 of JAOVVA010000030.1, read as the reverse complement.
TTCCCTGCATGACTTTGTTCGGAGCAGACTGTCCCTAGCTCTCTAGATAAATGCCTTATTGTTCAGTAGTGTGTTTTTTTATGTGCTTCTATTTATGCATCTGTCTTTCACCTCACCACCCAGACCCACTTGTGTTAGGTAGGACTGGATCATCTGACAGCCTAATCTTGAGATTCTCATAAATTATGTTGCATTTTTTTTTTGAGATCGTGCAAGTACAGTGATATCTTTTTCTAGCTTTTAACAAGAAACAAGTCCAAACTCTAACTGGAAGCATCTGATTTGCTTTTGCTTTTTTTTCGTCCGAATGTGTGCGTCTTTGTTGCACTTACAGGTATTAAAGGTTCTCTCTCAGATCCTGATTTGACTTTGATTTTGCATTTCATTTAGAGCATTAGATTATCTCGGTGCATTTAACTCGTCTAGCATCTCCTTTTTGGCTTACTGCCAGTTTGTTCATATATCACCTGAGCGTGTGTTGCGTACAGTATGTGTGTGTGGTCCCGGTGGAAAGAAGCCAGCTTGTGTTTGTGATGGAACTCTTTGATTACATGCGGATTTGTGGCTCAGCTGATGCACTGTTGCATGAGTGTTTCTCTGCAGTGCTGCAGGCAGCATCAGTAGCAAAGGATGCTGGGAGAGAGGGGTGGTGTGGAGGTGAAAATCTCTCCGCATCAGCACAGCCACACACTGCATGGGCAATCTCTGTAGTCATTTTGGGTACCACACCTGAAGCCAAGCGTTACGTCCGGTGTGCCGTAATGTTATTAATCTATTTTTGTCGAATATGCAGATATACAGTAGAATGAGCTTTTAATTGTGGGGTGGTCTCAGTCCTGGTTCTGTTGTTTTCTGTGCATGTAGCTGATCTGATTCAGTTAATTCAACTAATAAGAACTAAAAACTTTTAATTTAGTCGCATGAGTGATTTATTTTTTTTTTTTTTTTTAAGTTGGTGGACAAATAGACAGAATATGTTGCTGTTAAATAGACATATTATACACATTTAAATTGTAATGTAAAGCTTAGGGGGTCAGAGGTTGAGAGCCTGTATTTGTGTTCCTTCTGATTTAATGTTAATGTCAGTTTTAGTCATTTTGGTGGGGCGTGGCTTAGCGGTATCTCATTTACGTGGAGACTGGAATGGTTTGTTCGAAGGGGAATTTAAACAGACAGAGTTTAAGGGATGATAAAATCATTATATACGGGGTACTTCAGCAGGAGCATTAACTTTTTGTTGGTCAGACTTTATCCTTCAGTAGTTTCTGTTTGTCAGTTTTGACATCAGTAACTAAAAGTATTGTTTTTGTGCTTTTATGGTAACGATACACGATGAAGTAAAAATGATCTAATAAAGCTAATATATTTTAGTAAGACCAATTTAGTATAAATTCACATGTACACACCCGATAGTGAACAATTGACATGACTTAAGAAATGAAATTTGACTAAAATTAATATTCAATTATTTGTGATGGAGCACATTGAAATGATTTTTTCACATTTCTCAGTTAGGAAACTGGGGTCAAAGTGCAAGGTCAGCCAGGATACATCTCTCCAGAGCCTTACTCAAGGGTTCAACAGGGGCAGCTTGGCGGTGCTGGGGCTCGAACCCCCAACCGTCCGATCAGTAACCGAGAGACTTAACCATTTGAACACACTGCACCACTGCCCTCAGAATATTACCATGTAATTATTACTGTTATCACTGTTATGACACTTTATTATTAGCATGACCACCCACTTAATATTGAGTAGTTCCCCTTTCTGCAACCAAAACAGCGATGCACTGTGTGTTCTGACACATTTCTATGGAAACCAGCATTAACCTTTTCAGCAATTTGAGCTACAGTAGCTCCTCTATTGGAGTGAACTACACGGCCCAGCCTTCACTCTCCACGTGCATCAATAAGCCTTGGCTGCTCATGACCCTGACCCTTGGTCACTGGTTTTTCTTTCTTGGATCACATTTGTTAGGTCCTGAAAACTGCAGCATGGGAACATCTCATAAGGGATATAGTTTTGGAGATTCTTTGAGCCAGTCTTTAAGCCATCACAAATTGACCCTCGTCAATGTCTTTCAAATCTTTACACTTGCCCATTTTTTCTGCTGTCAGCACATTAACTTCAGGAAGGAAATGTTCACTTTCTTGCTTATATATACAGTATATCCAACCTACTTCCAGGTGCCACTGTAAAGAGATATTGTAACATATAGGTGGGTGGTCATAACGTTATGGCTGGTTGGTGTTATACAGTACAGTTATTCACATATGCTCTGGTCTTGTGTGTTTGTCCTGGTGTAAATCATGTCCCTGTATGTATTTAGTGCACTTACCCATGAAATGACTTTTTTTCCCCCCCTGTCTCACAGTAAAGCTCTCAAACTGTGAACTAACAGATTTTTGTTCTTCTTCTCTTCCATGTCACCTTCACTTCTGCTGCTATTCTGGAATATTCTGGCACTGTTTCACAGGTACGGTAATTAATAAATTTTCACTCATTTTGCATTTCTGTTTTCCACTTGCACAAATTACTTTCTTACTGGATTTTTAAAAATTGAATCAAGGTGAAAAAGCCGTAGTGTTATCGCTGTTCAAGCTGGGGTTAAAGTATTAGCTAGCTTTGCTTTAAGATTACCCTGTTTATCAAGCTTGTTTTGTTTGTATCCCTGGTGGTCGCTATCAATTGTGTCAAGTCCAGTGTTGCCAACTTAGCGACTCTGTCGCTATATTTAGTGAGTATTCAGACCCCTCTAGCGACACATTTTTTAAATAGCGACTAGCGACAAATCCAGCGACTTTTTCTGGTGTTATTGGAGACTTTTGAAAACTTTGATGTATCCGTATATTTAAGTATATATATATATAAAAAAACAAAAACTAACTCCGCCAGAGTGTCACTTTTGGGTCACTTCAGCCGGTCTCAAGCCCAGATAAAGGAAGAGGGTTGGAATTGTGACATTAGTTTATTAATTAATAAACTAATTCTTAAAAAAACAAAAACAAACTAATTAACACAAGCTTCTATGTTCCTTTTGTATCCTATCTATATATTTTCTTTTTCTTTATTATACAATTAACAAAAGCAAAACAGGCCTCTAACACTAGCTTGTTCTATTCTTTTTCTATTCTCTCTCATTTCATTTAATTTATTACATAATAATAATAATAATAATAATAATAATAATAATAATAATAAACCTTGCTACATGCACTGTGTTAAACTAACTGAAACTTGTTATAGCACTTGCATATCATTGCTCTTAATTTTTTTATTTTGAGTGCTTTAATTAAAAATAAATAAATAAAATAAATAAAATTATATATACAGTAAGCAGGATATTTGACAGGAAAAAAGTACATTTGTATAGTTCTAAACGTATTTAGGGTATTTTTACCTACTCGATTTTTTGTCTTGACATTATGTAAATTACACGATGATGTCATTTAGCGACTTTTAGGACAGCCAATAGCTACTTTCCTTACAGAGGAGTTGGCAACACTGGTCAAGTCACATGATTGTTCTTGTTCGGTCACTATTATCGAGGCCAGACTTTCTGTGCGATGTGAACGTTACTTGCCAACTTATTTCGGGAGATATCAAATCTACTGTGTGGATGGATAAAAGATTTCAGGGTGTTTCATTTAAAAGAAAAAAAAAACTTTGATAAAAAACTTTTGCTCTGTCTAAGATTAGTTTTCATGTTGTTCTTTAACTTGATTAACTAGCTATGAGGCAGTGTGAATTTACTGCACTGCTGCTAATTGCTGTGATGTACCTGTACTGTACTCCATTATCAGTATAAATGTAAACTAAATGTCATTATTGAAGCACAGACACGATCACATTGATGTAGTTAATCTCCATTTTGGGACAAAAATGGCAGCATTTACATAGTGTGACAAAAAACATCAAGATAGATTAATAGAAAATGAGCTAGCATGTTTTGGAAAAACAACACACAAATTTTTAGCAGATAATTAGTGAATTAGAAACTTTTTTAGAATTCTAGTTCAATTTCTTGAAAATAACAGGAAATAATAGTTCCTGCTTTAAAAAAGCTGTCGGACAGGGTGTGCCTGAGGTAATGTTGCTGGTGATGTTAGAAATTCCTACTGAAAGTGACACACACACACACACACACACACACACACACACACACAGAGACAGTCTGAACAATTGACATGACTGAGGAAATCAATTTTACATATTTTTACATAATGTTCTGTTGTTATTTGATGTTGAGGTGAGGAGATGTTAGCAGATTAGCGTTTACCGGATTCTGCAACTAACAATAAAAGGATAATGAGAGAGGGATGTCAACATTTGGCTGCTTGCTTGTTTATTGCTTGTTATTTTTTTCTCAGCACTCAACTGCGACTCGTAACGGAGAAATATTTCAGTTATATCTCATTTTTTAAGAGATACAAATTCAGAAAAAAAAAATTCGCCATAAGGGAAATATTCTTTTTTTTTTTTTATCAAAGAAATAGAAAAAAGAACAGAAACTTTCTCATGCATACCAGATAAGTTTTTTAAATCATTATTATTATTATTAATAATAATTATTATTATTATTTTATTTTTCTTTACCATTTTTGATTGCACAGTGGTGAAGTAGTCATGGGTTCGATTCCTGCCTCAGGTCAATGTGTAGAGTTTGTATCTTCTTCCCGTTAGTTTTCTCCAGGTACTCCGATTTCTTCACAGTCAGATTAGGTTAATTGGCTTTTTCTTGTTCCCAAAGTTTCCTGGGAAAGGCTCTAGGACCCCTGGTGCAGGATAAGCGGTATAGAAGATGGATAAAAAAAATTTTCCTTTAGTGGCACCATACTCTTTAATTAAAAAACACAACAGTGGGAATAAATAAATTTAGTACAGTGTACAAAAAAATGAAAACCTTAATGTTAAAATAAAATGCTTATAGCAAATAAATTAATTGAAAATTTTAAACAAATAACTATTAATCCTTTAAGCAACATAAGTTTTTAATCACATTTTTTTAACATTTAATTGTCCATTTTCAGTGATACTGAAGGAACGTTTATGACGTGACAAAATTATTTTTTTTTTCTTGGCTCATTTAGATGTTCAGTCTCTCTTTAGCTATATTTAAATCTGATTCTTGGAATTGTCAGTAGGAGCTGGCGGCTTTTGTCTGCTTTTCTTTCTTTCTCGTGTTCTGAGTGTAAGAGTGCAGTCAGGGAGTCCTAAGGACTAAAAAAGATGTCCTACACTCCCACTGCCAAGTGCTGAACCATTAGTCTTAGCAAAAGATTGCCATGAATAACAATATAAGAGCCTCATGACTGAATTAAACTGGTAATATGGTTTAGTATCCTGTTAGGAAGATCAATATCTAGCTGTCTCTAGCACCTCCGGCTTTGTCCCAGAGGACACACTGGCCAGCATGACTGCACCACAGGCTCACTCTTCTCTTCCTGGCTTATTTGTGTGCTCTTCTCAAAAACAGCACTCCTTTCAATCCTCTTGGTGATCACTGCTAATTCCAGCTTGTTACCCAAGCACTATGAGCAGTTTGTGTTCTCGTGGGAAACGTGTTTTTGTGTGACGTGTTTTCATGAGACAACCAAATCTGTGGGTGTTAGAAGCTTTGAGGAAATATTTTGTTTGAGATGTTAGTGTTTAAGTTTTGTCTTGTGGATTAAGCATCCACGTCCTTGTATGAGGTATTAAACTGAACCTCCAGTATGTTTAATTATTACCTAATCCATGTAAAATGTGACAGCATAGCTTTTCTTCACTGGTGTTTGAGTCAAACCAGGACTGTGGATTGTGCTGAATAACTGAACACAGTTATGAGAGTTAACTTTATTTTTCTATATAGTCCCCAGCTACACTAATGCACATATCCCAGTGTTTCAATACAACAAAAACCAGTAAGCCATAATCACATTGCCAGCTTCAAGTCTGAAACGCTGGCCTCCCAGGAACTCCTTTAATGGCCCAAACATGAGGAAATGGCTCGGAGTCAGCGTGGCGACACGTGTATCGGCACACAAAAGAATTGCGATTCTTAACTGAAACACGCCCCCCCCCCCCAAATCATCTCTACTAGCCTTGGTACTAATTCCTAGAAGGACCATCACGAGAATAAAGTTAGTTGCATAATATGCAAAAGCTGAGCAAATTTGTGCAAATGATATATTTCAATATATCATTTGCACAGTCAATATAAACACTTAAGCATGTAACATTATAACGAGCGTACAGATACTGAAAAATTCTAGTCAGATAATTTTATGCCTTAAAGTGAAAGTGCAGATGATAGCTGGGGGTTGGGAAGTAGGCATGGCTGTCTTGATATAGCACTGACTTAAAATGATTAGATTAGACGCTGCAGTGTAAGGATGCGAATCACCAGAGATCTCATGATATGATTAGATTTTGATTAAGGGCGCTGTACAATACAAAATCAATACTTAATGTATCTTATAGTTAGATTTTTTTATGATGATCTTTTTATGGTATGGCCACTCACTGATTATTAAACACAGTATTAAAATATTCGTCCATTATGAAAATTAATGCCTTAGAGCTAATAGAAGAAATGTCACTCATTTATATAATATTTACATATTGAAAAGGAAAAAAAAAACTCTACATTTGAATTTTCAATTTTTAGTCATCTAGCTGATGATTATTGAAATAAGGTTTGAGCCATTGATGTTGGAACCGGACTCTGGAGAAAAAGTGTAGAATTTATGGCATACATTATTTTATACTGCCACTATGTGGATCTGTTGAATTCTCAAACCTGATTGGTCAGAAGATGCTTATTCATTTTTACTACCAGCAGCTTTAACAGTAATTTTGGCAGGTTTATATTAATGTGTTGGCAGTTCTGCAATTCTATAATAACAGCTTTTAAGTGACAAAGATTTGTGTGCATTGAAAAATCTGTAAATGAACGTGGTGAAGGAAGTGTTTATTACACATTTATAGAAGAAGTCTACTGTGTCAGCACTTTGAAACTTTTTTTTTTTTTTGCTACAGTAAAATTTTCAGCATAGGGACTTCCTGGCTTTGCTGTAACGTTTCCAAGAGAAAAAAAAGAGGTGTTAGTGAGGAAACTGTTATTATGCATGTTATAACAGGGACTTACTCTCTTTGCAGATGTTCCACAACACTAAATGCAACCATGAGCAGACAGAAGGTGTTATATGTCATTCTTTAATTATTGAAATTGTAATTACACATGCATCACATCACCCTGTCGATGATTTATGTTCCTGTAACTGTCTCGCCATGTTTTACCGTCACATAAATCCTGTGTAGTTAGTGAATAAAAAGCCATTTGGGCTTCATCATAAATGAGACGGAGATGGAGGATCTTTATGCGGATCTCGGGTAAAGTAAAATTGATCTATCTGATCTAGACATGAACAATTAATGTGAATAAATAAACAGTAAGATCACAGCTACCACCGTTAATGTAGGAAGTGTTAAGACAGTAGTTGCAGTGCTTATTGAGCTGTTCAGTAAGGATTTCTCTTCTTTCTTTAATCTGAATCAGGACAGGATTGACATTGAATACTAAGCAGGCGTGAAACACACATAAACAAGAGCAGAAAGTTAGACAGACACAGAAAAGGTTATTCGTGTTATGCAAGGTCAAGTTGTTTGAACACTTTCTCAATTATTTCCCCTCACACCTTGAAGACATATGTATGGTATCAGTCATCTAAGTTCTAAATTGCTCATACACACACCCCACACACACGCCCTCAGGCGCATGCTCGTATACGTCTGACTCATGGCGGGAGTAAAGCACATGCTCCGGCTCGAGCAGTGACATCACCTGCTTTTGTGGTCAAAGTGCAGTTCCGGCTCAGAGCATGCTGCTCCCTCAGAGCTAGCAGGCTGCTGACTAGTACACACACACACACTCAAATCTGTGAGCTTTCATTAGCTTTTAACCGCCGGCACGAAAAAAGGAACCAAAAAAAGAAAACTGACGTGGAGGACGCCTGGATTTCCATAATGACCCCGGATCTTTAACCTCTTGGATTCCGTAGTGATTACTTGGGCCTCTTCCTTTTTTTTTTTTTTTTTTCATGTTTGCCGAGAGACGTTTTTTTACGTTCGTCTACTTTCGCATTTAAGCTTTCTTCCTTTTTTTTTTTTACCCTCTATTAGTTTGTAGTTCCTATCTCTGCTTTTTAATTCTTGTGTTTATATGGATAAGTTGATATGAGTGCCTCAGCATCATACAGACAGTATCTTCAGGACCTTGAAATCAAAAGAGGTTAGTTCTCTTCTTCTTCAAAAGTTACAATATGACTTTATTTTTGTTTTAGAAAGGTTTTTACAAAGTGCTTAAGGCTCCTTAATTAAGGATGAGTAAAACAATAATTTTCGATGCATCTCAGTTTTATCTTCACATACTGTAATTGCTACCGTACACTGTGTTGGGGATGGGACCTGCATCAGGGCACGCTTTGTACCTGTGATTTGGATTTGGATGTTTCTTGTTAGATATCACTGTGAATAAATTTGAGCAATTAGACAAGACAAATTCCTTTCTCTTTTTTATTTATTTATTTATTTTTACTAAAATTGAGTTTTTCTTTGTAAAACATGCTTTGAAACCTCTGCTTCTACAGTATGTTGTGTATACTGCTTAGGAACGGCTGCACTGTTCACAATCATGTTGACTTTGGTTAATATTCAAAAGACCGATAGATAATATTCAATGACCAAATGATTAACTTTGGTCATTAAGTCTATGTTCCCGGGGAAGATTAACGATGCACAGAACTTCTTTGTAACTGAGGATGCTCCTAACACTAGGCGTTGGTCATAAATATGAATGGGGTATAGTAGATATACACATCATTCTACAGTACTTACTTACTTAATTTCCTGTTAAATAGTGAAAATTAGACTTAAAATCCAGTTCCATTTTGGATGAAAAACATAGTTCTAGTTAAGATTTTTACACCGATCAACCTTTGAGAAACCCTTAATATAGTTCGGCAAAATTTGTGTAAATTCGGTTAAAGTGAAAGTTTGAAACTTCAGACATGTGCAGCGCTTAATTTACTTCTTAATCTTGCCTTGGCTATCTTCCTGTAAAGGTTATGTTGGGTTTAATGTGGTGTCCTGCATTAAGATGAACTCAATCATGTGAGCAAAGATAGCGGCTTTCAAAAACGTCTGTGAAGTCACTGCACTTCTGTATTGGCGGAGACTTTTTATATTTGGTTTCCTTCTTTTTCACTTTTAGGGAATGGACTGATTTTAAACTGTAATTAATTTGTAGTTCGACACGTGCTAGAGTACAGTAGAGTACAGCGTACTATAGTAGTTTGAGTTAGGCCATAGACATCAAACCTGGCATGAATAAAGTTGTATACAGCATCAGTTTACTGTCGAAACTCAATCATGATGAATTGTGATGTGTTCCTCACAGTTGTATTTATTTATGACGATGCTTCAGATGAACTTTGCAATACCCGAGTGCAGTATTTGGGACACGTTCGACTGGCTGTCAATGAATTTCAGGATTAGAAAAGAAAACAATATTGTTCAATGATGTGTACTCGGTAAATCATGGCTTGGGGTCGCTTTCGAAAGCTCTGCACTGCTGTAACCCACTGGGTGGGTGTGGATGCTCCTTTGGGACAGCTGCCACCTGTTGTCTGTGCAGACCTATAGGCCATGGTCAGCTGTGTTTCTGTACATTCCTGCCTGCAGGTTCTCACATTTCTGAAGTTTAAGTTCTGGTTCCAACTGTGTTTAGGAAATCTTTTCTTCTGGGCATACTTTTAGAGAGTGATGTCATGTTAAGGCATCCTTATTATGTTAGTTAATTGAACTACAAAGCAAATGTTTGACATAATAGTTCATGGGTTTCTATATTTGTTTAATTTGAGGTCTTAGAATTGTATAGTCCTGCCTGAAGGCAAACCAAGAAGGTATGTGTGTGTGTGTGTGTGTGTTTGTGTGCATGCATGCTCAGGGTGTACCGCTGCTATGACTGATGTGAATGACTATGATTTGTTTAAGGGGTGTAGCTTCTCCATTCTCCTTCTGCCCTGCGAGACTATGCGCTTGTCTCTCCAGCGTGCAGTCTTCTGTTTCAAAGTGAGCTTAATTTAATTTATTTTGCTATCTGCCTACCTTCTATTTCTATCATCCTAAATGAAATAGTGTGCCGTTAGCTTTGGTGTTGTAATTCAATCCTGGATCATGGGACGACCATTTGGACAGCGGATGGCACCAGGCGTGTGTGTGCTGACCATATGGATAAGAAGGGAGGAGGGGGTATTTTTAATACCACACACACCGAGTCTATTGTCCAGGATAAAAGCGGCTTTCTCAAAAGAAGTCACACTGAACGGTTTTAAAATTTAATGAGTTTCAGAGTGGCGAATTGGGTTTGTTTGGTTTCTGCTCATGGCTTTTACATCTTTGTCAGTTTGTGATGACCAAAAGTATGAGGACACTTGATCATCACACCCTCAAATGCATACTGAATTTCTAAAAGTTTTGCTAAAAGTTTTGCAGTTTTAATAGCCGCCACTTTTTTAGGAAGGTTTTCCACTAGATTTTGGACTGGGCTATGGGGATGCGTGTCCATACAGTCACAAGAGCTTTACTGCGGTCAGGCACAGATGTTGCACCGAGGAGGTCTGGGGTGTACTTGGCTTTCAGTGTTCAGTGGGGGTTAAGGTTAGGGCTCTTTGGTTTGTATACACAGGGGCATTGGCATGAAATTGTGTACTGCTCACTTCTTGATTCTTACAGCAATGTTTTTATTTGAATCGGCACCTAGGTATAGTGATGATATCATTTCCAATTAAAATTTTGTCACATACACAGTCATACTGTACATAGTAGGATGAAAAATTTACAAAAAGAAAGTATTCAAATAAAGAATATAAAATAGTTATAATAATAATAATAATCATTTAAAAAAATCGGGTGGTAACTGGTGATTACCCATCCCTAGTGTTAATGGTAAGGTGTCCACATACTTTTGTCCATAGTGTGTGTCTGTTGTTATAACCCATGGTCCATTCTAAAGTGCTCTTCATGCTCTTCATATACTTTACTCCCTATAAACCCACACGCATTACTGTGACAACAAACGGTCGTACAGTAATACACAGCTGTTTGGTACTGTAAACAATTTTGGCATCTTAATTTAATAATTTACTAGGCAAGAAAAACTTCCTCTCTCCATCACCGGGTTCTTTTTAGGTGCTGCTGTTCAGTCCTCATGTTGTGAATATTCAAAGGCAAACAAATACAGTTACACAAGCATTGAAGCGAACGAGCATCTGAAACCTACAATACATCAAAGAGCTTATTTGGGACAGAAATACTTTCAGTTGCTTTATTTAATCTAGTTACAGTGTAATATTACAGTACACCTTGGTTTCTTACTTCGATTTGATCTATGATTTTTGTTACACTACACTGTTGCAACAACTATTTATATCTTTATTATATTTTTTTTGTTCTGCACAAAGACAGCACCAAGAAACTCGGGAGCAAAGTGTCAAATTAAGCGTTTTAAGGTCCTTTGAAGTAAATGTTGCGCAATACTGCAAATCGCCACCGTCGACGTTTCTCCAATGCGTACGTTTCATCATTCGACCACAACAGTGGTGTGTAATGGGAAGACATGTGGTGATGCAGACTGGATGAAATTACAGCTAGGTCCACCTGCATGGTGTAAGAAGACAGATGGCAGGTGCAGATGTTGGAGTTGAAGTGTGACTTAAAGAACAGTGACATGAAAAACAACAACATTCTCCTTCTTTAACATGACTTGCATTGGGAACGTAAGTCCGCTCAGGGACGCACGTGCAACCAAACAATATATTCGTGCATTTTTCACACACATTCCTAACAATCTCCCAATTCTTTCCTGCCTCTGTGTCTAGTTTTTCGAGGCCGGTTGCAGTGGCTCTGAAACACGAGGCATATTTTAAAGGCACAAAGCTACAGCTTTGCTCCTAAATTAGACATGGAATTTGGTGTTGCAGTGGATTTGACTAGACAGCTGCTAGGTAGTCCCACTATTTATTACCGTCCTTCATACACACAATGTTCTCCAGCTCTTTTCTCACATCGATTCTGCTTGTTTTTGGGGTTGTTCTACCAATCCAGTGGTCAAGATTGTCTGCATCTGAAGCTGGACTTCATGTGCATGCTCTTTATCAACTAAGAGCAGATACAGCGTTGTGAAACCTAATCAAAAACCCTATGCAACAGGGACGTACTGTTAAAAACATTATACCGCACATGACCTTGGATGTCTGTCACATTCTAAGTGCATTGCCCGTTGCTTTAGGCAGTTATGAGTCTTAGCCTGGTGTGACGTTTGACTAAGTGATAAGGATAAGGCAGCAAACAGATGTAGACATGTAGAGGCTAAAGTGGGAGTCGAGCGAGTGAAAAGGACACGCTGTAGCTCGGTGTGACAGCGTAGCGACAACACACATGCAGCGTTAGAGATAAGAGCAGAGGCCAGCGTATCACGATGGTGCCGGCAGGGCGTGGCTGCTTTTGAAGAGGGACGCAAACAAGGCAAAATAATCCGACAGCTCTGTTGCGCTCCCTATTGATGGAGTCGGTGATAAACTAAGCCGGACTGAGCGCGCAGCTAATTTGGATATGGAAACCAAGCTGATGGCATCATGATGTGGCATTCATAACAAGCACGCTCCACCCTGATCCTGTCTCTCTGTTACTACAGAGTTCACTTACAGTAATCTGGATAATCACTTTTCACACTGAGGACATCATCAGCATACATTTATTGTTATCTTCTTGTGCTTTGAACAAAATTACACAGGATAAGATGCGGGAGATTTCAGCCAAAATGGGATACTAGCCGGCCATGCATGCACACTTTTACACCAGCATTAGAGTTCTGTCTGTCTGCATACCTGGTAGGGGTGGACAAGGGGAGGAAACCCACAGAAACTCAGGGGGGAACACGCAAGACTTCACAGGAACACTGAAGCCGGGAGGCGAAAGTGCTATCCGTTGCACCGCTGAGCACTTAGACAGTGCGCTCTTGTGATTCAGTCATAAATGAAGGATCCTGCATCCTGTGTTGACGCATCCGACCGCTTCATTTTGACTGCTTCAATTTCCTGACGCTATTTCCGCCGTTCTTGTTTGTACGCTTTTCCTCCTGCTGCCTCTTTATGGTGCTAATGTTTTCAATAAAAATGTCAACCTGTCGTAGGATAACCAGCCATCAAGTTATATCTTGATTCTTGGTAATGTATCTCTTCTGTTCACGCATGAGATCATTTAATGCGAATTGCTCTAGGTCTTGTCACAGTAGATTCTTAGGTCCTAGTGTTCGTAGGAATTCAACCCTTTGGAAAACACTTCCAAATCAATTACTATTAAATTTCCATGTAACGTTGCATGTATGAAAGGGGCTACAGGCTCTAATCCAGCATATATTTCTTTCTACTGTCTGAACAAACGCAGATTTGGTTGTTGTCATTCTCAATGCAAGCGTTTTAGAAATCAGATTTAACAAATAACCCAAACTGGCCTGCTGTGTAAACTTAGGCAAGGGGATCTACTGGTGTCCCTCTATACTGTTACATACATAAAGAACAATGTTTCTTTAATCAAACTGAAAACACATTCCAGTGTAACTGTTTACATGGACCCTGATATGATAACGTGAGCTTTTACTAGAGCTGTGTGATTTAATCAATTATGCAGTTTAACTGATAATTTGATGGCTGATTGAGTTAGTTAGTGAATTAACGGGTCAGTTTTTAATTCAGAATCAATTCACACTCTTTAAATTATTTTGGGTGAACTTACAAATGTCTAATTTTGCTGAATTATATTAACAATAAGAATTCAGTGGCGTTTGCCGGAAAATAGAAACCGCTTCCGTCTTGTTTCGCAAGAGTATCTTGTCTTTTTCTTTAGAATTTATGGTGGGTTGGCGCAACACCGCCACCTATTGGACTGGAGTGTGCAGCAGAAGATTGGCAGGAAAAAAAAAAGATTATGGCTTTGTGTTGGACATAACTTTTAAACAATAAACACAATTAACCCAGCATCTCAGTGTTTGTAGATGTCCTTAAGTAGTTTTAAATAGGGATGGGAATCACTATGGGTGACCTAATGAGATATTATCACAATACCTAGGTGCTGATTTGATTTGAATGTTTAGAAGTATCCAAATCCGATAACAAAAAAAAAAGATTTCCTGAAATTTTGGTAAAATTCTAAACACACTTAGCAAATAATTCACTCTTAGCATGCTCTTCTGCCTGCCCATTTGTAAGTAGCTTAAACCGTGCCATCTGTAAGATTAACCTCAAAGGCAAACGTATGAATTAAAAATTAGATAAAAAAAAATATTTTGGAGTCTGGAGAAGCACATAATACTTAACTGGATAGATTTTTTTCCCTTCGTCTTTAGTTTTTATTACTTTATAAACTTATAAGAAATATAGCTGCTTAAAATCAATCGGATGTATATTTATCAGAAGATTTATTTTCTTTTGATGTGCACAAAATGGTTCAGCCTGCTGCATTTAATCAGCTGGGAATATAACTGAAGAATGACCCAGATGGACCCGTATAGTGTCGTGTGAGCAGTGTCTGCAACCAAGAGGACAGAGCAAAAACATCTTTACAGCTCATTCTGTGTGCTAAATTTCACCAGAAACTCCTTATGTCATTTGGGGGAAAAATGCACAGAAAGAATGTATTTATTCCAACAAGAGGGAAACGACTTGATCGAGGGCGTACCTTCTATATTTGTATAGTTTTATACGTTTCAGGTTACAGTTACACTTTGCACATTCTGAAAATCCTGTGTAATTTATATATTTTTATATATTTCTATTTTTATTCTATTTTATCATGTAACTTTGTAAATTTGTATATATTGAACAAAATTTTTATTGGAAATTATATTTTGATTGAAAAGTTTATTTGTGTTCACTAATATTTTTTTTTTCTTTTCTTTTGATAATGGAATCCTTCTATTTGATTCTATATTTCCTTTTTAGGTTATGGACAGTCGTGTAAGCATTCCACTGCAGATCATACTTGCGTACATGACAAATAAAATTTGAATTTGAATACATGGCTGATTATCATCACCACCCTCTCATTCTGATTACAATTTTTTTCCCGATCAGGCTGGATCGGTTCAGACTGAGGTGGTCACATGATGCGTTTTTATTCCAATTGGGCTATTATTCCAATTATCAGTGGAATATTAGTTTCCCTGTACATGCACCTACTGTGCCGCTCTCTGATCTTTTTTAAGCCTGGCCTTAAAGCTGCTCGGCTGCCGGCTTGACAGGGCGCTATCTGGCTAATGACAGAGAGCCGTTATAGTGTAATTATGCGCTGTGCAGTGTGGTGGAGCGATGTATTGTTCTAGCTCTGGCAGTATATTTTATGTGCGTGGGTGTAAGTAGGCGCCTGGTGTTTGGCCCCCGGAGTGTCTCCTAACATGGCGAAAGTCTGTTCGCCGCCTGCTGACAAAGTCGTGATGTCAGTTGTCAGTTGCAGCTGTGTCTCACTTACGTACATCACATCGTTCGGTTGTGCTAACACTTACTCCTTATCTTGGAGACTTCTAGCTTTTAACCTTCTGTCTGTTTTGCTTTACCAGATCATTTAATCTTAGCTATAGCTACTGAGTAGGTTTCAAGTCACATGAAGTGACATTTTTAGGATTCAGGCTGTAGTTTGATGTGGAACTGTGCTGACCTAAAGGATATCTGATATGCTGTAATTGATTTAGTTAATGATTGACTTGTGAAATGGATTACTTATCGATTACGGGTCATTAATGAGTATTTAGCACATTTGTATCTGTAGGATTTCGCCATCTGAAACTGGAAAAATGTGACCTGGGAGTAGATATAAACAATCAAAGTGAACCTATCATCCGCTTGTTTCGTAAGCAGACTCAAACGAAAAGTGAAAGCAGGTTTCAAGGTTCTTTTAATAGCTGATCAATTCGGGAAAAACAAACCGCAATGTGGAGACGGTAGAGTCACGCGACAGGGGTAACCAGCAGTCTTTTTAACCTGATGGGAAAAAAACTCCATCAAAAAAGATAGTGAGCTAAAATATATTGGAGTAAATGAAATATTATGCTATAACACGACCACTGTCTGAGTTTCTGTGTTTGTTCTCCCCATGTCTTAGGGTTCCTTTCAGGTTCTTGGGATCCGTCCCACCCCTGAAAAATGCAGGTGTGTGTAATGGCCAAGCCAAACTATGAATGAGTATGAATGGTGCTCTTCAGTGGACTGGTGTACGCGCGCACACTTACACATGCAGTAGTCTAGCATGTGCTTCTCTAAAAAAAGAAACCTTTTGCACTGTAGAAAAGTAATGCGTTAATCTAACCTGAAAATGGGAATTAGATGTCGGCCGTGAAATAGCATTGATTTAATTTAATTTTTGATTTTTTTTTGTCCTTGTTAACCAGGCATTCCTCTCCCATCAGATCAATGCCTCCTGCTAACAGTTTGCTGTGGAGAGACAGCCACAGGGTTGATGTCAGTTTGCAGATGATTGATGAATCTTTTTCTTTGGATCGTTTTATCTTGAGTCTGATCTGCAAACTTTATATATGTGTGTGAGAGAGAGGGAGAGAGAGAGTGGTGGTGGGAGAGATGACCTGTCACTTCCTGTTTGTTCCCTGCACAGTTTGTCATCTGGCACGAGCTGTACAGTTCAAAGAAATGGCTCTGAGAATGAAGCTGTGATAAAAATCGGCTAAAAACGGTGTAAAGAAAGATAAGGTTAGCAAAAGTGAAGGTGTTTTACGGCATGAATGTTCCGTGATAGTACAACTACAGGACAGTGCGTGCGTATATGTATGAGAGAAGCGGATTGTATTTGTCTTGGTTGCCAGTTGCTCCTATGGTTTGTGGGGCCCTTGTTCCTCTCCCCTACTTTCCCCTGCATGGCCCCAAGGCTTTCAGTATCTCTACTCTTTTCTTTCCCTAATTCCTCTTTCTCTCTCTTTTTTTTTTAATTTTTGGGTTCCACTCTCTTTTAAGGCCTTTTCTTTTTCTTTTTTTTTTTACAAACACCATGATTTAATCTTGACGCTGATAGAGCATGACACTAAGACCCTTCAGGTACTTCCTTTCACCTCTCCACTGCGCTTTCTCACGTCCTCCTAAGTTAGCTCTCCTACCTTCCATACTAACACACTTCAAACAAGCCAAAGGCTCCCAGGGCCTTGTGCCCCTGATCCACACCTAGCTCGGATCCGGAGTGGCTTATTAAAAACAGATTAGCGCTCCATAACAACCTCGAGGCAGGAGCACTCGTTAGCACTGCAGTTGATCGTTTAGTACACTTATATTTATGGTATGTAGCAAACGCTCTTATCAAGAGTGACTTCCATCAGTGTTTTGAAGTTTCTACTGGTTCCCTAGGTTCACTAGGCCCGTCAATCTGAGGGTGTTTTTACATTAGGGCCCCAGGATTGTTTGTGAGAACACTTGAGACCAGAGTCTTGTTTATTTTGATCAGTTAAGCGGTGGTCTCAAGAACAGTATGGCATACTCGGGCACGGATTGATTCAGATCGTACCTGAGAATGGAAGGGGATGCGATGTCATCAATGCTGTCGGTCTCACCTGAAATCTCCCTTGTTCACGTAGCACGCGCTAATCTCTTCCTCTGACCTACACAGCCATAGCTGATAAAGTAGGAAGGCACATGTGATCCTTCCTCTTGACATTTTTTTCAGAAATATCAATAATATTAGTCATAGCTCAAAGATTGACCTTCTCGTTCACTTCTTCTCTTTTTGTTTAATGGTGGCTCACCAGGGCCATACTGCCACCTGCTGTATCTGAGAGTGAAAATATGCAAGTGTCCCTGAGTACGGAGAGCAAAAATAATAATGTGAAGACTAACCAGTGGGAGGGGAGAGCATTTGTTTCCGGCGCATGGTACAAATCAATTGTGTAGTGTGAAAGTACCCTATGTGTGTGTGAGTGTGTGTGTTAATCCAAATATTTTCAAATGAATGCTGCCAGTGACTCTGAAGTGACTCTGACTCTGGAGTCTGAATCAGAATGAAAATATCTCTGGTTGTTTGCCGTTTGGGTTGCACAATGCACGGAATTAAGTAGTAGCCAGCAACACCTACAAAAACCTTAGTTAAGGGCGGCGTATAGGCTGAAAATGTCCATGTAAGGCCATTTCATTTATTGGTCAGAAATACATCAATAAAAATATTTCAATAATCTCCCATGTGGGTGTAAAAATATCATTCTGTCCAGACATCTAGAGGAAGTTCATTCCACCACGTAGGTGCTAGAACTTGTAGTAATGAGGAAAGGGCAAAGTATGCCTTCATCACCGGAAGGTTTCAAATTTAGGTTCTTGTCCTGGATCACATGTCCTCCTGAACATTTGTCTCATCTTCTGGTATAATTTGAACAGCTGGACTTTAAGCCCATCTCATGAGGAATGTACTGTAGTAAACAGTATTGACACATTCCTCTTTATGTTTGCAGAGTAAGACTTTTAGATAGGCAGCTCTGCCTTTTTTTTTTTCTTTTTTGCATACATGACAAGCAAAACAAGTTTTTTTTGTTGCAGTATGAACATAATGCAGTCAGTTTGTACAGTCGGATTCTTCATTATTTTTAATTTGCATAGACTCATTACTTTTTCCATTCGTTCTTTCTTTCTTTCTTTCTTTCTTTTTTTTCTGTCATTCTTAGAGTCATTTGGTATGTAGTGTTCTCATACCTTTTAGTCAGTTTAAGGAGTCTGAATCATAATGAAAATATCTCTGGTTGTTTGCCGTTTGGGTTGCACAATGCACAGAATTAAGTAGTAGCCAGCAAAAAACACCTACAAAAACCATAGTTAAGGGGCGTATAGGCTGAAAATGTCCATGTAAGGCCATTTCATTTATTGGTCAGAAAAACATCACTAAAAAAATTTCAATAATCTCCCATGTGGGTGTAAAATGTAATGTAAAACGTTGTGTACACGCACTCAGCTCGTATATTGTAGACAAAAGAAATGTTGCCTACGACACAGTATAGGCTACATGAGGTCTTTGGCTCTTGCAGTAGTTCAGCGCTACCAGCAGCTACCATGGATTTGTGAGCAAATCCATCTATCAAACTATTAAACAAATTACTTTGCAGCTGCTTGGTATTAAAATGCTATTTGAGAAATGAATTCGATTGGACTCGCTGTGTGAAAAGTCCTAATGATGATCAAGGCTCAGTGCTGATTGAGAAAGGGCTTTTGGGAGCTCGAGGTCAACAAGCTGAGGTCAGGGTCTAATTGATAAGTTGCCTTGGTGACAGCGACAGCTGAAGGAAAATGGCAGAGGCAACGATCAGCGAGCTGACTTTCTGTCCTTCCTGTGTTTGTGTAGCCTCTGCTCATTCCAGTCCTTCATTCTGCTTTCTTTCTCCTCTTCTCCCCGTCTTTTTCCCAGCCCCTGACCTGCTCCTAAATTTGTCTCTCTCACGACCTCTTTGCACTCCACCCACTTTTTAACTGTGATTGAGGAAATCTTTCTTCATTCATCTTGGAGCTGAAAGAGAAGGAAAAGAGACACTCCTTCTCAGAGGAGGTGCGAGAGTAAATCTTGCTTTGTCTCTCATTCCTGTCGCATACAGTGACTTTCTGTGCCATCACTGTGAAAGCCTCGTCCCGTCCTTGTAAAATTACGGCGTCAGCAATGGCCTTCGGTAAATCACTCCTTTTATAAATCACCCTGTGTTTTGAACCGAGGCCAAACTCCAAAGCTGAAGCCATCACCTGTGATGTAACAGTCGTGCCGGTATCTATTCTCTTCCTCTCTCTCACACAAACACAACTTTCTCACTATTGTGGTCAGATAAATATTTACAACTCTCTTTGTCTTTGCAGTTGTTAAAGTTAATGAGGTGAAGCGGAAATTTGGGATTACCTTCAGATTGAGTATAGTCTCAAAAACAGGGATTTCCCTTCTTTCTTTTTTCAGTTTAGTGAATCAGTTTATTAATAATTGAATGAAAATAATTTTTGTGTTTGGGTAAAACCTCCTTATGGTGGCTTAGTGGTTAGCACCGTCGCCTTGCAAACCTTGGCCAGGTTAGATTCCCGTCTCTGTGTCCATGGAGTTTGCATGTTCTCCCCGTACTTGGTGGGTTTCCTCCAGGTCCTCCGGTTTCCTCCCTGCCATGTGTCCCAAGTCTCCAGGGATAGGCTCCAGGCACCCCGCGACCCAGTATACAGGATAAAGCAGGTGTAGACAATAAGTGAGTGAGTAAAACTTTTTCGATTCAGATTATGTAATCTGATACATTCTGTAAGATAAAAAAAAAATACCTGTCCTGGTTGCTGTTGTGTTTATTGTCCTTAAGTAGTTTTAATGTTCAAATGTGAATATAACGTACCAGGAAAAATACATTAAAGTATCTAATTGTGCCTTAAGATATATATTGTTAGCTGTTTCAAGAGTAAAGCTGTGACATACTGCACCTTCCCAGATAAAGTAATAAATGTTGCTAAATTAGCTTTTAGCAAAAGCCCCGTCCAGGAATTTTCACCTTAAGAACTTCAAATTTGCAAGAAATTTACCTCTGCGTATGAAGCATTTTCTGCCGAACCGAGCCATCGTGTGTAATTCTGGGAGTCGTTCAAAACTTTGCATCAGTGGAAAGCCAAGAGAAGCGAGTTTAATTATTTTTTTGTTTGTGCATTTTTGGAAGATTTTGTGAAGACAGCACCAAGGGTCCTAAGAATGTTAGCAATGACAGTAACCAAGAGGTTTTGTTTTTAAAGAAGCCGGAGCCAAGAGGAATCATAAATTAAGGTTAAGTGAGGTTTATTGTCTATTTATTTCAGATTTTACTTCATTTACATGTCTTTTCTAAATATTTTGATTTGTTGTTATAAGTAAAAATTTTATCATAGTGTAGGAAATTAGTAATATTTTTGATTGGCTGGAACAGATCATCTGCATTTACATGTGTTTTGCAATACGAAATTTTGCCTCCAGGGTACATTTGTATGCCGAGGTACAGTACCACTGTATTTATTTAACCTACTCTGGATAAAAAAAGCTGAACAGAAGTTCAGGTAATGATGTTATGGCTGGTAATCTTCATGTTGTAATAAATTGGTTTAAAAATATCCCAGTATTACTGTATCATAGGATTAGCCAATAGTTGAGGATAGTCGTTTTATTAATTTATTGGCTGCTGGGATATGATTTATGAGCCAGTCCAGCAGGATGGAGGAATGAAAGTGATGAGACACAAACATCACGAGAAAAAGTTATGTCCAATGGAGTAAGAACTAAATAGGGAGATGCTAATACGCAGTAAAGGATTTTAATCAGTATTGTGTAAAAAAAATAAATAAAAATAAAAGAGTCATTGTCCTACATAAATCCAAGTTACAACCCTAGACCTCAGGATTTGCACAACTTAAATATCTTAAAAGTTTAGCTATGCTTTATGGTGGCTAAACACTAGAATCTGAGTGACAAGCTAGCTAGCTAGTTTAGCGATGGCTAAAACTGTGATTATAATGGTGTATACTGACAAGCATGACTGCTGTTGTCATGAAATATGTAAGAATTTAGGCTGAAATATTCAAGTCCATCTGTCACAAGTGTGTGCTAGTGTGCTAGCACAGCGGTTCTCTATGGAAGTACGGAACAGTGCCAAATTCCTCAACGCAAAAATAGCATGTTGAATTACATGCATTAAACAAAAAGAAAATGTGATCATAACAGAAAAAAATCCTTACAGCATCCTTACAACTGTGGTTGTATATTTTAAATGAGAATGTAATTCAATAAAAGAGCACATTATTTGAAGACTCAAATTTTGTCAACATGATTTTGTGAGGTTTTAAAATAATGAAGAAACAAGTTCATATATTACAGCAATTTAGTAAGGTCAAAATTTTGGAATTGAATTTCAAATGCTTGAATTACATTTTCATTTATAATATACATCCACAATAAATAGCAGTGCTAATAATTTAAAAGTTATAATTTAAATAATATATATAATAATATAAGTAATAAAAGTGTTGTAAATCACTTTTTTTTAAAAAGGGATTTTTTTAACTGAGGTAAATTTCATGGCAGAAAAATGTTTTTTTTTTTTTATTCATTTTTTTTTATTAAGCAACACACTTTTGTTCAGTGAATTTAATTCAACATTTTAGTTTGGCACTGTTATACTTCCATAGCTTTCAACACCTTAACTAGCTCCTAGCGTTAAAATACCTCAGAACAGGTTACCATTTCAATAAACTCTATAGCAAAATAGCGTTTTAATTCATTTAATTCCTACACAATTTTCCTAAAACTCCCTGACATTCTCCTGAAATGCAAACTGACTAGCTTGCTGGCTGAATAACGGCTAGCACAGCGGTTCTCATCTCGAGTTTGACCTGTACAGTTTAGTGTTTTCCCTGCTCTACCACAAACTTTTTAATTAATAAAAAGTTGTTAATTAGTTAAATTAGGTGTGCTAAGAGCTGAGAAAGCACTAAAATGTGCAGGGTGGTGGTCCTCCAGGAGCAGAGATAAAACTGCTGCGCTAGCTGTTATTTAGCCAGTCAGTTTAGATAGCAGGAGAATGTGAGGGAGCTGTATCAAAATTGTATAATAATTTGTTTTCATAGTTTTTGAAATTTCATTTAAATCACTGTGCTAGCCCGTGCATTAAAACATTATTGTGCTGTGGAGTTTATTTATATGGGAACCTGTTCTGAGGTATTAACGCTAGGAGCTGGTTTTATGAAGTGTTGATGTATTTATAGTGTTTAGAAATGGTCTGGTTGTTAGAGGCTGTGGATTTGACCTTTAATAGCTCTTGATGTATTGCTTTTTACAGCCTGCAGTGGCATGGAATATAATAATTACTGTAAAGAAAGTGTGTGGGAGTGATTGTTCCAGCTCCAAGTTTTTTTTCTTACTAAAAAAAAAAAGGGTTTCTCAATCCATTTGTTTAACCTACAAAATCCTACTAACAGAGACGGGTGGCTCATGGCAGAATTAGCACAAACCCAGTTTACCCCAGCGCTTGATTATTGTGTATTTCAAGCAGGCTGTTTCCAGGATGCGGTTTATTCGGTGGCATTTTCAGCTCAGTCTGCGTGTTATGTCAGTCTGAAGCTCAGCCTTCTGTAATCTCTTGATGGCACCTAAGGACATGTTCAAACAGGGCCGGGAAGGACATGCTCATTTTCTGTCTGCTGACCATGTCAGTGCACGCGCACTCTCACGCACATTCCTTTGAGCACTCTGTCTGTCCCTCTGCTGCCTTCCTGACTGCTCCGTTTCCTTAACATTAGCCTTATTGCCTATATTATCGTAGGATGTACATAAAAGCATGTCCATAATCATTAAGTCAGACCAGGCAGCAGGACAACTGTGTCGTCATCAGCAGATCTGAGCCTGATTCCTGATTCCTGTCCTGTGTCGCTCTATGTCATCACACGTATTTTCCCTATTCACTTCCTGTAAGGCGTGACCAGTGGCATGTGTACAGCTGCCGGTTTCCTCAGTTATGGGAATGTAGGGACATGTGAGTATGTGCATGTGACGCTTTCCTGAGAATGCTGTGCATGATACCAGGCTGCCCCCTTTCTGATTGGTGAGGTGTTGCAGGGAATGTCAGGCAGTGGGCGTGTTAGGAAAAGAGCTGAGGAAGCGGCTCATTTTGTATGGCTACTAGTGCTGAAGTTTCCTGTTATAGTAAACATACAGTGTCTGAGACGTACAGTTTTCTTCTTTGAGTGTTTGTGCGTGTTTTTATATGATAACCATAAATTTAAAAAACAAGTTGTTTAGTACTAGAAAGCCTTTTTATCTGTGTATGTGGATACAGATTGTTGTAAGTGCGAGAGGGAGAATGTTTAGTGAAAGGATCGTATATCAGGGAGGGTGTGAAGGTCAGTATGACCTTACACACAAGTGTGTGCTGAATGAGTACTGAAACAACTACAGCGAATAAATGAGAGATGACACTAAATGGCAAGCGGGTTTGAAAGTTTATTGGAGAAGAGGAGCGGAATTTAGTGTTTGAGTGATGTGTGTGTCTGTGGGTGTGTGCTAGATTTTTTTTCTCACTGCATGAATGGACACATTTACAGTCCTGCACAAGCGCACGTTAAGGCGCAGGTTTGTGTAACATCACTGCAGACTTGTTTCTTTAGTTCGATTTATTCCCCCAAACAAAAATATATCAAATAAAAACACCCTCATAATTTTAATATGATTTTATATTCAGAATTTTTGCTTGGTCACTGTGTAAATATTGTTTTTTTTTCCCTGGCATGTGTTTTATGTCTAAAGCAAAAAAGTTCACTACATTGTGCTTTATGGGTAAGTTATAGTATTAATCAGGTTTTATTACAGTGCTGTGGGGGTAAACGAGTTTCTTGCACATTTACTCATGATAATATCATATATCCTATAGGGGTAGGATTCACAAGGGACCTCTCGATACTATTGTGATACCCAACTGTCGATTCAGTTGTATTGAGATTCTGTATTCAGAAATCAGTATTACGATTTTATAAATATCCCTATGTGATATAATTTTTTTTTTTCAAAGAAAATTATTAAACTGTATCTGTGAATCGTTTAGATTCATTAAAAAAAGGTTTTGGAGTCATCGTGGTTATACATAAATGTTTGAATGCAGGTTTTTGCCTTTGTAAGGACTTTTTTCCCCATTTTTATGTGTACACTTATGGAATTGAAAATTAGTGTGTGATTGAATTTTAATCTATTTTGTTGGTTAATTTATTTAATTGAATCGATGGGATTCATACTTTATAAATTATTCAGGTAAACTTACAAATGTTAAATTGTATAAAATTGACAAATTCTTTAAAAATATAAAATGACTTTTGCGAAAAATAACCCCAAACTCTACAAATAGTCTAATTTTGCAAGAGTTTTATGTATAGCCACGATCGATTTTAATCCCCTCCTCTCTGATATCCTATACAGTATTTGCTAAGTGGGTTTAATGTTTCAATCACGATGTGCCTATTTCCCATCCTGAGCATGCACAAGAAACATGGTGGACATATAAAATGTTTCTGTCTCAGTGATGTCATCATGTATCTGAAGTTGGTCCAGTTAAAACACCTGGCCAAACACAGATTATGGTGGGCAATGTCATGAATGATCTCGTGTATGAAAATGATTCCTCATCCTCCACTTTTTGACAGTCTGAGTCTTGAAATTTATCCATGCTATCAGGGAAGAAAAAAGCCATTGATCCATAGATGTGATAACCTGATCATTCAGTACATTCAGGTAATTAGCTGACTTCATTTTATTGCGTAACAGTACCAAAACAACAAATTATTCGAAATAAACCCAGTGGTAGGAAAAAGAAGCCATCACCCCTTTGAATCAAGATACGACCAGGTCGTATATACAAGGTGCCGTACAGGCCATACAAATGTAACCCATGTGTGTTTATTAAAGGATGAAGAAGCTCCAAAATGTCAGCGCTGTAAAACTACTCCAACCATAAAACACATACTTTTCGACTGCTCAAGTTTTAATACTATAAGAAAACAATTTCTACCAGAACAAGATTTAAAAAACATATTCTGCAAGACAAAACCAGAAAAACTTGTACAATTTCTATCTAAAGTGCACCTAAAGAATCTAATGTAAAATCTTGTTCTTCAGGCCAAGACCGTGCTATAATGTGATATTTATTTATTTTTATCTATTATTATTATTATATCCTTTTTTACTTTCCCACAACTCTCTAAATCACTTACATTATAACATAATATAAAATCGGTTCGAATAAACCAGGTTAATATTTGATATGAATCTGCCATGAAATAGCCTGAGAAGCTGATATGGCAATAAATCCTAATCATTTTATTGCTACATAACATTTCTGTCAATCTAAACTCATTAGACCACATGATCATTCTATATTGCTCCAAAATCCAATATTTATGCTTTATCGCAAATTGAAGTAATTAGTCTCACAGGCAAGTGATTTTCTCATTAACACACGGCTGTTTAGTTTTTAGATTTTAAGTGATCTCGGATCTTTAATGTCTTTTAGTTCTTTTATGAGTTTTTAAATTTTTTTTAACACATTTCTTTCTTAAAAGTAATGTGTTGGATGGTTATTAACCCAATTCTAGTAATTTTAATGTTTTCTTTCCTTTAATCATATAATTTGATGATTTTGATCATTTGATGGCACTATGATTAAAACTTTCTACAAATGTTACCGCTATTCCCCACATGACTGAGTTCTATCACTGTCAGTTGTGTTTAGATTGATGGTAACCATAGTTACCATACACATGAAACTAGGACACGCATAACGTAGTAACTGTGGTTTGTGACTTTGAGCGCCAAAAAAAAAAAAAAAACCTGGGTAGTTTTTCTAAAGGCTTGTACATTTGTATTTCCTTACCTTCACATTCATGTTAAATGAAAAAAAAAAAAAAACATTTTCTCATTTTATTCATCGCCGTTTGTTTCAGACGTTTGCTTGTATAGGTACACAGGTATGTGTTAATGAGTGTGTGTGTGCGTGCGTGTGGTTCTCTAGCTGGGGAAATCCCTTCATTTGTCAGAGGTGACATCAGGACATGTTATACTTATGCTGTGGAGCATAAAGCCGGTGAATCTGATATGATTCTAGCCAATAGCTCTGCATTCTCACTTCATGCACGTTATGTTCTACCTCTTGTGCCTCTTCGTTTTCTTCTAAGTTTCTTCTTCTCTATGCAAACCCAGGGTGTAGCTTCTCTCCCGCAGTGAGATCACACACTCAACCACAGATTTGTGGCTGTTTTGTCCTTACCCAGCCTTTCTCTCTTTTTGGCTTCGCTTGTCACGACACCGTGCTTTTTTCATCCTACTTTCTTGTCACGATCATGTCTCTCAGTCTTAATCTGGTCCACCTTTTGAAAGATGAGATGATGTGGCAGAGATCTGGAGATGACTAGATATAGCAGTAAGTAAGTTGACACTGGAAGTCCCCTGATGAAGATTTCAGTGAGTAAAGTAACGGTTAATTAAAGACTCTGGCTTTGCGTTATGTTCGTGCCTCTATTACACGTTTATTCACACTGTACATGCACATCCTTTAAAAAAGTTAATCAAATTACATTACATTTAAACCATTTGTGTCATTTAAAAAAACAAAGGCCAAGCTTTTCTCTGATTAGATGAAGCCGCACATGGAGCTCGTTCTGGGGTAATGATGTGTCGCAGTACAGATGCTGAAAGAACATCTTCAGGAAGCATGATGAGAATTATAT